>CAUYUJ010015394.1:189677-599677 GCA_963575745.1 Prorocentrum cordatum
GGTCGGTCGGTAAAATTTTCGGGTCGTCGCATGACCGAGCCCGAGAGTTTTTGTCGAGGACGACCTATGCCGTTTGCTGATTTTCGGGTCAATGCACCGCTTGGGATTTAAAATCTTCCATTGGGAAGGGGAACCCGATCCCGCGACCATGGGCGGGGGTTAGGCTCTGCCCTTGCATTGTACTAGGCCCCTCCGGCCAAACGGGGCGCCGGGCTGCCCATCGGCGCGCCGACTCCGTCCTCGCGACATCGTCCCCATCCGCCCTCGGGCCCCGCGAGTCTTATCCTGCGCGAGCCACCCCAGATGGCCGTTGCGAGCACGGTGGCGAAATTGAGGAAACTTTCGGATCGGCGCAAGATTGATACTACTACTACTACTACTACTACTACTACTACTACTACTACTACTACTACTACTACTACTACTACTACTACTATACTACTACTACTACTACTACTACTACTACTACTACTACTACTACTACTACCACTAATATTATTACGACTAGTACGACTACCGCTACTACTACTACTACTACTACTACTACTACTGCTGCTACGATTAGTACTACTACTACTACTACTACTACTACTACTACTACCACTACGACTCCTATTACTACTACTACTACTACCAGCACTACCACTACTACTACTACTACTACTACTACTACTACTACTACCACTACCACTACCACTACCACTACCACTACTACTACTACTACTACTACTACGACTACTACTACTACTAGTACTACTACTACTACTACGACTTACGACTACGACCTACGACTACGACTACGAACTACGACTACGAACTACGACTACGACTACTACACTACTACTACTAACTACTAATTCACTAATTACACTACTACTACTACTACTACTACTACTACTGCTGCTATTACTACTGCTGCTATTACTACTGCTACCACTACTACTACCTACTACTACCACTACTAGACTAACTACACTAGAAAAAGCTACGAGGCTTTGGGATACTCTTCTTTCACTAACTGGCTGTCATCTTACCTGCGTTTCTGACTCTACATTTTATAAGACTACTACTACTACTACTACTACTACTACTACTACTACTACTACTACTACTACTACTACTACTACTACTACTACTACTGCTATTGCTACTGCTGCTACTACTACTACTACTACTACCACTACTATTACTACTACTACTACTACTACTACTACTACTACTGCTACTGCTACTGGTACTGCGATTACTAGTGCTACTACTACTACTACTACTACTACTACTACTACTACTACTACTACTACTACTACTAATACTACTACTACTACTACTACTACTACTACTACTACTACGCCTACAAATACCTATACGACCACCCTTCGGGTGATAAGGAGGTGAGGGGGGGGAGGGACCAACGTCGCACTCGATCGATCTCATTATCGAACTCACTACCGATCTCACATTCGATCTCAAAGGATGGATCTCACAATCGGTCGGACTATCGATGTCACAATCGATCTCACAATCGATCTCACATTCGGTCTGGCTACTGATGTCACAATCGATACCGCAATCTATATCACAATCAATCTCACATTCGATATGACTATCGATCTCACTATCGAACGCACCATCAATCTCATGATCGATCTCACATTCGGTCCCACTATCGATGTCACTATCGGTATCACAATCGATCTCACAATCGATTTCGCATTCTGTATCACTATCGATCTCACTATCGAACGCATTTTATATACCATTATCGATCTCACACTCGGTCTCACTATCGATCTCACTATCGATATCACAACCGATCTCACAATCGATCGATCTTATTATTGCTCTCAATCGATCGATCTCACAATCGATCTGACTATCGATCTCAGAATCGATCTCACAATAAATCCCACAATCGATCTCACATTCGGTCTCACTATTTGTCTCACTATCGATATCACCATCGATATCACAAACGATATCCCATTCTGTCTCACAATCGATCTCACTACCGATACCACTATCGATCTCACTATCGATATCACAACCTATCTCACAATCGATCTGACATTCGGTTTCACGTTCGATCTCACAACCGATATCACTATCGATCTCACTATCGATCTCACATTCGACCTCACTATCGATCTCACAATCGATCCGCATCACCATCAACAGCATCATCGGGACACCATCAACACCATCAACATCATCATCATCATCATCATCATCATCATCATCATTATCATCATCATCATCAGCACCATCATCATCATCAACATCATCATCATCGGGACACCGACGGGGCACCGACGGGACACGGGCGGGACACCGCGGGCCCCCGGCCGCCCGGAAGGGAGACATTTGGTCCGGCCGCGCCTCAGCCACACGGGACACCAGCGGGACACCGGCGGGACACCGCGGGCCACCGGCCGCCCGGAAGTGAGACATTTGGTCCGGCCGCGCCTCAGCCACAGGAGACTTTCTTCTCGCCCGCCCACGCAGCTTCGCCTCGCCCGCACGCACGGCACACGGCGCGCACGAAGCACGAAATCGTAAATCACGGGGGGGGGGGGATTTCCCGGTGAGGGGGGCTCTCCGTTCCCTTCGATCTCACCCCCCTCACCTCCACTACTCTACTACTTGCCACTTCTACTACTACTATGCTACTACTAAACGACTCTACTCTACTACTACATACTCACTACTACTGCCACTACTACTAACTAACTACTACTACTACCTACTACTACTACTCCTACTACCTACTACTACTACTACTACTACTACTACTACTAGCTACTACTAGCTACTACTACTCCTACTCCTACTCCGACTACTACTACTACTAGTACTACTAGTACTACTACTACTACTACTACTACTACTACTACTACTACTACTGCTACACTACTACTACTACTACTACTACTACTACTACTACTACTACTACTACTACTACTACTACTACTACTACTACTACTACTACTAATCCTACTACTACTAATACTACTACTACTACTACTACTACTACTACTACTACTACTACTACTACTACTACTACTACTACTACTACTACTACGACTACTACTATCACTACTACTACTACTACTACTACTACTTCTACTACTACTACTACTACTACTACTACTACTACTACTACTACTACTACTACTACTACTACTACTACGACTACTACTACGACTACTACGACTACTACTGTTACTACGCCTGCTAGTAATACCGCTACTACAACTTCCACGATTACTAATACATCTTCGCTCCGAAAATTTATGCCGATTTGAAAGGCACGACGCCGCGCGAATGCAGCGCACACGCTATGTTGGAAGGGCGCGGAAAAGCATGACCCGTGGACAAACGAGAGCAGCCGCGCCCCCGCGCGAACCCCGATCCCGTGCGGGGCGCGCTCCTGTTAACAATGGCTCACCCAGGAAACCGATTCTTGCGCAGGAAGTCCTGGGCGGTCTGCCCACCAGCGGCTCCTTCGGACGAGGCCCGGAGCCACCGAGATCTGTTTTTGAGAGGAAGTTCTAAGCGATTTGCCCACGTTCGGTTTTCTTCGGAGCGGGCCCGAAGACCTCGAGAACGATATTTTTGCAAAGAATCCGAAGCGGTTTGCACATTTTCGGGTCGTTCGAACCGGGCCCGAATTTTTCTTGTCACAAGTCCTATGGGATTTGGCCACTTTCAGGTCGGTCGGTAAAATTTTCGGGTCGTCGCATGACCGAGCCCGAGACTTTTTGTCGAGGACGACCTATGCCGTTTGTAGATTTTCGGGTCAATGCACCGCTTGGGATTTAAAATCTTCCATTGGGAAGGGGAACCCGATCCCGCGACCATGGGCGGGGGTTAGGCTCTGCCCTTGCATTGTACTAGGCCCCTCCGGCCAAACGGGGCGCCGGGCTGCCCATCGGCGCGCCGACTCCGTCCTCGCGACATCGTCCCCATCCGCCCTCGGGCCCCGCGAGTCTTATCCTGCGCGAGCCACCCCAGATGGCCGTTGCGAGCACGGTGGCGAAATTGAGGAAACTTTCAGATCGGCGCAATATTGATACTACTACTACGATACTACAAGTACTACTACTACTACTACTACTACTACTACTAGTAGTAGTACTACTACACTACTACTACTACTACTCTACTGCTACGTACTGGTACTACTGTAACTAGTACTAGTACTATTAACTAGTACTAGTACTATGTACTAGTGACTAGTACTAGTACTAGTACTAGTACTAGTAATAGGACTAGAAGTACTACTACTACTACTACTACTACTACTACTACTACTACTAACTACTACTACTACTACTACTACTACTACTACTACTACTACTACTACTACTACTACTACTACTACTACTACTACTACTACTACTACTACTACTACTACTACTACTACTACTACTACTACTACTACTACTACTACTACTACTACTACTACTACTACTACTACTACTACTACTACTACTACTACTACTACTACTACTACTAATACTACTACTACTACTACTACTACTACTACTACTACTACTACTACTACTACTACTACTACTACTACTACTACTACTACTACTACTACTACTACTACTACGACTACGACTACGACTACGACTACTACTACTACTACTACTACTACTACTACTACTACTACTACTACTACTACTACTACTACTACTACTACTACTACTACTACTACTACGACTACTACGACTACTACGACTACTACGACTACTACTACTAGGGTTACTATTACTATTACGACTACTAGTAGTGCTACCAGGAGTAATACCATTATCCATCAATGTACATATCGATCAATGTGGTGCAAACTGTGTGGTGCGCGGCGGCGACGGCGGCGACGGCGGCGGCGACAGTGCGGCGACGGCTGCGGCAACGGGCGGCACGGACGGCGACGGCCGCCCCTGGTCCCGAGACGAGCGGCGGCGACGGACGGCGACGGGCGGCAGCGCCCGCAAAAACCGCCCCTGGTCCTGAGATGGTTAAGCCAACGAGAAACCGCAAGTGTAACCACTGTTTGAGGTCGGATCTACCCCCCCCCGGATTTAAGCGGCGCACCTCTTCGTATTGCAATATGCGTATGATACTGCCCCATTGTCCACCATGAGTACGAACGCATACTATCCCAGCCTGGACAGAATTCGCCCGCCCCCACCCCCCTTCTTCATCCCCTGGAAAAAACCGTGTGCGCACACTCGTTTACCAAAACCACATGTTTTCAATAATCCTTTGCAACAAATATGACGGAATGCATGCGCGCGCGTCGCCGCGCGCGCATGCCGAAATCTTTCAAAAATGATAGGCCTGGTAAGGATTTCAAAACAGATAACCGCGAAATCAGATAAAATCACTTGGCTCCGAGACAACATGTTAAGAAAAAAGCCTGCGCCCGCGCTCTCGCGAATCCGTTAGGAAACCATCGGTTTGTCAGAATTTCCTTGACCTGTTACCAAACGGGCCTTTCGCGCGCGCGCATGTCGAAATCGCTCGAACGCCCCTGCGCGCGAGCTGCGGCAAAAACCTTGCAACAAATGGGTCGACGTGCGCACGCGCGCGTCGTCGCGCGCGCATGCCGATATCCTTCAGAAACCGAATGTTTCGCATCGGTGTCAAAAACGAGGCCCGAAAACGTATTGGAAACACATGGTTTTGCAACATCAATTGTCAGAAAAGCCTGCGATCGCGGTCTTGCGGAGTCTTGCAGAAGCGTAGGTTTCTGAACAGAATTATCCAATCCCGCCAACGGGGCCTCCCGCGCCACATGTCGAACTCACTCGAACGCCCTTTGTGCGCGAGCTGGGGGGGTGGCACGATCCGCGTCAAAGAATACCACGCGGGCCACTCGCGCGCGTCGGCCGCGCGCACATATCGAACCCCTTCGAAAACATTCGTCGCCGACGCGAGGACATCGTCATCGTGATCGGCGGGCGCGATCTACATCGGCGCCGTCACTGGCCTTGCTGTCGTCATCGCCACCATCGCCACCAGCATCGCTACTCTGAGAATCGTGTCTACATCTGCTGGTGTCGCCATGAGACCGCGCACGCCCAAGTCGCCGACTCGCACTGAAGTCCCCGCTGGGAAGTGCCCAGCGGTCAACGCCACCGCGGCCGCGTCGGTCGCGCCAATCTACCTGGCCGCTGTGCGCGCGAGCGTGCGCGGGCTAGCGTGCCCGCAAAGATGCACCAGCCAACGCCAAGCACTCATCGGAATCGCCGCCGCATGGGTTTTGCAAACCAAGTTGCGGGTGGGTGGGTGGGATGTGGGATGATTGCAAGAACGTGGGATTTGTCAATTCGAATGTGAAAAACCAATTGCACCACATAACTTGCTCCACATGTATTGCGCAACGTAGACTGCTGGACACACTTTGTTTGGGGTCCACAATGGCTAATGCCTGTAGCACCCTCGGCTCGCGGATAAAAAGGAGGCGGGCGCGGGTATGGCGCGGGTTGGTCGCGGGTGGGTCGCGGGTTCGCGCGGGTGGATCGCGGGTGGGCCGCGGGTGGGTCGCGGGCGGGGTCGCTGGTGGGTCGCGGGTGGGTCGCGGGTTGGTCGCGGGTTGGTCGCGGGCCGGGTCGCGGGTGGGGCGGCCACAGCAACAACGCAAGGCAACGCAACGCATTGCAACGCATCGTAAAGCAACGCAGCGCAACAACAGTCAACACCGCGGACCGCGGAACCTTATTTCAGCTATGCACCCAGGGACAATGACTGACCTTGCTGCCTCCTCACTCTGATACGTATACATATATATATATACTAGAACCATCGCGCGCGCTTCGCGCGCGCTCATGTTCTAGCTAGGATACTCGTCACCGTCATCATCGTCCTCCTCATCACCATCATATCCGGCGTCATCGTCAGCGGCATCGTCATTACCACCATGACCATCACCATCATCACAATCGTCACCATCACCACCATCAGCAGCAACATCGTCATCACCATCGTCATCACCGCCATCGTCGCCATCATCGTCAATATCGTGACCTGATTTATCAACATAATCATCCTCATCATCACCATCGTCATCATTATCGTCGTCGTCGTGGTGATCGTCGTCATCGTTATCGTCATCATCATCGTCATCATTTTCATCATCCGCCCACTCCTGCATCACAAGCACCATAAACAGCATCGTCACCATTATTATCAGCATCGGCGTTATCATCCTGACCACCACCAGCATCATCATAATGATCATCAGCATCACCATCCTCAACGGCATCACCATCATCGTCATCATGATCGTCAGCATCACCACCATCATCATTATCATCATCACCATCACTCACATCACGATCACCATCATCATCATCATCATCATCATCATTCCCACTCTCAACATCATCCTCATCATCATCATGATCATCATCATCATATTCTTCCTCACCATCATCATCCTCATCCTCATCATCATCATCGTCGTCAACTCCATAATAGTCGTCATCATCGTCATCATCTTCGTCACCGTCGTCTCCGAAGCTCCCCCGCCGAACTCGAGGATATCTCCGCAGCGTCTTGCATGCCGCGTGAGCAGTGTTGGGGATTTCGGTTGTGGGCCTGAGGCCGCCCTGCATACGTAATCATCATTGTCATTATCACCAGTGTCTGGAAGCCTTGCGGGGCCCTTTCGGCGCCTTTTGGAGGCCTCTTGGAGCTTCCTGGGGGCCTCTCGAGGCCTCTTGCGGACTCCTGGGGGCGTCTTGGGAGCTTCTGGTGGTCGAGGGCTCGGAATGTCAGTTCGTGTTCCCCATCTGGGGCTCCTCTTGGAGTGTTCTGGGAGTTCTTTCGGGCCGTCTTGGAAGCTTCCTGGGCCGTCTTGGGGCCCTCTTGGGCTGTCTCGGTGGGCTCTTGGGGACCTCTTGGCTCGTCTTGAAGCGATATTTCGGGCCTCTTGGGCCGTCTTGGAGCGTCTGGAAGTCGAACTGGGAAGATCGCCAAAACCCTTCACAAACCCACTTGAAATCAATGACAATTCCCTATTGGGCCCCTCCCGGGAGTGCTGTCGGAGACCTGCTGGGACGCTTTGGCAGCTTTTTAACCGTCTTGGAGTGCTCCCGGGCCGCTTCGAACCTCTCTTGGGCTGTCCTGAGGGCGTCCTGGAGCCATTTTAGAGGGTCCTGGGAGCGTCCTGGCGTCTCCGGCGGGGGGGTGACCAGAGCCACTGGGCAAAATGAGGCCCCCCCCTGGTCCATGACCCCCTTCCCATATATATATATATATATATATATATATATATATATATATATATATATATATATATATATATATATATATATATATATATAGCCCGGGCGATCACTACACAGACCAGACGATGCATTTTATCGTGAGGCGAGCGCGAAGGCACCACGTCGGGGCCGCCGCTGTCGAGATTCAAACTGCAGTTGAGATAGGGGGTCAGAGAGTGATCAGCACAGAGCATCTGGACGCCAAGTACCGAAAGCGGGCAATTGAAAGGGAGGGAGGGAGCCTTGAGGATTACGGAACGATGTTCCTGCGGCCAGTTGCGACACTACTTGGCTTAAAGTGGTGAACGCATCCAGCCCGGGCGATCACTACACAGACCAGACGATGCATTTTATCGCGAGGCGAGCGCGAAGGCACCACGTCGGGGCCGCCGCTGTCGAGATTCAAACTGCAGTTGAGATAGGGGGTCAGAGAGTGATCAGCACAGAGCATCTGGACGCCAAGTACCCGATCCCGCACAGGAGGATTGGCCGAAACTGGCCGCACTACAGGCCCATAGAAATACATTTCAGCCTATGAGTTTTTAAATTCTCAGCAGCTTGGACCATGCATTGAGCGGCAGCATTGGCAAACGAGACAGGGTACGGAGTGGCGATGCTGGTCCATTTGCGCCCTCCCGGCGCATTACCAGAGAGCTCTATGCGGCGTTTGTTGGTCATACTGCAAATTCCGTGCTTGCCAGAACAGCGCTTGCACAGCGAGGGCGGACTGCCGCCGTGCCAGACGGCTAGTCTAGTTGCCTTTTTCCAGGGGGCGTGATACTGACAGAAATCGCAGCAGGCATCGAAAAAGACGGGGCTACTCATGAGGTCTTTCATGTGCTCAGTCCACCACATAATCGAGGTCCTCGGATTCTCCAGGAAGACAGGAATGTTGGAAGCAATACAAAGTCTGATAAGCATAACGCTGAAGAAGAACGTGGCGTTACCAATCCTCAAGCGCTCGAGCTCAGACTCAGACAGGTCGCGCACGCCGAGGGGATCCGCACTGCTCCGCAAAGGGCGGCGAAGGGCACGCGTCCACGTAGTACATGGAGTACCTAGCCACAGCGCAGCGATGCAGCCTGACGTTAGCCAACCAACAATGACCTTCTGGAAAGTAGGGTCAAGGTGATCATCACGTGGATTATTGAGCAGATCGAAAGACAACGCACGATAGCCAAGCTTCTGAATTGCAGCCGCAATGCGACCACTGCCTGCAAAGAGTTCCAGGAAGACGAGATGCTTCATGAAGTGAGGGCGCGGTGCAGCACAGGCACGAAAGGCGCGCTGCAGGTAGCGCCGCACCTCGGGCTCTAGGAACTCCCCGGCAGCCCGCGCGGCACGCCCCGCCCGGGGCCCAGCAGGGCCGCGATGCGTGGAGGCAGTCGCACCGGCGACTGCGCGCTGTCGAAGCCCTCGGCCATCACGCTCGCGAAGTTCGCCTCCACCGCGCGGCCGAGCTCGAACACATCCTCGGGCACCTTCGCCATCTCGAGCAGGAGACGGGTTGTCTTCCCGTACCTTTTGAGGCTCGTGATGGTCGCCCAGCGCCCTCTCACCTTCACCTCCTCCTGAGTCCTGACAGCAGTCACGAGGTCGTCGCTGGCGCCGCCGCGGCGTAACGAGCACAGGTGCGGGGAGAGCGCCTCGAGGCCGAGGATCTTGACCAGCATGGTGAACTGCTTCTGCAGGTCGGCCGGAGAGAAGTCCCACAGGCTGCCGTCTTCGAGCGACTGGTGCTTCAGCGCCTCCAGACACGGCAGCAGCCACTCGCACCTGTCCAGGAGCACCGCGGCGTCGAACATCCCCGTCTTCCCTGGGCCCCCCAGCGCCGCGTCGTGGAGCAGCAGGCCCCATGAGCTGTACTGCCGGCCCGCCACGACCTTCGGGCGACGAGGTGCTCCCCGCACAAGAGGAACGCCTCGTGAGGCCTCAGGTACGCCACGAACGTGATCACCACCCACAGGCACATACGCGGGAAGCCCAGGTGGCGGAGGCACCCAGCCAGAGCGAAGGCCGCCGCGCGAGGCAACGGAAGTCGCATGCGCGGCGGGACCCTCCGGCGCCAGGCGACTAAACAGCGGCTGGCCCGCGGCAACTTCGTCGCTGTCGACTTGTAGAGGTCTGGGATGAAGTGCGACAGGCTGGCCAGCAGTTTCGAGCCGTCCTCGACACTCGCCCCCTCCAGGAAGAGCGCGTTGAAGAACGCGATCAGCAAGGGGTCCAGCTCGCCGGCGCTCTGCCAGTCCGCTCCCATCCCCTGACAGTACTGGAGGAAGTGAGTCGCCACGCCCACGTACAGCACCTCCGTGCCCGGCGTAACGGCCAGGCTCTCCAGCAAGCTGAGGTTGCCCACCGGTGTCCGCGCTGCCGTGAGACGTGAGGCGGAAGCAGCCCGCTGCGCCTTCAGCACCCCGGCTCGCGAGGTCGGCTTCGCCCGCTGGCGTGGGCGCCTGGCCGACAGGCCCTTCGGCGCCATCGTCTGGCTCCGACGCGTCGTGCGGGACCACGCCGGCGCGCTCCTCTGTCGGCCCAGATGCATCGCCCGATGCCTCGACGTTAGAGCCAAAACAGCGACCCACAGGGCGAGGAGGTAGGTGAGGGCCCACAAACCAGCCCAGCTTGCCTCTGGGGGGTATATCAGCGGGGTTGACCTCGGACGGGATCCAACGCATGTGAAAGCGCGCCCCAGAGACAAGCGATAAACATGCCAGCTTACGTAGGGGATGAAGCAGATGACGCGACGTCCCTCGGCCCTTGCAGGCCGCCAGAGCTAAGGGCAGGTTGTCCACCAGCAGGACCACGCGACGATTGAAAGCCTCCGATGACCTCAAGATGTGCTTGGCGGCCACCATGAGGGCCTCCCCCTCGAGCTCCAGGATATTGGCGTCCACAAGGACCCTCGACGCGAGCACGGCAACCCATGGGGCCCTTCAGCACGTCCTCGGGCACCTCCTCGAACAAAGCCCCCGAGACCTCAAGGAACTGCTGGAGGTCCTCGATGCCCTCGACCGGCGTGGAGTCCCGCAAAGCGTCTCTAGCGCCACTGAGGGGTCCCACAGGAGGCTGATCAGGCCCAAGTACTGGTGGCCCAGGACAGTGACCCCCGGGCTCAGCGACAGGATGACGATCTCTCTCCAGACGTTCCAATGCACGTTTTCTGGCGCGCTCCGCACCGGCGACCTGGCACCTCCATCGCTCAGCATATCTGCCTATCTCGCAAGACTGGTCCGGCGACACAACACGCGTGCACACTCCGATGCCGAAGAGGGATGCGTCTGATGCTGCGATGACGTTGCGCCATGGGATGTTGATCTGTGTGAAGAGGAGAGACAGAATTGAGCGGAAGGTCCACAGCTCCTGCCGCACCCGCGGCCAGAGCTTCTGCGGTCGCTCGCCGACTGCGTGCATGAACTGATAAGATGCACTGAAAAGCGACAGCACCTCACGACGTAGAAGGGCTGCCCAGGTCACATGACCCATCGCGATCTGGAGCGCCGAGCCGCTGCATACACCACGTCTAAGCAAAGCCTCGATACCGTACCTGAGACGCCACACGTTAGAAGGCTTGATGGACACCCTGGACCCCTCACTGAAGCTCAACCCCACGAACGAGATATCCTGGCTCGCGGCACTCAGCTCGTGAACAAAAAGGCCCAGTGACTCCAAACGTCTGCGCGCACTATCCAGCCCGGACTGCACTGCATTGCGATCCGAACCTAGAATCATGAAGTTACCCACGTATCCTGCACTGGCCGTGTCCGAGCGCTGGACGAGGGATACTGCAGGCAAGCTATCCTCTATGATGCGCGACGATTCGAAACCTTCGAGCTTGAGCGCGCGTTGTAGAACACCCTGACAGATATGTAGTGCCCAAGACCAGCCCATGGGAAGTACACAGACGCACGGAGCGATCATGTCACCCGGAGAGACTGGCACCCCATCGACCTCGACGACACCTAAATGCCTAGCTGCTATAGATGGAAACCTAAACATCTCGTGAAGTCCCTCTGGAATGGCAAGTCTGTGAAACGCACGCTCTATGTCCCCTGCCGCGAAGAAAGCGTCGCGCCCCACATTCTCGAACCCGGCAGAAGCCCCGGGAGTGGGGAGGCGAGTCCGAGGGGGGTCAATAAAACTAGTATTCGCGGCACGGGTATCAAAAATCAGTCTGATGTCGCCCGACTTCTTGGCGACAAAAAATATTCCGACAGTGGCGCCACGACCGGCAGCCTTCCGATGCCGCACCATCCCTCGCTGCCTAAGCTCAGAGACAAAGTCGCCATAGGCGAGAGGGTTGTTTTCCAAAATCGGATCGGTGTAGGAGCCATTCGGGCAAAGTTCCGCACGCAAAGAATCAGCGGCAGCAGGCGATCTTAGCATATGATCGCGCCAGAGACCGAGCCACTTCGAGTCGGCCTGCGCCAGGCAATCGGACAGACAAGTCGGCGCATTGCCACGCGCAGGCCAAGAGACCTTGCTCTTGACGTACGGCCGTTGGGTGGAGGATTCATCAGAGTAGAGACCTGGCCCGGCAAAGAGCGCGTCGAGGGCTCCCCTGCGAAAAGTGGGATCGCCTGGCGGCGGCGGAACACTGAGATAAGCCGTCTCAATGTTGCGAAGTGCCGCGGCCTGGCCGGCGTTCCGCACATCCGACGACGGTGTGCTGAAGCCAAAAAGATGGTTGAGGCACGACGTCCCATCTGAATCTGAGGCCCAATCTATCGCATGCCGGCAAGAGGCCAGCCTGCGGGTCGTGCCCCGAGACAGCGAAGCGCCACCAGACCGAGGAAGACTGTGACAGCTGGGCAGCGGCAAAGGAAAAATGTCTCTGTGCCTTCCCGGGCGCTGCAAGCCTGCCTCCGTGCAACTAATTTCGGCTCGTGCAGGGCCAGCCGGGGGCGCGGCTGGCGGGGGTGACATCACCCCTGCCCCGTCTGCTCTCCCTTGGCCCCCTTCTTCGGGCGCGCGAGAGTGCGTTCCTCGCGCACCTTGCGGCGCTCCTTCATGACGGCACACTCCTTGGACAGCTCTGACGCGATCCACTGAGTAAGTTCGGGCATGACACAAAGATTGCCTCGCACCAGGTCCGTGCCCCGGGCAAGGTTAGAATCGAGACGATCATCGCTGCTGCCGGCCACCTTATCGCGATAGCGCTCCTCGGCGACCTGTGTCTCGCGGGCGGCGATCTCGGCGGCAGCAATATTTGGAGCATTCACCTGATCATAGCATGCTAAAGTCTCGAGAAGCCTGCAGCCGCCTTCGTGCGAATCAACGCCCGGATCGCCGGGCTGCAGCTTACAGTCAGCACGCCACCGATTATGCCTTCCTAGCGGGGTTCCCCCGTTGGATAAGATGAATCTACAAACCCACAACGTCGTCCTCGGACCCCTGATGGGCCAATCTGGCCACGGATCCTCCGTGAAGAGAGAGACCGCATCCCTGAACTCCCGGAAGCGGGAGCCCGTGGCGTCATACATGACAGGGTTGGTGCGAGCGTCCGTTCCCCCTCCAGGCGGCGGCGGTGCGCCGGCTGCGGCGACCGCGGGAGGAGGAGCCGCACCTGCCGGTGCTCCGCCCCCACCCCCAAGGCCTCCCGCCTCGGCGGCAGGAGCGGCTCCTCCAGGAGCACCTCCCCCAGCTGCCGCGGCTGGAGGCGGGCCCAGTGCAGCAGCGAGACGCGCCAGGCCCCCTCCAGGAGCCGGCGCTGGCCCGGCCGCGGCGGCTCCACCCGCCGCGGCGGGCACTAACGCGGCGGGAAGCGCTGCTGCTGGCGCAGCTCCAGCGACGAGGGCCCCGGGACCCGGACCAGGGACCCCACCGACCCCACCAGGGGCCGCCCCCGGAGCAGCTCCAGCAGGAGCAGCGGCTGGAGGTCCGGCAGCACCGCCCCCCCCCGCGGCCGGCGGGCCTCCCGCGGCGGCAGGAGGTCCCCCCAGCAGAGGATGCACGTTGCCGGCGGGCGGGGCCAAGCCCATGCGACGATAGCCGGCAGCACGGGCCGCGGTCAGCTGAGCGACCGTGGGGATCGCCCTGAACCGGTAGTACGCCGCGTTCGGGCCGGCCTGAGGCACCACACCGTTCGGACCAGCAATCGCACACCAATCGCGAACGTCAGCACCTATGATGAGGTCCTCCTCGTACTCGTCCAGATCGGGCGTCATGCCCGTCACGCCAACGAGATAGTTAGGGGGCGTGCCACAGCAGATGCGGGTGTGCCACAACTCACGACCACCAACGTTGTACCTCATGGCGAAGAACTCCCCCTCACGAAGCCCGAGGGGGTGGGCGACTGCGGCTGGCGCCGCCATCACTGATGAAGGGCGGGCAGCACCCGCTTGCGGATCAACGCCTGCTGACGGCGGGCAAGTTCGACAATGTCCTCCTCCTCGGCCTGTGCAGCGGCCTCAGGTGCTGGAACAGGTGCGGCAGCCACTGGCGCCGGCGGCGCCCGACGCGGGCAACCGAAGAGCCCGCCTCTCGCGAGCTGGTGTCCGGCGACCAAGCCGGTGAGGAAGGTGGCCAGTACCAAGCCCGTCTGCTCCACGGGGTTCGCCCGCTCGTGGAAGACCTCCTTGAGCTGCGTCGGCTCCACGGCCGGGCAGTCACAGTGCACCACAGGCTGGCACACAGGGCAGGGCGGCGGAGTCTGTGCCCAGAGGAGGAGGCTATTCGATATCCCCCGAGCAAGCTCTGGGATCGCACCCCTAACAAACTGCATAGGCTGGGCCTGCTTGAGCCTTGAGGATTACGGAACGATGTTCCTGCGGCCAGTTGCGACACTACTTGGCTTAAAGTGGTGAACACATCCATATATATATATATATGTATATATATATACGCATGACGTATGTATATCGACAAGTGCATCGGTAGGTGAATCGGTTCACCGATCAAATTCGGTCGATGCATGGAAACGGTTGTCCGATGGTTGTCCCGTCGCTGTTCACCCCCAAACAGGAGAACACCCAAATCGGCCATGGGCCAGTCTTATCGGTAGGAAAAATGTGGCTCCAGTGCGAACTCGATGACAGTCTGATCGACGCTATCCAGGCCATGTGGTCCCAGTGTGACGAAAAGAGATGGCCAGAAGACACGTGGGAAGTGAAAAGTCTTCGTGTTTCCCTTTTTGACTTTGACTTTCGTGGGACGCTTATCAGGACATAAACGACACATGGGCTCTGAACGTTGCACGTGATGTCCGAGAGATTCCCCATCCGCATCCTCTTCCTCCTCGTTGTTGTCACCAGAACCATCGTTTTCGTCAGAGTGAGGGGGCCGAACGGTCACTCACTGTCCCTGGGTGCGTGACTGAAATGGGGTTCCGCAGTGCGGATTGTTGTTGCGTTGCGCTGCGTTGTATATGTCGTCGTCCCACTCGCGACCCGGACCCGGACCGCGACCCACCCGCGACCCGCCCACGACTCACCCGCGACCCACCCCGCGACCCAGCCTGCGACCCACCCCGCGACCCACCCACGACCCACCCGCGACCCACCCGCGACCCACCCGCGACCAATCCGCGAAACAACCCGCGACCCACCCGCGACCCACCCGCGACCCTCCCCGCGCCCGCCCCCTCACTCTTATCCGCAACTGCGGGGTGCGACACAATCAGAGTGAGGGGGCCGAACACTCATTCTTTGTTCCCGGGTGCGTGGCTGAAGTGGGGATCCGCGGGAAGATTCTGCTCGGTGTTGTCGCCGTCCACCCCCCGACCCGCCCGCGACCCACCCGCGACACACCCCGCAACCCACCCCACGACCCACCCCGCGACCCACCCCGCGACCCACCCCGCGACCCACCTGCGACCCACCCCGCGACCCACACGCTGACCCGCCCGAGACCCACCCGCGACCCACCCCGCGACCCACCCCGCGACCCACCCCGCGACCCCCCCGCGACCCATCCCGAGACCCACCCCGCGACGCACCCCGCGGACCCACCCCGCGACCCACCCCGCGACCCACCCGCGACTTACCCCGCGACCCACCCCCGCCCGACCCACCCGCGACCCATACGCGACCCACCCGCGACCCACCCGCGACCCATCCGCGACCCGGCCCGCGGCCCGCCCGCGACCCACCCGCGACCCACCCCGCGATTCACCCACATCGCTGTAACGAAGAAATCGGCGCCTGCGGCGGGCCCACTGCATAATTTGTAAAAATTAGGCGCCTGCGGCGGGCTTCTTCAGAGCCTCGCAGACTGACGACGTCCTCGCCGCCCCCTCACTCTTATCCGCAACTGCGGGGTGCTACGTATTTGTGGTCATAGTCGTGGTCACAATCATCGTCACCGTCATCATCACCTGAATCAATGTCACCGCCATCTTCATCCCCATCACTGTTACGGCACACACACACACTTCATACGCTTCGTGGCCCCCTATACAGCTCCACCGAAAGCCTCAATGGCAGGTGTCGCATGGTCAGCCGCCCCATTTCGGCTCACCTCTCAAACAATTCGTGGCCCCATAGGGAGCTCCCCCGAAGGCCCCAGTGGTAGGATTCGCATGGTGGCCCGCCGAAGTGCGATACACCCCTCACACGTTTCGTGGCAACCTATGAAGCTTTACAAGGCCCCAGTGGCAGGGCTCCCATGGTGATGCGCCCCATTTCGGCACACATCTGACACGTCCCGTGGCCCTGTAGAAAACTGCACCCAAAGCCTACAAGGAGCTCTAAATACCGAAGGCCCCAATGGCCGGGTGCATTGGTGACCCGCGCCATCTCGGCCCCCCCACCCCCACCCCCACCCACACACACACACACACACACACACGCACACACACACACGCACACACACACACAGACACACACAGACACACACACACACACACACGCACGCACGCACGCACGCACGCACGCACGCACGCACGCACGCACGCACGCACACACACACACACACATTTCATGGCCCCCCAGGGAGCTCCACCGTATACCCCAGTGGCGGAGTTCGTATGGTGACGCGCCCCATTTCGGCACACCCCTCAAATGTTTCGTGGCCGTTTTGGGAAGCTCCACTGAACGCTCCGAGTGTGTGTAACATTGAATGCGGTCTGACGTTCTTCAGCGAAAAGTTCAGGGGGACTACAGATCCCTGTCTGTCTGGTCCTGTGTATTGAAAGGTCCTGTTTAAAGCCGCCACGTGTTTCGAAGGGGTTGAATTCTTGGCCGGGCTATCCTTTCAGAAGGAAAGAGGATGAGAGAGTGCAACCGCCGACAATCGGATCGGCGTCAGAGTGAAACGCAGACAAATGATTTCAGAACATGTGCCTCGATTGTTCCACGAACCCACGCTCAGGCACGTGCATCAGCCTCGGTGTACAGAGACCCCTGTGTCAAGCAACATGCCGTTCGTGGGGACGGAATGTAACCGAACCATACAAACAACTATGCCATATCAGAAAAGGCAGAGTATAGAAAGCTTGGCTTGCAGGCCGATTGCTTCTTTGCTGCACCTGCTGTGCCCCTTTGCTGTTGCACCAGCTGCGGCTGTGTCTGTGTTCGCGAATGGCCCAGCCCTGCGAGATCTGGCGGGGGGAGCGTCGCCCGCCCGGAGAAGCGGGCAAACTGGAATCTGGATTAGCTTGCACGCGGAGCCTGGCCGGGCAGCTGAGCTGCAGCTGCCGAGCAAGCCAAGGCCAGGGCAGGGACAACCTCGGACCGGGACAAGCCGGGGAACTCTGAGATCTGGCGGCTCTGGAGGGTGCATCGAGCGCCGCGGCCGCTCCAGAGCGCTCCGGTGCGCCGTGAGAGCGTCCTTGCAGACTGTGGAGCGATTTTCATCCGCCCCAGCCCCGCCCGGTCGAGCCCGGCTCTCGGAGGGGCCCCCGTGGAATCGGGAAGGGGGCCGCGGCGAGAGCCACGGGCGGGCAATGGCAGAGTTTCGAGCACTGCCCAGCGCAGAAATCAAAGGAGTTCTCCTCCCTCTCCGCCGCCCGCCGCCGTCGTCGCCGCCGATCGCCGCCATCGATCTGTCGCCGCGCCGTTTGTTCTGAATGCGCCCATGTAGGCAAAGCCGGCACCGCGGCAAGCTCACGGCAAACTGTGCGTCCGAGGCGGAATTTGCGCCTGGTGGCCGAGGCCCCCTCCCCAAGACGGAAGGCAGCGCGAGGGAACAAGCGGCGCGGTCGTCGATATCGTGGTCGCCGCCGCCGATCGCCGCCGTCGTTGTCCGCCGCCGTCGTCGCCGCCGCCGATCGCCGCCGTCGATGTCATGGTCGTCATCGCCGCCGCCGCCGCCGCTGCGCTCGTCGCTCTCGATGTGCGGAGGCGGGCCGAGGGGCCTGGGCGGGAGCGGCGCGCCGCGGGGGGGGGGTCGTCGGCCGGACACCTCGCCGCTCCTGGCTGGGGGCTCGCCCTGGGCGAAGGGGGGCCGAGGAGGCGTCTCGGTGCCGACGTCGCCCTGGCCTGGCCAGGAGGGCGTACAGTCAACCCGTATAAGAAGGACGCACGATAAGGATGCAAGGGTCCTGGAAGGACACGTCGGCACTTCGCTAGCGTGGCGCGGCCAGCGAAAGCGGCCAAGGATGTGCCGACGATGCAAGTGTAACCTCGGAAAGTCGCTCGTCCTTGCTGTGCGGGTTGACTGTAGGCACTGCTCCTGGCTCCTGGGCCCAGGAGCGGCCTAGCCAGGATAGGCGATGTGGTCAGCCCCATGCATCCAACGCCAGAGCTCCCCGCACGTGGCTGCCCCAATGGTCTGGACCCATTCCCCAGGGGCCTGGTTCATCCCGAGCCTTGCTGGTCACAACCCCCAGGCCTGGGCAAGGGTCTCCAGAGGCGGAAAATGTGCCAAAGCTCCCGTCTTGATTACGGTCATGACATTTTGCTCAGCGTGTCGCGGCGGCAGCCCTAGCGACACGCTATGCCCTGCGAGCGGATAGCGTGTCGCTCTGCTCCGCGGGGCGGGAGGCTGGGCAAATCTCGGGACGTTGACGCCTGGGGACCGGGGCGTGGATGGCGTGTCGCGCCGAAACGTGGTGGGCCAGAACCGGCGGCGCGACACGCTAAGGCAAAATTCCTGACCGTGTTTTGGCGGCGCGTACAAGGGGGCAGGGGGAGGGGGGAAGGCTTCTTAGAAGGAGGCTGCTTCTTAGAAGACGATGGCCTTACATCTACAGAAGAGGCCCGCGCCTTCCAGGAAGCAGGGGTGCTTCGAAGATGCCTTCTCCTTCCCCTACCCCTCCTCTGCGCGTGGCTCATCCACGACGCGAGGAGGTCAGTGGGCATCCCCGAGCGCTGCCATGTCTGCGCCTCAGACCCCCGCCGACCGTCGCGGTGGAGATGGCGTACGGCCTGTCCGCGGGGGTGGCAGAGGGAGCGATGGGACATGCTCGCGTCGCGGAACAGCAACACGACGGGATGTGTTTGACCGTTTGTGGCCTCTGAGGGCCCTCGCTGGGCCCCGCGATCGCCAAAAAAGACTTGGGATGGAAGCCTGGCCTTGGCAAAAAAAAGCCAAGGCATGGCATGTCGGAGTTCTCCTGGCAGAAAGAACGAGTTTACAGAAAGGGCTAAACTTGTTCGACGTTTTCAGCCCATCGGGAAGGCAGGCGTGAAACGCGAGGCGAAAATACACAGGCATCTTCAACACCAACAGAGGGTGGGGATTGATGAAGAGGGAATAAGAGCAAGAGGAGGGTAGGAAGGAAGGGAGGGGGAGGGAAGGGAGGAGAGGGAATGACGAGAGGGGGGAGGGGCCAAGCTAGGTGCGCAGGCGTCTTATCTGACGTCCCACCCCTCCCTCCCATCCCTTACCATGGCGTAGATATCCTCTCTATTCGCGCAGTCGGATGTCGTAGCATTGCATAGCATTACATGGCATAACATGGCGCTGAAGCTCAACGCGTATCATGACATAGCATGGCGTGGCACTGCGTAGTCAAGCACTGCATATCATAGCATTGCAGCTGAAGGCATGGCATCGCACAGCGGAACACACACACACACCATAGCATTGCAATACGTGCCGTGGCATGGCGCTAGAAATGAGGCCAGCGGCTACAGCGGGAACACGATTCGGAACGAGCAGAAGCGCGGGAATGACGCCAACGCTGCAGCGGGAGCACGATTCGGAACGAGCGGAAGTGCGGAAATGAGCCCAGCGCTGTATAACCAACGATGTAGTGGGAACAACTTCTTGAAGGACCGGAAAGAAACGGACGTGCAACAACACATATGAAAGACCAATTCGCTGGAATCCGAACATCTTCCAGACAGAGTCAGGGGAGAGACGAGAGTAGTAATCAGATTCTGAAATTGTTGAAGGGAGAAGGGGAGGGAGGCAGGAAGGGTACGACGGAGCGATGAGGAGGAGGAGAAAAGGAAAAACAATGATAGCAGTAATCACAAGAAGAAGAAGAAGAAGAGAAGCGGGTAAGGGGAAGGAGGTACGAGGAGCGGGGGAACAGATAGCCCCCTGCACGAAAGGACAGGGGTGAAAGGAATGAACTTAGGGATCCTCTTCCACCCCTCCCCCCTTCTGTCTCCGCCTCCCCTCTTCATCCTCCGCCCTCGTCCCTCCCTCCTTCCTCCTCCATGCCCATCCTGATGTCCCAGCCCTACCCCAACCTCCCCCTCATCCTCTTCATCCTCCTCATCCTCGCCCCAACACGCCACGAACCGACAGAGCCCAATGGACCCCTTAAGAGTGTAACTCCCTGAAGCATCTCTCCACAGCTCGTTCAAGAACACCTTCTTCTACCCCAACGCCTCCACCATCTCCGCCTCCTCCTCCCCGCTCCTCACTACTCCTCCCCCAACCCCATCTCGCCCTCCGCCCTTCCTCCCGACGACGACGACCACGACGGCAACAACAAGTACCGCGATGTGGATGTCCAAGACGACATCCTGAACGACAAGGGTGACAACGACGACGATCAGCAACAGCAACCATAACGACGATGATGACAACGATGATAACGACAATGGAGATGACGACGACGACCACCACCACGACATCGACGTCCGCCAGGACAACGACTCCGACGACGATGACGTCCACGACGACGACGACGACGCCGACGCCGACGACGACCACGACGGCAACGCCGACGACAACAACCACGACGACGACGTAACCGACGACGACGCAACAGACGACGACGCAACCGACAACGACGACGGCGCAGCTGCCGACGACGGTGACGACGACGAAACGCACCGCGAGAGAGGCGACGTGTGAAGGGGGGCGATAAGAAGATGACGGCCTACTCCCCTGCCCCTCGTTCTGAAAAAGTGGGCACAAACACAAAATAATGAAAGCGTTGAAAGCAAGCCCCCTGAAGAAGAAGGGAGGGAGAGGCATGATAACTGTGCTCTTGAAACAGGAAGGCGCCTATAGTAGATGGGGGTGTGGGAACCCACAAATAATTACTGTCAGCATCAACGCATCAATCATGAAGCAGGAGTATATGGATGCAAGACCCTTGGAACGTGCCGAAGTGAAAAACAACGCGCCGAACCTCAAACACCCAGGTTCAGTCAAGTCGAATAGTCAGGATGCGCGGTAAAAGGGCCTCGGAGGGCCATGTTGGCGTTTTCGAATGGCGTTGGCCAGCGAAGGGGCAAGGATGAGAAGGTAACCTTGGAAAGCTGCTCATCCATACTGTTCGACTTGGCCGTATGCGAGAGACCCCAGCCAGGCAACACCACCCCTGCCCAACGCATGGCCAGGATGGCCAGAAACCCCTCATGCAAGGTGCCTTCGCGAACAGGGCCAATCCCCAACGCCGGTTTCGACTGTCGTCTCAGCGAGCGAAGGTTGCGTCCTGCCTGCCCCTGAAGAGAGGAGGGGCGGGCGGCGCGGGGCGCGCATGGAGGCCGCGTAGCCCGTCGCAGCCCCGCCGGTGCTCAGCGCCGCGAGGGCCACCGCGCTCGCGGTGGCCTGCGCGTGGGAGGCGGGAGGCCCCCGCCGGGGAATCCGAGCAGAAGCGGCAGAGAAAACTGTGCTTTGTCCCTCGCGGTTTCAAACGATGGTTGGTTCGCAAGCGCCCGGCCGGCTGTGTTGCCTTCCTGGCCATGCTCCGGTGTTTGAGCTGAGCCGCAATGGCTTGGAGCCCATGTGGCGTTGTTCGTCTGTTTGGAAGCGCTTCCGTACGATGCTAAGTAATGTGTGGCTGGTCCACTCTTGGCGCTTCGCGCACTCCCTCCAGCCCGCCCAAGAACAATCACCAGGCGAGTTGCACTGACCAGGGATGCGTCGTAGAATGCAAGATGTCTTGGGATCCTGTTGGGAGCATCTTGGGGCCAGGGGGGCCGCATCGGTCAGTCTGAAGCCCTGTGGGCCCTCTTCGAGCCATTCTGGGGTCCTCTTGAGTCTTCTTGAGACCGTTTCGGTGGCATTGCAGACGCCGCCTGAGGCTTATCTTGTGAGCTGTGGGTCGCAGAGAGGGGAGCGGGGGACCAGGAACGCCCCCCCCCAAGCCTTGTGGGCCCTCTTCGAGCCCCTGAGTCTTAGACTTATCTATTAAGGTATGGGTCGCAGAGGGGGGAGCGGGGGACCAGGAACGCCCCACCCCCCAAGCCTCGTGGACCCTCTTCGAGCCCTTCTGGGGTTCTCTTGAGTCTTCTTGAGGCCGCTTCGGTGGCATTGCGGGCGCCTCCTGAGGCTTGTCTTGTAAGCTACGGGTCGCAGAGGGGGGAGCGGGGGACCAGGAACGCCCCCCCCCCCCCCCCTCCCTCGCAGGCAGACGGATGGCCTCTTGGGGCCCTGCCGGGGCGTTCGCGGGGCGCTCTCGGGTGCTCGCGGGGTCGTCTGCGGCCCTTCTTGGGGCTCGATCGAGCCGGCTTGGAACCATCTTGAAGCCTCGAGGCCCGTCGGAAGCGAAAGTGCGACCAGACAGTGTTTGAAGCACGTTTTAGAATGATCATGACCTTTTCCAGGTCCTTGGGGGGGCTCCCGTGGCCACTTGGAACCCTGCCAGAGCGGTCTCGGGGCTCGTTGGAGGCATGTTGCAAGCGGTGTTGAACGATCTTGGGCTACATTCATTGTGCGCTCCTGGCAGCCATCTTGAATTCGCAGGAGCCCTTTTGGGGCTGTCCCTGGGCCATCATGGACCCTCCAACGACCCGCGGAAAATCCCTCCAGACCTAGGGCGGGGGGTCAGGGGGAGAGGTGCCCCTCCCCCCCGAAGAGAAGAAGGAGGTTCGAATGACTATAACTCGCTACACAACCTGCGCCTTAAAGGACTGACGCGGCTTGGTTGCCCTTGCGCGAAGCGTTTCTATCTGTCATTTCCTCGCCAGCCTCCTTCCCCTTCCTCCCTCTTCCTTCGGCGTCAGAGCCGCGACACTACTACACTCGCCCCTGGCGCCAGGGCGTGAAGGTTGCCGCCTGCGCCTGCGGCGCCGGACGGAGGATGCCGCCTCGCAGGCCCTCGCACCTGCTCTTGTTTCCCTGCGCTTCTTGGGCGCCCGAGTTATCCGGGGTAACTCGGGTCCGGGGTAACTCGGGTTTGGATTCCCGAAAAAGGAACCCGAGTTAGCCCTGACCCGAGTTACCCCTGAAGATTCGGGGCTCTGGACGCCCGAACTATCCGGGGTAAGTCGGGTCCGGGGTAACTCGGGCTTGGATTCCCGAAAAAGGAACCCGAGTTATCCCTGACCCGAGTTACCCCTGATGATTCGGGGCCCTGCGCTTCCACCCCCATGGTCCACCACTCCCTTGCTCTCGGGGGGTCGGGAAGCCCGAGTGGGCCGGCAGGCCGTCGCGCCTGACTAGACCCCACCGCGCGCCGTCGCCCTGCCAGAGGCGCTGGGCGGGCAGGACCTGCTCGGCAGCGCTCCTGGGCTGGCTTGCCCCCTGGGCTGAGGCACATCCGCCCCCGTGGGCACTGGAGCCGCCGAGGTGTGAAAATATGGCTCCCTGGGCGGGTGGAAACCTGTGATAAAACCTGTTATGAAAACTTGTGCGAACAGTGTTGCGACGCATGTCGCGAAAAAACGATCGAAAGATCGGACCCCGTGCGGACGGGGCGAGCATTTTTCTCCAGCAACAGTCCCCCTTGTGCCACTTCTCTATCACTCGCGACGGGCCCTCTTTTTCACCTGACTGCGGGAGGCCCTGGTGGCGGATACTCCCGACTTCGAGAAAGCAAACACAAAAGGATCAGGACGCCTGCCTCGGAGCACCGGGACAGTTCCCGGATGGTCGCCACGCGCGCACGGAGAGCCTTGGCGGGAGCGGGGCCCGGGCAGACGCGCCGACTTGTAGCCCACTTTGGCCTTCTGGCCCCAGGAGTGAGACTGGGAGGACCCTGGGGGTAGAAGAAGGAAAACAAGAGCGGACGAGGGCCTGCGAGGCGGCATCCTCCGCCCGATGCCGCATGCGAATCCGGCAACTTCCACGCCCCGACGCCAGGAGCGAGTTTGGCGGCTTCGTGGCTCCGACGCCAAATGAAGCGGGGAGGAAGGGGAAGGAGGCTGACGAGAAATTAACAAATGAACAATCACGCACAATGGCAACCGAACCCCACCAGCTCTTTTGGGCGTAGGTTATGTAGCGAACCTCCTTCTTCCTTTTGGGGGGAGGTTTATCACTGTCCCCTACCAGTAATCACCCCCTCCCCCAGGCGACCAGCAGCCAACCTGGCCCAATGAGCCCACAACCCCACCATCCCTTGAAACAAACAATATATAATGCACTGTGCATCCAAATCTGGCGCATGCGCGGGCGCCCCGCGACAATTTTGCATGGTTTTTGACAGGGACGGCGAAGGTGCCGGCGTATTGCTTGCTGCGCGCAGGCCAGCAATCGGCTATCAGAAACGATGCAAACATACACTTCGGCTCCATATCAGGAGCATGCGCAGGACCCCGTATTCTCTGACCTCTCATCTGTTTCGTGACTCCCCAGCATGTCACAGTGTGTCCATTGGTGCCTGTACTTTGCGTTCCCTGGAAGAGCCGCACTTCTCACAGAATGCTGGGCACTTCGCTTCAGGGGGACTCAAGATACTGAACTCCTTGGGGCCAGGGCCTCAGGCACCTGGGGTCCCTGTTGGTTCCCCGTTGCTGGCGCACGTGGCTCGGCTGGAGCACGTGGCACAGTTGGCAAACGTAGAGCATGTGCGGCACCTGGCACGCTTGGGCCTCCAGGGTGTCTGGTGCACCTGGAATCCGTGGCGCGCATGGCATGTGTGGCGTTCCTAAGCGATCTGCTGACAATCGGGGGTTACTCATGTGTGGGGAGGGCGTGTGGGAGTGAGCTAGACGGCCTGTTATCTAGAAGGGTAGCTGACCTCCCTATCTACCCTCCCTCTTGCGCTCGAGGGGGCGTCCCGCGGGTCACTGGAGGGTCCAAAATGGCTTCCAAGATCTTACAGTATATCCCAAGATCTTTGATATAGCTTCCAACATACCTCCAATAGGTCCCAAGACCGCTCCAACACGGTTCCAAGTGGCCAGGGGGCCTTCCAAGGACACCCTCGAGATGCCAGAATCATTGAGAACCCAAAAGAGATTAGGGTGTTGCCCTCTTCTCGCATTTTCGCCTCTGACGGGCTCTCGAGGCTTCAAGATGGTTCCAAGATGGCCAAAGCGGGCCCCGAGAGTGGCCCGAGGACCCAAGACGGCCCCAAGAGCGCCCAAAAGCATTCCAACAGGGCCCCAAGATGTATTTTGTTCTGCCTCCGAGGGGAGGGAGGGCGCAGTGAAGCACGCCCCTTCTGCGATAGGTGACCTCCAAGATGGCTCCAAGTAGCCCCATCGAGGCCCCCAAGAGAGCCCGAGAGGGCTTCGAAGGGGCTCGAAAGGCCCAAAAGGCTTCCAAGATGGCCCCAAGAGGGCCCTAGGAGGTCCCCGCGAACGCCCGAGATGCTTCCCGGAAGCTCCCAAAGCGTGACTGCATGCTGCTACGCATCCCTGATCCGTGCAACTCGCCTCGTGATTTTTGTTGATGGTCTGGTGGCGAACGTTACGAATAAGCCAAATGGCTCGTGCCGCAACTTCGTTTTCGCACCCTCGCGATGCGCTGCCTTGCAAAGCACCAGAAACCTATGGCTTCGAACAGGGGTGCGCAAACGACGGTCCAAACCAGAAAGAAAAATCCGTAAGCAAGCCAGCAAGTCCAGCCGGGCGACTCAGAGAGCCGCTCGCCCCATTAATGGGGACGGAAATGAGGACATTGTGAAACAGAACGACTACCTGTGCACAATACGGAAGAATTCAACAAGTGTTCACTCTGCTAGCCCCCCTGGCTGAGGAGAAGGCTCGCGGGGAGGCCGATGGGGGGGTCTAGGAAGAACCGAGGGATACTCGTATACGCACATACGGCAGATTCATGCTGTGCTGTGCCCAGCGCTGGCTTCTGACACCGCAACGATTGCTCAATCTTGAAGGATCGGCGGCTCCCACGCCGCACGCCTCGTTCCATGTCGGCCGATTCTCGACCGATTCGGAGCCACCGGCGGCGTTCGACCTTGAACGTCCGCGGAGGGTCGCCGCCGCGTCGGCACTACACGAACCTCCCGTATACAAATCCGACCAAACGCTCTAGGACGTCTCGTCTCGCTTGCGGCAGCGGCGTGATTCATGCAGTCACAAGAAAAGCTTGCATCGGAGATCAGAAGATATCGAACACATCCCTCACGTGTGTTGCTACACGAATGTGCCCACGTATGGCACATGCTCAGCATGAGAATCTTCGTTGTTGGGGGCTCGACCACGACAACAAAGCTGGAATCGAACAAGACCAGCAGTCCGCAAGTAGCCTAGAATTGTGCATTGTGCAACGACTCAGCACCGACACAACACCAGACCGACAGAATCGACCGAACGCAACCGACTGCGACGCAGCCGAACCGACCGATAGAAAATAATCGAATGGCAACTGGATCCCTTGACCTCATTTGTCTGGGGCACTTCCATAATCGGATCGACCCGTGGCGTCCCCAGGGCCGGCAGCCAGGCGAGAACGCCCGGTATGAAAAACCGCAGCGCCCGATCTCTAGGACTGGCTAAAACGCGCCACGTCCTGAGGATCATCGACCCGAGTCCGGAGTCGGGTGTTGCTAGAAGTGCCCCTGGTCCAAGGTTTCTCCCAGGATTTCCAAGTAGATCCCCACGGCCTCCAGAGCACCCCTCACGAGGCCGAGAGGGTCCCAGGGGCTCCAAGATGAAGAGAAAAGATGAGGGGCACCCTGGGCCAGGGGCACCCTTAGCAACCCCCGAAGGAGGACGCCGATGCATCGGCGATGCGACTCGATGTGGAGCCCGACTTTTTCCTGGCCGTCGTCTCCGATGCATCGAAAACGCTGCCGATGCACCGACGATGCATCGGCGATGAATCGGCGATGCATCGGCGATTCGGCGCGATCCGTCGACCCCGTCTATTCGCACCCCATCTGGGACGCATAGAAGAGGAGAATCACGTCGTGATGCGATTGGCACCAGGCACGCTCTGGGGACCCCCGGAGATCTCTGGGCGTCCCATCGGCCAGTCGTGCCAGGAGCAACGGGAGCACCTGGACGTCTCGGAGCGCACCGTTCTCATCACTCCTTGCTCCCAGGGCTCGAGCTAAACAGTGGTTCTCGTGTTCGTATTGCTTTCGTTGTCCTTCGTCCTGTCTTCGTTCTGCGTTTGCTGCGAAAGCGAATCAAAACGACAACGGTCCACGAAATCGCTAAAACACCGTTTAGCTCGAGCCCCGCCTTGCTCCTCTGGAGGCCTCCCAAATGAGCGACGGAAAGAAACGGGTCTTACGCGAGATGGCATAGCGACCTTACGCCGCAGTTTACGCGGGCCGACATCGCAGCTCGCCACGTCGGCGACGAGGGCGCTTACGCACGACCTTACGCGAGCAGCGTACGCGCCAATGTCGGCGAAGACGACCCTGTTTTCTGCGTCGCTCAAATTGGGAGCAGGGAGGGCCAGAGAATCGCGCCGCATCGCCGATGCATCGCCAAGGCATCGGCAACGTCGGTGATGCATCGGCCCTCTCTGGCGTGGAGGAAATCGAGGTCCGCATCGAGCCGCAATTCCGAAGCTTCGGCGATGCGGCGCGATCATCTGACCCTGCGGGGGCAAACATCAATTACTCCGACGGTAAGACACCACATGATAAGATCCTTTGTATCTACGGAACCATCGACGACTGACGATGTAGATAATGCTAGGATGCCAAAGTGCCAGGATGCTAGGGCGCCAGGATACCAGAAAGCCGTGATGCCAAGAGGCCAGGATGCCATAATGCCAGGGATGCCAGGATGCCATGGTGCCAGGGTGCCAGACGGCCAGGATTCCTGGATACCAGCAATTCAAGATCGCTGGATGCCAGGATGCCTGTGCAACCTGTGCGGCCTGTGACACGCGGGACATATAGGACCTGCAGAACATTTGGGACCCGTACGAGGTGCGGGACTTGTGAGGCCTGCGGAACATGTGGGACTTGTACGACCCGTGGAAGCTACGAAACCAGTGCCACCTGTGGGGCCTGTGGGCGTATGGGGCTTGTCAGTCCTGTGGGAACTGTACGACCTGTGCGACCTGTAGGATGTTTGAGACCTGTGAGGCCTGTGGGACCCGTCTGACCTGTGGGCTTGTGCGACTCGGGGGCCCTGTGGGACATGCGATACTCTGTCAGGCATGCGGGGCATGTGCCAAGATGTCAGGAAGCCAGCGATGCTAGGCATTCTTGGCATGCCAGTGATACCAGAGATGCCAGTGATGCCAAGAAGCAAACTTGCCAAGATACCAAGATGCCAAGAGGCGAACGCACAATCAGTCCCAGGAGTGCGCTTCTGAGGGCATGGAGAGCCCGAAATGGCCTACAACAATTCTGGACATTCAAACGTCAGTCCCGCGAGTGGAGTTCTGGGAGCACGGACAGCCCGAAGTGGCTTACTGTTAGCTGTGGACGTGCATAATCAACCCCAGGCATTGAACTCTGGGGGCACGAATAACACGAAGTGGCTTGCAGCTGGCTCGTGACATGCAGAATCAGGCCTGGGAATGGAATTCTGGGTCGACGAGCACGAAATCGCCTACAAATGGTTCCGCACACTCGGAATCAAGACTGGGAATGGAAGTCTGGCGATGCGATAATCATAAAACCTGTTTTTACAGGTTGTACCGATGACCGCCTCGGAATAATCGCACGAACTAAGGGGGCCGGTACGGATGGGGGCGCCAGCTCGATACTTCCTCTCAATCGATACCTCCTCGATGCGAGTGTCTGAATGCGTGATTGGGTGAATGCGCAAGAGTGCGTAAGAATGCGAGTGCGCAGCGGGGTGATGATGTTGATGCTGCTGCTGATGATGAATGATGATGGTGGAATTGATGTTGTTGGTGATTATGGCAGTGATGACGATGATTATGGTGTCGGTAAGGGTGATTATGTAGTGAGCGTGTGAGCATGTGAGCATGTGGATGTGATGATCATGGTGATCGTGACAGTGAGGATGCTTTGCGTGAATATGAAAGACGTGTGTATGAGGATTGTGATGGTGATGGTAACGGTGAAACTGATGATGCTGATGATGCTGATGATGATGATGCTGATGCTGATGATGATGATGCTGATGCTGATGATGAGTGTGAAGGAAGGAGAAGAGAAGGAGTGTCTTGCGCTGGGATGTCCAGAGGGAAGAATATTCCGACTGTGGATGTGGGGAATGGCACGCCGCCGTGAGGGATCCACAAGCGTGTTACTGCTGAAGAAAAACGGCACATTTTGACACAAATGAGCGGGCAACACGCTGAAGGAATCCCGACGACGCCGTGTCATGGATACTTTTTTACCCACTCGGGCCCAAGCAACTCGGACCCCATCTGGGAGGCATGGATTCTTGCTCCTCTGGATGGGCAGGGACCGACCGTCCTGGTACTCCTGTAGGCCGGCCACGGACTGCTCCTAGAACAAACAAACTTCTGACAACAACATCTGATTCATGACACAAGCCGAATCCATCGATACAAGACTGCTCGAGCCAGAAACGTTCGAATCATACTCTTCGCATTTTCTGGTGGACCTGTGGGCAAGCGAGTACGCCTCGCCACTGCTTCGTTTGACGACTGGCGGCCGAGGCCCCGCCCTGAAGCGGGCATGGGGGCGGCTGGCGGGGCCCGCCTCGGAGCTGCTGGCGGTGCCCTGGGGGAGCGAAGGGCGCGACTGGTCGCGGGGATACCGCGCAGGGCTGGCTGCACGCGCAGGATCGACTCTGGTCAAGAGTCCACTAGGGCTCCCAACTTCGCGCTTCGCGCTGCGCGAAGCGCGAGAGCGCGAATAACTTCGCGCTCTCGCGCCGCCCTCCCAAAGGGAGAACAGGAGGACGAGGAGGAGGGGAGAAGGAACGAGGACCGCGAAGCGCGAAGCGCGAATAACTTCGCGCCCTCATGGGAGCCCTTGAGTCCAGACCTCCGACCGGGCGCTGCTTACTGGGAGGGCGATGAAAGGGGGGGCAGGAAACGTGCACACCTTTCGTGCACCTTCCGGGCCCCAGGGGGGCCCCTTGAGGCACAAGGGTGCACCTTTCTTCACGATCGCCCTCCCGTGACTCAACACCCGACCGATGATGTCATGTTTGCAACTCTCGTTTTTTCCTCGACTTGGGCCCTGGCGACCATCAAAACATAATCCCGTGCGAAAGCTGGTAAAGGAGACTGGGTCGGGACATCTGGGCGGCGCATTGAGGTTATCCGACTATCACCCATCCATATGCAAGTATGCGTACCGCCAGGAAAATGGAACGAAGGAGGGGAATCGGAATCTCCCTACGGCGCTACGAAGCGTGTGAGCGGTGTGCCGAAATGGGCGGGGAGCGCCATGTGGGCGCAACCGCTGGGAGCGAAACGTGTGAGGTGTACGCCGATGGAGGGGAACTGCTGTGGCCGCATCTGCTGGGGCCTCAGTTGGAGCTCCCTGTCGGGCCACGAAACATGTAAGGCGTGCGCCGCAATTTGCGTGGAGCCTCATGTGGACGCACACGCTGGGGCCTGGGCCACTAACCGTGAAAGGGTGTGCCGGAATGTGCGGGGAGCCTGTGCTGAAATGAGCTGGAGGATGCCATGCGATACCACCCTGGGGCCGTAGATGGAACTCCCTATGGGACCACGAAACATGTGAGGGGTATGCCGAACTGGGCCAGGGCACGCAATGCGACAACCCCCACTTTAGGGCCTCAGGTGGAGCTCCCTGTGGAATCACGAAGCGTGCGAAGGGTGTGCCGAAATTGGCTGGGGGATGCGCTGCGACCCCCCCACACCGGGGGCTTTGGGTGGAGCTCCCTATGGGACCACGAAGCGTGTGAGGGGTGTGCCGAAATTGGCTGGGAGACTCTCTGAGAATCCCCCGCACCCCCTGAGGGCTGCGGTGGAACCCCCTTATGGGGCCGCGAAGCATGCGAGGGGTGCACCAGATTGTGCATGCGAAGGCAAAGACAGGGATGGGGAGGAGGAAGGAGGGGGAGGAGGAACGAAGGAAGGAAGAAAGGAGTAATGATCAGGAAGGAGGGGAGTAGGGGGAGGAGGAGGAGGACGTGGGGCGCTGACTCTTCAAAGCGAGGACCAAACACCACAGGATGGCTGGGATACCTCACATCGTCGGATGTCTGGGAGTGACCTTCCGCGACAATTCTCTTTGCCGCGGCGCCAAAGATCGCGCGGCGCGATTGGAGCCCGGGCGGGTCGTGGAAGGGCGAGTCTGCAGGTCGGGAAGGGGAGCTGGGCGGAGGAGGGCGGCCATAGAGGGAAGCGAAAAGAGAAAGGGCGCGCTCGGGCCGTGGAGGCCAGCGACCTCCCACGGCATCCAGCGTCTTGAAAAAGTCAGGCCGGCGCGCTTTGCAGATTTCGGCGTTTTTTTTGGCTGCCTGGGTGCATATTCCACAGATGCAAGCGCCACTGCAGACGGCGCGCCTCTCTCGTGAAGCGTCGCTTGGCGGATGTGTCGTCTCTGAGCCCGCACGCGGGTGTCCCCCGTGGGTAGCTGGGTCCCCGTTCGACAATGGCGCAAAACGAATGTCCAACAACAAATTTCAATACAGTGTGGGCCGATCTGCAAGAAACCTACCGCAAGAAACCCAAACCTGAAATCAGCCGAGGATTCTTGGTCCAGCGTTGGGCTTCTTGCACTTCGGCTGCAAACGAAGAAACCCAGGGCACCCTGGCCCGAGCGGTTTCTAGACTGCTGGCGTCAAGCATGACATTAAGAAATGAAAAACAAGGGCGCAGGGCTTGACCGTGAGGTAATCCGCCGGCCCCCTTGCGGGGCCATCAGGCTGCGAGGCTGAAGGTTGCTGCTCCCTACACCAATTCCAGCTTCCAGTATCAATTGTTACAGTGCGAAGGGGGGGACCGAAAACAGGTTAACGTCCCCCGGGGGGGTTCTCAGAATTCCTGGGGGGGGGGAAACATAAAAATACAAGAGGTCCGTGCCCCCGAGGCTATAATCCCTTGTAAATTACGCTGTTTTCGCGCCCCCGAAGCCAATCCTTCGTAACATACACCACGTTCGCGCTCCGAGGCCACGATCCCTTGTAATGTACGCCACACTTGCGTCCCCGAGGCCACGATCCTTTTTGTAAATTACGCCACATTCGTGCCCTCGGGGCCACGATCCCTTGCAATTTACGCAATATCCGCGCACCCGAGGCTACAATCCCTAGCAAATTATGCAAAGCTCGCGTCCCCCACCTCGCGGAGGCTGCCCAAAGGCGACACTTCTTCTCCTGATCAGAAAAACTGCAATGTCCCCAAATAGTGCCTGAAACAATCAATCCCCAGCCGTTCCCAGAGCGCTTCCAATGAACAGCTGGAGGACAATGCTCTAAGAAGACAACAAAACGTTCAACAATGATTTTAGGATCTCGATTTGTTTTGCTCATCGCCAGCCGCCCTAGCATGACGTTCCCGAGTGTCATCAGGACGGTGCCCAGACATCCCAATATAGCTCGGATGTATCCCATTATGATAGAGAGGGGGCCGGCGGCAGGGGGCGAAGCCCCCACGGATAAGCTGGGGGCCCGACTCTTAGGATAACGTCGGCGACGCATCGAGCCATCCCACAACTCGTCCCTTGATGGCAAGCGAGAGGATAGACAGGAGAGGAGCCATGGGAATGGAATGTGGATCATAGACGGACGTGGTCTTTGTCCTGCACTAAGGTCCCAGTCGAGGCGAGCACAGTCGCGCGCACCTGGCACATGGGACAGCGCTGCCTTGAGCCAAGACAGCGTCGGATATAGCATTCGCTACACAGCCTCTCCTTGAACCTCGCTTAAAGTCGGGAGGGGGGGGGGGGGCCGAACGCTAGATCCTGGTCCTAATTCATCAAAGAAATTTAAAAACGGGGATGCAGATTTTGTTGTTCAACATCACCAGCAGTGCGAAGGCAAACGCAAGAAAAACAGCACAGAGCATTAGGGCCGGCCATGGCATATTGCCACGACCAACCACAAATAATTATGGATAGTGACGGGCAAGACCCCGCGACCATCCGCAAATCGTCAAGGGGGGCGACACGCCAAATGCCACTCGTCAGTGCAGCGAGAGAAGGGATTCGACAAAACGGTCAGATACCCTCTAAGAATAAAAGCGGGTTGCTGCCTGTGTCCGGGCACTCGCGGAAGCTGTGGCGCCATGACTATCTATGCCCATGGGCGGGTAAGGATAACTACTTGTCGGAGTTCGAATAATCATCCTCATTGGTGTCCGCTGGCCCTGAATAGGGCACCCCTATGTTGGTGCTGTCCTTTTCTTGCCTCTATACATAGGGCCCGTGCTGCTTTACTTCGTACTTGAAGGGTCGATTTCCTTCCACCACTTGCGGCAGTAAAGCGCAATCGATGCACCCCTTGGTATGGCCGTCGGCGGTCGTATCTCGTGTCTCACACCAGTGTACGCTTTGAACTATACCTCGGTCCATCATCTGTCTTGTTCAGCTGATACGCCCCAACAAGGTGCGGTGCATTCGGTCGGCTTCTTCGAGTCCTTACTTGACGAGGATTGACAGACCGACTCAGCGTCTAAAGTAAGGACGGCCTTAATGCTGAGACCACCAAACTCCAAAATGTCCTTCAGTTGGGAAAAATGTTAGGGGGGCCAGCTTTAAGCCCACGTAGCGTAATTATGGTAGGACAGCAGTCCTCGAGAGTATGTGCGGCTGCCAGCTGAGGAGCTGGAGCGCACCTGCAAGCTATGCGCCTTGCAGCATGCATCAGTCAGATGTATTGCTTATTTAACGTCGGGCGTGTGTCCACGCAGTAAAAGGTTAGCTCCTCGGATGCCATATCCCGTTGCTTCGTCATCCTCAACCCCAATAAGACGACGGTTTCCCGAGTCACTATGAAGGTCCACTTGTCCGGTCGGAATCGTAAGTCGATGAATAATGTTATTCGGCCTTTGCTGCAGCTTGCGCGTGACATCGCGAAGACTTCGTACGTGGAGGTTTGTGGGTTCCTGTGCACGTGGTAAGGATTCCCCGCAAACCATCAGCCATACTTGAGTGATCAATGCATTTGCCAAGGCGCCACGTAAACTGATGAACGTGTCGGGTGGTGTCTTCGTTCCTCTTTCTTCCGCTGCAGCAACCGTAAGTTCTGGATGGCGTACGAGGCGAAGCTGTTGAATAACTTAATCCTGATCCAGCTGGACGTGGCCGTCCTCGGTCTTAGCAAACCGCATGGCACAATTGGTGCAACAGTGTTTGTTCACTTTCTCTGCACCGAACGTGCCTTTTACACAGTTGACATACTTGTCAACGGTTTCCCCCACTCCTGCCATGTTGATGTCGTCCACGTGCTTGGCTGTCAGTAGGTTTGGGCGTGACCGCCTTAAATTCTTCGTCATACGAAGTGGCTTCAGCCCGAAACCTCGTGTGACGGTTCTGACCTTCAGTGAGAATGCCGTAGGGGCGTCTTTGGTGCCTGTGCCTGGTTTAAGGCATTGAAAACACCGCTTTATCTCGTCATAGGACGAGACACCAGGCAGTGCCCTTAGCATCGAGGCTGAACCAAGTGGACCAGTGAAACATTCCATGCGCTCTTTCTCACCGGTAACCTCTGCCAACTCACGGTAAGCCAGACCCTTCAAGAAGACCTTGTCGATGTCCATGGATGCCATGATCTACTGTTTTCTTGCACGCAGCCGCGCTGGCGAGCAGTCTTTGGTTTGATCGCCGAACCGTGCCCGAGAAGGCTTCTGCGCATAATGCTCCGACGCCCATACAGCCATGAAGAACAAGGCTTCGTCGCATTGGTCGTTCCATTTCGCCTTTGTCGTTCTTGACAAACTTCCCATGGTACACAAATCTAGAGGTCATGATGTAGGTCGCATTCTTGATGTCTTGCATCCTGAGACATTCGTTATCATACCAAATGATGAAATCTGGTGTGCAAGGCCTTAAATATCATTGTCGGGTTGGCTTGTATCTGTGCCTTGGCCAGGAGGTCGTGTTCCTTGACAAATGCAGCTATTTTTGTTGCGGTCGAGACATATACACGCATTATGGTTGCTTGGTCGCTGTGCAGTGACTCGTATTGTTGCTCTGGTAGAGCGCCCTTGACCATGTCAGTAAATCATACTTCGACATACAGGCCATGGTCGTCCGAGTCGAGATCGTAAGTTTCGTCGTACCCAATAGTCCACGATACCAGAAAAAAAGGTTTCGTCGGTGCCGCGATTCCGAGCATAACCTATTTTTCGCAAGTGTCCTTGCACTTCACTGGCCACAGCCGCGAGCACACGGTTGTCGGTAACCATGTCTGTGGGTACCGAAAGCAAGGACTCTTATGAGGGGGTCTCGAATAGTTCCGTGTCTTCTTGGGTCTTAGAGCTCTACATACCACGTGTCCATGATATGTGCTTCCAGATATGGGTCGCCGCCGCCTGGGTCGCCGCCGCGTTGACGAGACGCAGAATTGCCGTAGAGCCCGGGGGGAAGGGAGGGAGGGAGGGAGACGGTAGCTAAACAACTCGTTGGAATTCTTCGCTCAACCAGACGGGCAACAGAAATTGCCAACGGTCGCACCAATCCCGAGACGGATTCTGGGCGATTGGCGGCGTTCAACCCTGAATGCCGGCGGCCCAGTCGGCGGTCGACTCAACACCTCCAGGAGCTCCGTCGACCACCCCGTGGGCGAGCTCGGCGTGACCTGGCCCTCGCCGTTTGGGCAGTGGCACTCCAGCGCAGGGCAGTGGAGCGCGGGAGAGCACACGCAATCTGGGCACGGGGTCGAACTCCCCCGCACGATGATCGCAGTAGTGACGGCACTGCTGAGGTCGGGAACGAGGCGTTCGAGCAGGGCCTGCATACCCTCAAGAACTTGAGCAAAGGTATTGCGGCCACGATTCTTCCACAAATGCCGACGACAAGTCGCTGTATGATGAGAATGACAATGACGATGATGATGGCGAGAAAGGGAGGGAGTGGGCAGCGGGAGGAGGAGGGAGACGCGGGGCGCTGTCTCTTCAAAACGAGGACCCAACACGACAGGATGGTTAAGAAAAACAGCGATATGGACAGACAGGGAGAGCGAGCGATGTATATATATATATATATAGAGAGAGAGAGAGAGAGAGAGAGAGAGAGCGAGAGCGAGAAAGACCGAAACCAGGACCGGCCCAAGGCTCTACTTCTGAACGTGCTCGACGCCCTGCGCTTCAGACTCCCTGACTCCCGCGCCGACGGTCGCGGACGTGGGCGGGGGGCGCGGGGGCCGTGTAGCACTCCGCCACGAAGCGCTCGCTGTCGCCACCGAGGGGGGCGCATCCCTCCTCCAGGAGAGCCCAGAATCGAATCGATAAGTCGGATCGGCGATCGAAATGAATCGGATCGGCGGAAATCGGCAGCCGAGTCTGGAAAAGTCGGATCGGCGGAAAACGGCGGGCTGGTGGGCCTCCATTGACACATCGGAGCCCAGATCGGAATGCGAATTCGAATCGAGTCGGATTCGGAAGCCACCGAAGTCGAATCGAACCGAATCAGAGGAATCTAAATGAGCCCTGTCCTCCCGCTGGCCACGTCGGAGCGGGGACCGTCTTGGCTTTCCGGACCCTCCAAGCGGTCACTGGATCGGCTGCACGCAGGAGTGGCCCTAGACCCAAATTGCCTTTGATGCGCGGCCGTAGAGTGGCCGCGGGGGAAGCCGAATATCCAAGCATCCCCAGCGCTGAACGCCCGAATTACATAGGAGAGTTGCGGTCCGGGCTGAATTCCGGTTTGGGCACCCGAGGCACGAACCCGTAATTAGCTGTCCTTGACTGCCCCCAGCCCTGATGATTCAGGAGTGCTGGGCGCCAGAATTATCAGGGACAACCGCGGTCCTGGGTACTCTGGTTTGGGCCATTGCTCCTGACTGCCCCTGGCCCTGATGAGAGCTATGACAGCGCGTAACCCGGTGCTGGGGGAACCCCTGTGTGCCCGCACCAAAGGTCACTCCGGCAAGGCGTCAGTCTTAGGCGTGGCCGACTGGAGGCCTCGTCGGGTCCGAACGTATGAGGTCGGAGGATCGCGCCGCATCGCCAACGTCAAGGCATCGCCGATGCATCGGGGCGATGCGTCGGCGACGCATCGGCGTGGAGAACATCAGGCTCCACATCGAGCCGTATCGCCGAAGCATCGTCGATGCGGCGCGACTCCGACCCGATCTCCTCCGGCACCATTTGGAAGGCCTCGAACCATGACCGAATGAAACATCGTGTCGACTTCAGCCTGGGGCAAGACATCGAAAAAGAGACAGCCGAGGCCACTCGCAACAGCTTCGCCGCAATCGAAGTCAAAGATGTCGCGTTCGGAAATACAGACATCGGCCCCAGATGCTTGATCAGAGGGCCGCTGACTGTATCGATTCGGACCCCCGACCTTCCCGTGCTGGGCCGTCTCCTCGTTTTGAGCAGCATGCGCGTCCATGGACCCGTTGTACATGGCCCGCCTCTTATATCGGCGGCATCTCCTCGAGAGGCCACGCGCCCTACTCCATGGTCGCGCTTCCAACAGGGCCTCCGAAGGCCCCCAATGAGCCCAGACCCCGAACAGCCTTCCAGGGCGCCTGCGGGTACCCAGGGCCGTCAAGGGGGTCAGAACTATCCGCGGGACACCTGCTGGCAAGACGATTACTCATGTGCCGCGCCTACTAAATACTAAATCCCAACAGGGGCGCCGACGGCCCCCCCCCCCCGAAGATCCGTGGATCTGGCGAGTAGGCGTCAGATTCACGGATCGGGGAACATTCCCCCCGAAACATGTGGAGCAAAGCGAACTTGCGTGGAGCACACCGAACTTATGTGGAAACGGGATCCACCGCTGATCCACGCGCGTCAGTTCATGCTTGCGCTTCCTCGACGGTGACCCATCAAGGACTCCAAAGGCCCCCCAGAGCTTACAGCGGGCACAGACGGTTCACAAAACTGGCATGAAAAACATGTTGGGGCACATGTTAAATATCGTCAAGGGCCCTAAGGTGCCCCAGCGCTTCTGTGGACCCCTCGGGCCATCGGGGGGCAAGACACCTCCGCGGGGCACCTGCTGGCAGGCCGATGCCTAGTGTGCCGAGCCTGCCCGATCCCAGCTGGGCCCCCGAAAGACATACGCCCGACCTGGCGACGGGGCGCGCCGACTTCACGTGGAAACGGGACCCGCCGATGATCCACGCCTACTAAGGCCAGAACTGGGGGAGCTGTGGTTCTTACCCCCCCGGGGGAACCCATCGCATCGACGATCTCTCGAGAAGGGTGTCGAAATCGATGGGTCCCCCATGGGGGTAAGGACCACAGCTCCCCCTGTTGTGGCTGGCCTGCCGCGCGCCCGAATCCGCGTTCGCGCTGCTTCGATCGACGATGCCCAGCGGGGTCCCCGAAGGCCCCCCTGAGCCGGAGGGAGCGCCGGGGCCTCGGCCCGCTCGCGGCGACGGACCGGAGAGGCCCTCCGCTCTCATCTAGGGGTCTCCGAAGGCATGCGGGGGCCTCTGGAGCCTTCTGGAGGCCTCCGCGAGGCCTCTGGAGGCCAGAAGTAGATCGGATAGAGAAGAAGAGCACCGTGATATTCCTGCTCCTCCTCCCTCGCCCGCCTCGTCCTCCTCGTCCTAGTCCTCCCCTTCGTGCTTCTCCTCCTCCTCCTCCTCCTCCTCCTCCTCCTCCTCCTCCTCCTCCTCCCTTCACCCCTCCACCTCCTCCCCCTTCTCTTCCTCCTCCTCCTCCTCCTCCTCCTCTTCCTCTTCCTCTTCCTCCTCCTCCTCCTCCTCCTCCTCCTCCTCCTCCTCTTCCTCCTTTCTTGACGTTGCACGGACGTTGCGCGGCCATGGTAGGATGAAATCCTCGTCCTCCTCATCCTCCTCCTCCTCCCCCTTCTCCTCCGACGGTGACTTTGTCCTCCTCACACGGCGACGCTCCTCCTCCCACGACGAGGTTCCTGCTGGCTCCTTCTCGTCCTGCTTCTGCTGCTGCAAATCCTCCTCCTTCTCCTCCTCCGCCTCCTCCTCCTCTTCCTCCTCCGCCTCCTCCTCCTCCTCCTCGTCCGACTCCTTCTCGTCCCCCCTCCTCCTTTCTTTTTCAAGAGGCTTGCACCATTCTGCCGACCCCCAGAAGAGGCGGGGAGTCCACGGGGCGGCGTCGTGGGCTTCTTGGGCACTATCTGGGGACTCTTGTTGGCGTCTTGGGAGCTGTTTGGGGGGCTGGTGGAGCCTCTTGGAGACAACTTGGAAACGTCTTGGAGGTCGTTCTGGGGCCTCCTTCGGGCTTCTTGGGGGCCTCTTGGGGCTTGTGGGTGGCCTCCTTGGGGCCGCCTGGGGCCTTCTTGGGGCTTTTGGGATGGCTCTTGGGGCGGAATGATCAGATGTTCGGCTCATTCTCGTTATGTGTCGGCTGCTGCAGCTGCTGTTCCTCCTTCTTTGACTCCGACGCCTCCTCGTCCTCCCTCCTCCGTTCTTATCCTGCCTCCCTCCTCATCCTGTTCCACCTTCTCCCTCGTCCGCCTCCTCCTACTGCCAGTGTTGCCCCCGAGCGAGGGGGCGAGCCCAGGGGTCCTCGGTGCCAACCTTCTCGCGAGCGCGCTGCACTATGGCGTCCTGCCGCGGCGGCCGCGTGGAGCGGCGCGCGCTCTTCCCCAGGCATGGTACGTCTTTGGGCCTCTGGGGAGCCATCGCTGAGCCCCCAGACCGTCGGCTAGACGCAAGAGCGACCCTTGACCCGCGGCCCAGGGGGAGGCCGTTTGGGGAAGGCGCAAGCCGCTGCCATCGCATCGCATTCAGCGATCGGGGGGCCCCAGTGGGCCCGCACCAAAAGTCACCCTGGCGTAAGGCCACTCCTGCGTGTCCAGGACCGTCAAAACAAACGGCTCGTGATGAAAAGCCGGCCCTGGGGAAAGGGTCGGGAATTCCCGGGGGTCCGCATTGAAAAACACCAAACATCGCATGCCTGGGAAGCACGAGATTTTTTCTCGCAGATCGTGGTCCGAAGCATATACGCGGGCGAGGGGGGACAAGGCGACATGCTCATGCTGAAATAAGGAAAGGTGGACATGACATCCTGCGTGATGACTGGAAGCGCGCATAGCGTCGCGATCCGCCAGCCGGGAAAAATAATAAAAAACAGGCAACATGAAGGGTGGCCTCGGCGGGCCCAACTGACGAAAAACGCGAGTAACGTCGCGATCCATTAGCCGGGGGACATAACAAGGGGGAGCGTGAGGGGGTTGGCCTCGGCGGGCCTAGTTTCATTTGCCCAAGTTTCGGCAATGTTCGGCCTCAGATGCCCCAGGTCAACCCCAAGAACGCCTCAGGGGCGCCTCGAGATGACCCAAGACAGACCCAAGAGCATTCGAGTTACCTCCACGACGGCCTCAGGGAGGCCCAGAAGAGTGTGAAGGGGGTTGGGGGGCCCAACCATGCGCTTCCCCTAAGGCGAAGCCCATAAGCAACTCTGTTGTACCGTAGTAGCGATAGTCCCAAGAGTAGGATCATAGGAGATCGTCGCGGGAGCGACGGGCCATGTCAAGCGAAAATGTTCTGTCTCGATGGCAGGTGATGTGCCTCGCGGGGCTTGTCCATGGTTGTCTGACTTTTGCCACGGTTGGGCAAACCTGCGCTTTCCTGGCGCGCGCAGGTGGCACCGCTTCTTTGTGCCGCAGTCCCATTTGCAACTCGGGCATACCCAGTGATGGGGCGCCTTGTCACATCAACGGCATTGACGTGGGGTTCGGTTGCGACTTGGCGACTTCATCTGAACATTGTTGATGCAGGCCGGACAGCCAAGTCCTCCAGATGGTGGTCGTCCGATGGATCGGTTCTCTCCCCGTGGTGTCGCAGGGTCATCGAGATCGGATCCAGCACTGTTGACCACCAGGGTGACTTTGCAATCTGTACTGGGTACACGATCATCGACTGCACCCTTGGAGTATAGTGGGCCGCCTGCGCCAGTTCTCGGTTGCACGCTTGGGCGCGTTCGTGATAACCAGAACATAGGTTGTTGTCGAATGGTTTGAGAATGGCATGATGTTTGGCCACCATTTCTGTCAGTTTCTTGATGAGAGCGCCATATGAATCGCGTGGCCTGGTCAAGCACTGGCCTGCGATCTGCTTGCAAGTGGCCTTGCGTTTGGCTGATGTCGCCAAGGGGGCGATCTCACTCACCCAGGCGCCAACCGGCTAAAGGACATGCGTTGAAGATCGTCTTGCATGACTGCTACCCTCGCACAAAAGGTAACGTGGGGAAGGTTTTCTCTGTGGTGTTTGTACCACATATCATAATTGCTTTGGCAGAAAATACGAAGGCAATCGCGTGGTCCTAGAGCCAAGTTGAAGTATAACTATCGCGACAAAGCGCGCATGCAGATGATGATCCACGGCCTGCTGTACCTGTGAGTTACCCAGGTCAACGTTGGTACTATTGCCTAGGTGGCCTCCAGAGGTGAGCTTTCTCTTGAAGGCACTTTGTTGTGCGCCGCCAGTCCCTCCACATAGTTCGTGCATGTCTACACAGTGGCCCCTTCCATTGCAGAGCGTGGGGACAATGGCCAATACGTTGGCACGCGCGTCCGCAATGCCGCTTGGGAGCTTTCAGAAGAGGCTGTCGTCGTCGTCGGACTCCAGATCTTCCACCATAACGTTGGAGAGCAGCGCGGTATCTCCTAGACCCTCGAGGTCGTCACCGCCGTCGTCGCTGCCATCGTGAAAGCGGCTGGGTACCTTCTTTGGTTGGATGTCAACTCCTGTATCAACTTCATGTCTTTCCTTCTGCATTGTCCGGGCATCACTTGGCGATGCCGTTTGCATGTTTGGCGCGTCCACCAACGCCGGAAAAGTCTGAATGGGGGGCAGGTCCCCGTCGCCAAGCCCAATCGAGAGGGGAAGAGGACGACCGTCTTCGATGAACGTAACCCGATTCCTGTGGCTCGGCGGCACATGCCCGTGCCCGAGCAAAGCTGGGGAGCCGTTCCCCAATATAGTCTCGTGCATCTATTGTGGGCTCCGTTGGGTCAAAGTGCTGTGGAATTATAGCCGGTCGGTTGGTCCGTGACTTGAATCTCTTCAGCTACATTCTTCTTGTCAGGGCCAAGCGTGGCCCGGCGCGCAACATCGCCCCCGCGTGGTTGGCTGTCGCTGGACTGACACTGTTGGTCCACAAGCTGTGCTGTCAGGACTGTCATTGTCTTGTTTCGCCACTCGGCGCGTTGCTGGCCGGGTCCGTACCAATCAAATAAATGCTCTATGGTATCTGTACACTTACATCTCCAAAGTGATGTTGGCAATTGTGTACGCGATGTAAACCTGCACATAAGAGCCACTGGGCCTCTTGTTGTCACGATCAAACTTGATGCCAACATTGCATGGACGGATCCAGATATCTCTAAGTTCAAGGATCTGGAGGGCTTCTTGTATTGGAGACAAGTTCCAGAAGTATCCAAGCGGTCCTATCGAGGCTATCTGCATCCTGAAAGCTCTTGCTTTGGTCAGGAGACCCGTATTCTCTCATAGTGTGGCCCAGCCCGTTTGCTTGCCCCACTGGTGCTCCGCTCGGCGTCGTCATGTGCCGACGAGCTAGGGCCTCCGATGTGGAAGACCTGTGGCGTGTTCTCCGTAATCGCAATAGCCCCATTTCTCTCTGGGCGTGGCCGCCCTTGACACGTTGGGGCTGCCTGTGAGCCAGTCCCTTGCCTCCTCCAGGTGTGGATGTAAAATATTCGTCATTGGGTATGGGTCCCAGTGCCACTTGCCCGCTGCCTCTTCCGCCTTATGGTGGACGCCTGCAAGCAGCATCCTGGGCATCTCACAGCGATCCACTGGGCGATCAAATCGGCGGCAGTGGCCCATGGTCGAGCTGACCACCACGGTGGTCGCGTCGCCCACGGCCTGGACCATGAAGCGGCCCAGCGTTTCATGACTGTACTGGCCAGTGTCCTGGCAGGCCTGAAATGAGCATTGCCCCCTTTGATTGCGCGGAGGCGAGGCCGAGGATAGCAGGTAGATCTAATCCGGATCCCTGTGCAATATTACCAACCAAAGCATCCACTTTCGCGGCCGGTGGTTTGTCGCGGTGGTGGCATGTGCACGCAATTGCGGAAAATAGCTGCTCCACTGCCGACTCCATTGACATGGGGCAGCTGTTCAAGGTTCGTGACCTCTGGCATGCGTCCATGCGGTCGAACTCTCGTGCTGGAGCAAGTCCGATAATGTGTAGGTTCGATCCTAAATCTACCAGCATGCGCAGCCTCCCTGGAAACATTGTTTTGAACTTTTCCTGCTGAGTGCACATGCTGAATGCCAGCTGGGGGCGAGATCGTGCATGTCTCCGCGCCCATCTGCCGTCTGAGCCTTCTCTGGTGGACAACAAACGGGTGCCTTGTCAGGTTCATCGATGCAGAATCCCAGTTTGCCATGAAGGAGTTCATTTTTCCATCTTGGTAGGCTCGCGATCGATTGCCCAATCGTCATACCTTTTGGTTTTGATTGGTTCGGGCAGCGTGTCCGTCTCTTCCACAGTGGTGCGGATGGCAGTATCCTGCAACATCAATGCTGTGGATTGCTCATGCATCGCTCTCTCAGCAGCCACTGCTTGTTCCAAGGTCACGCTGTTCGATGGGGACTATACCCTCCTGCTCGCGGCCCAGCGAGGGCTTCTGCGATGCCTTGTGACCGCCTGTTGACGTTGTTGTTCTAGGCGGTCTAGCAGTGGGTTGCTGAAGGGATTCGGCGCTGCATGTCCTGCAGGTGTCCCCGCATCTTGTATCGATGGGGCTTTGACTGCAGGTGTCCCCGCGCCATGAAAAAGGGGAATCGGCGTGGCCATTGCCTGGGGGGGGGGATGGAACCAGATGGCTCGTGGCCGAGCTTGTTTGCGGAATCGACACAAGGATCTCCTCCAGCCTACGGCGCAGGTCGGATATCTCCTGAGCCTGCTAAATGGCCACAGCTGCTGAGCTCGATGTGTCGACCTGTCCAGCAAATGGATGCACCGCCACGATGATTCCTGGTCCCCTGCATATGGCACATGGGGCCTCTTCACAAGCCCCTGACCGTCTCCTTGACACGTGCGCCCGCGCGTTGCGGTCCCAGCATTCGGCGTGGCATTGGCGACCGCATTGGGGCCTCCACATCTTCTCGCGCAGTGAGAAGGACTCGAGGCAGACAGCACACTGTGCGAAGGATCTGTCCGACACCGCAAGTGCGTCTGTGCTCGGGCGTGTCCGCCCTTGCCGTTGCAGCGCGGATTCGCCCGCTTCGCAAGGGGGCGGTGGCGGTCCGCCTCGGGAACTCTGATTGGACATCGCAGTCGGCACGTGTCTGCGCATTGCGCTGCGATTGGCGATGTGTTGCGTCCGCCTCATGGCCCGGTGCCGCGCGGCACTTCGGGCTTCGTCTGCTGTCTGCACATTTCTTGCATCGTCGCGTGGATGTCGTGCAAATATGACGGCGAGGTGCTTGCAGATGCAGTCAGCTCCAGAGCAGGCGGCTGCGCTGTCGCGTCCAGATCCGTAAGCGAAGAATGATTACTCAGGTGCGGATGCGTTTGGGATCCTGGGACACGCATCGCTTGCAACCGGTAGAAATCATCCGCAATATCCCGGGTCACTTGTTTCTGGGCCAATTGGCCCACCATTGTTGTTTCGTTAATCTCAGCATAGTACTCGGGAAAGACTGGATCATCCATCTGTGGTGGCGATGGGCCTTGGAGTGGCAGGTGCCTTGGGTGCGCAGCGGATGCCGGAATACATGACAGCCTGTCTCGGTGGTCTGGCGATGGACTAACATTCCGGTTCAACTCCCAGGGAAGTGTCCACTTGTTCCGATCCGTAACGTCCACTCCGGGCAGCTTGATTTCAGCCATGGCTGACTGATCTTGTTGTTGCATAAACCTCTGCTGCTCGCGTGCGGACCACCTGTGTCCAGGCTGGTGCGCTGTTGGAAATGCCATCGGCGAGCCTGTCGGACTGCCAGTGGCCTGGCCTTAGCGCGGGGCGCCGAAGGGCGTCGCTGCCCTTATCGCGGCCGCCAGGTCAGGATGTTGGCGTAGCGTGGCCATGCGCGGCATGAGGGGCTCATTGCTCGTCGATGTCGCTTGCAATCCATTGGGCGTGCCCGCCCCTGACGCTAGGCTCCGCTCGGACCTTGGCTGGCCGAATGCTATGGGCTCGAACCTCGTGGAACCAGCGTTCGACTGTGTCCTTGCCAGTCCGAAACACACGGGCGGTCCTGATGGTGCATTTCGCGGGGCATCGGCCCACGGATCAAAACAACCAAAGACGTCCGACACAATTGAGACGTCATTGGGTTGAGGCATCATCCACGAGGATGAGCCTGCGTCAAATCGCAAGGCTGCTGGTGGCCCGGCATGTGTCGGCGTGGCGTCATCCGCAGGTGCCCCTGCGTCCATCAGTGGGCAGACGATATGTTTAACGCGTGCCTCAACTGGTGCCTCTTCAGGGTCAAGGTTTGACGCGGGGGCCTCCGAGTCGATGTGGGGCGCCGATATCCTGGAGCATCCTGGTCTGTAGTACTCATTGCCAAGAGATCCCACGAGCGTGTCCGCCCCGAAACCGCGCGGCCGATCTGGCTGGCACCACTGGTTGCACCTTTGAGGTCTGCTAGGGTTATTGCCGCTTCCTGGAGCTCGCGAGATGCGTTGTAAAAGCATTGGGGATTGCGCCAGACGTCTCTGCGCGCACGCGGGATTCGTCGTCATCTGGATGGACTGCTCGGTCGGAAGTACGCCATCGAAGCCGTTCGCCAGAACGATATCGTTTGCGGAACGCCAGAACTTAACGCAGCCTTGCAGCAGGCGTAGGATGGATGCGAACATGAATGTATTCGGATCGGTCCGGAGGCCTGATTGAATCCTAGGTTCTCCTGGCAGACATGGGCATCCACGCGCGCGCTGCCCACCTTGTCCAGTCCTTGGGTTGTGCTCTGGACGGCCGGACAGTCCGTGCTCAAGGATGCTCGCAAGGTATTCCCCCATGGTTTCATGCATGGAGAACTTTGGGGCATCGTCGCTCATTGCATCCAAACCCAGAGCGTCTAGCGATTCTGGATACGCAGAAGCCAGGAGGCGAATTTCCGTCGGGAGCTCTGATCCACAGCGTTGGGTGGTCGTCGTCGTCGCGTGTGTCTTTCAGCTGGAGACGTGTCTTCGCGGCGCCCGAATCGTCGGCCATCGCGGCGACGCACAGCAGCAGCCGCGCTGCGTATTCGGGCGGGGGCCCACCACCAACTGAGCGACTTTCTCGCGACCGCGACCGCCCCAGATGTTGGTCAGAGCCTCGCTGGCCTCTATCCATCCGTCGCAAGAGCCCCGCGACTGACAATCCCTCATGACGCGAGAACAATTCTGATTATCACGGAATGGCTTGCGTCTGCACGCGCGTGACCACCGCGCAGACATAGCAGTCGCATCCTTCTGTAGGCGGCGCAGGCCACTCGATGTGCAGTTGCCTCTTCATTCATGATTCCAGTCGCGGCTTCTCCCCCCGAAGAGTCAAGGGCACCACGGAACGAAGCTTCCTTCGTAGAGCTTCTTGTGGCGTTTCGGCGGCAGGTTGCGTCGGCGTCGCAAATGAGCCAGGTTTTTCTGTTTCTGTCGGGCGCGTCCGCCCCGCCCCCCCTTGGAGAGCCCATGGGCGCGTCCGCCCCCGCTGGAATGTCGGCGACGCCCTGCCAAGAGGGCATCGCCTTCGACCATGGCGCAAGCAGGACAGTCCGCGGCGGCTGGTCGGAGGACGAGGCTGCGGCCGACGATCCAAATGATGCATCGGCAGGCGGTCCACCCTGGAACTTTGCCGAAAGTGGTGCACCCTGAAACTTTGACTATTCAGCACTGACCAGAGTTGCCATTTTCCTTTGCTGACGGGCCAGAGAGTCTGCGCTTGGAGACCTTCCTGCTTGGGCTGTGGCAACCTGCCTACTGGCAATGGTTGCGGTAGACTGCCAGCGTCCCGGCTTCGTTCCCCCTTGACCTTCGGCGGCAGGTCTCTGGCGGCTTCGAGTTTCTTCGCGGCTGCCGGGTCGAAGAGAGCGTCAGGATTGGACTGGCCCCCGCCCGCGGCCGAGCACGAACCCCTCTGGCTTGTAGGCGGTAGCTTCGGAGCCCCATTGCCCCGAAAAGCTGGGTCCTTATCGGGGTTCTCGGATCGTTTAGTGACCAGCTGATCGGGCGCAGGCCTCGAGCTGCCCCTAAATCGTTCAGCCCTCTGCTTGGCGCCGCTGCCGCGTTCGGGGTGGCCGTGCTTACCTTGGCCCTTCCTCTGGTTCTAGTCTCTGTCTTCGAACTCGGGCGACTCGCCGGGGTCTGCCGCGTATCCGGGACGTGGCCCTTTGCGGGGGCCGCGTCTTCATGGGTCTCCTGGGCGCGCCCGCCCATTTAGCCCGCAGGTGGGGTTGGCGCAAGGGGCTGTTCCTCCGCCCCCTCCACCCCGTCTGCCTTTACGTCAGCTGCTCGGGTCGACCCAGGAGGGGGCGCCAGAAGCCCGGCCTGTGAACTGCCAGCGATCTGCCCCGTCGCGTTCTGTTCGCGATGACGGGGAAGAGCGCTGTCATCACTGCCTTCAGCGTCTTTTCCAGGATCGTTTTGATAGTGTCAGTCCGGTTGGTAGTCCCTCAGGATGTGACCATCTGGCGGGGCATCCCATGCCTTTCCTGTCTCTTGTACTTCGACATCGGTCAATGAGACATAGTCTGCAATGGGCGCGGCCGCCCTGCCGCCTGAGCCGCCGCCGTGGCCGGGGCGCCGTTTTGCCGCGACGCGGGCTGCGCGATAGACGATCAATCGCGCGCCTTAATTCCACAGTGCTGACTGCGAGGAGGGCACGGGCACATGCGGTATGTCCTGCGTTCATTAATCACCTTGCGCCTGAGTGCCCGCTTCTCGTCGCTGTCTCTGTCACGACGGTTTGGCGCTCTGATTGTATTGTGCGACCGCTTTCGTCACGAATGATACAATGCTTCAAAGATCGCCAATGACGAATCTGGACCTCTACGACTCCACGAAGCCCTGCTCGAACAAATAAGTCGCATCAGCATCGTCGATCTCCGCGCGGGGGCCCTGGCTGTCGCGCGAGACAAAGGGGCGCCTGTTTTGCTGAAGGCACGCCCCTTTCCCATTCTCTGTCACTGGGGCCCGAGCCGCGCGCGGGCTCGGCTGGATCGGCGTAGCCTTTACCCTTGGGGCCAGCGCCGCAAGAATGGCTGCGTCCGCGGCCAGGGCCGCCCGCGCCCGCTGCATGGCGGGCCGTAGAGCTGCGGCCCCAGCGACCGCCACCGGCGTGACCTGTGTAAGGTTCGCCAGAGCCGATTGGGGCCTTGCCAAATGTGCCCCGCAGCATGAATTCGTCGGCGCGGGTCTGGCCCCGGCCCGCCGCAGCCCGCCCCTCCTCCGCGAATCGAGATACTGTTGGGGCGGGGAGCGGGCGTGGGCGATTCTGCTCGTGTCCGAGCTGTTCGGCTATTTCAGCGTCTGTGGCAGGCATGGCCCCCGAACCGGACATGCAATCGTCCTCGACGTCATTGTCCGACTCTTCCTGCGCGCGCCCGCGCCGACGCTTGCTGACCCAATCCACGAGGGGGGCGTCGCGGAGCTCCTCGATCCCGTCGCGAAAGCACTCCGCGCACCGTTCGACAGACATGGCGGCGACGGTAAAGTGGGCCAGAAGACCAAGACGAACTGGTTCCAGAGGCAAGGGGGGGATCTAGTTCGGGGAAATCAACGCATTCGATGATGCTCGCTTCGGACTGGTCTGAGACAGGGAGTGCGGATCCGCCCGCTTTTCCACCTCCGTCGGCAGTGCTTTGTCGCTGCCGCAGGGGTCGCATGTCATTCGTTATCCGTCCTTACCCATCGGATTGAACCTACGTCCCTTGCCCTTTTCCTGTGGTGGCCTACGACCATTGCCCCTGCCTTTACTCCCAGGAACAAGTCTTCAAAGTCGCAGTCGGTGAATCGAGGCAAGAACGTGGCTATGCCTTTGCTGCGCAACCTGCGGGCGCGTCTACCACCCTTGCCACGGCCCTTTCCTTTACGGAGAAGACGCGACGCACAGCTCGCCTGAACCTCCGAACTGGTTTCTTCATATGTCGTCTCTACCGTCTTCTTGCGTGATGATATTCTAAGCGTAACTACTGTGCAGCTACCTCATCACCGGCGGGTAAGCCTGATCCGTCGAGGTTTGCAGTGGTAGAGGAAGCCGCATCGGTGTCCGTGCCGAAGTCGAATATCGTCGCCCCGGTGGTTGGATGAGACCCAGAGGGCAGTCGCTTCTGGTGGTGTGTAGCTGGCCGCTGACGGCCAGTCAATATTTGAGCCATACGCCTGTTCGCCGTTGCTATTGGCGTCTTGGCCCAGAAGCGCAGTGGAATCAGTGGGCCCCCCGACGTTCAAGCTACTAGTCGGCACGGCAGCCGGTGAATCGCTTATTTCGGCGTGGTATGTGCCAGCCTTGCGCCCGCTGACGACGCTCCCGATGCTGACCCGGGGAACGTTCGGCCAAGTGTCCATGGCTGCGCATTCGCTCCAGGAGTTGGTCGGATTGCTCTTTTGCGCGGGGCATCTGATGGTTCAGCGGCTGCAATAGCTGTGCCGCTCGGGAGGTACCAACTCCCCGGGCGCGAAGTAGGATCAGGATCAGTGGATCAGGATCTCGAAGTTGGGGACGTTGAAGCCTGCTGGCTCTGTTTCTAGCCTGGCCAATACTGAGTCAATGCGTTCACCTCTATCGACCCTGAAGTCAATGAGGGCCGTCCCCGAGGTGAGCTGCCGTTCGTCTTCAAGGTTTTAGAACTTTGAACTCAATAGGTACATGATGTATGTGACTCCGTCGGTGCGTCTGCCCTGCCATGTAACACGATGGTTGATGATGGTGGATGGCACCTTCATGGCTAGTGTCCTAGCCAATCCTCCCAGACCACGCTGTAAATCAGCGGCCTGTTGAGGTAGAGTCACGCTTCCGCTTGTGACGTTGAGCCATGCGCACTTCGCGAACAAAGTCGCGAAAGGGTGCGTTGCCTGCGGGGTCCCAGAAAGGGACCTCGAATGCGTGTGTAATCCGGTCCTCCTCCCTGCATGTGTGCCACGGTCAAACCCAGGCATACCCAGATAGTTCCAAAGATGGCAACCTTAATGTAATGCGCGTTCGTGTCGTAGCTAATGGTGATGGGTTGTTCATCATTGGATATTGTCGCGTCCGTTGGATTCCGACTGGGTGCCTGGTCTGACGTGGCCGTCAGTTTGCGGATACATATCGGTGTGTTTGGGTTGTGCGCGGCGTATGGCCACGCGGTGGGGGGACGGAGGTATAGGACTGCAGGTTACCAATTGGTTCGAAAGTATTTGGAATTTAATAGCCAAGAGCCGGCGCAGTCAGGTACCGCACTGTACCGTGGTAAGTTGTTATGTGCATAACACCGAATGTAAGAGCCAGCTAAGTGAAGATGAAGCCAGCTCCGCTACAAGTGGAAATTAAGGGTACAGGACTTGACCATGATGAGGTAATAAGCTGGAAACCCTATTATTAGGATATCGCCGGCGACGTACCGAGATATCCCACAACTCATAACTTGATGGCAAGCATGACGGGAGGTAAGAGAGAAGCAGTGGGATTGAGGGGCGGATCGTAGATGGACGTGGCCTATGTCCGATCCTATGATCCAAATAGAGTCACACACACACACACACACGGCGGCGCAACTAGCAAATAGGACAGCGTTACCTTGAGCCAAGACAGCGTCGGATATAGCGTTCGTTGTACAGCCTCTTCTTAAACCTCGCTTGAAGTCCGAAAACGGTTCCAAGAGAGCCCCAAGATGGCCCCAACAGGCTCCCAAGAGGGCCAGAAGAGGCCTCCAGGAGATCCCAAAGGCGGCCAGCCGAAGGCCTCCAAGACGCCTCAAGACGGCCCAAAAGGGCCCCCAACTGGCCCAAGAGGGCCCCAAGAGAGTCCAACAGGGTCCCAACAAGACCCTGAGGATGTAAAAAACATGGATTTCCCTATGGTGTTTTGTGAGTTTTTTGGATTCTCGCCTTTCCGGGCTTCCGACAGCCGAGGACGGCCCAAGAGGCCCCCAACAACGACCCAAGATGGCCCCCAACAGGGCGCCTAGAGGCTCCCAACAGAGCCCTGAGTGGGCCCCGTGAGGCTCCCAATACGTAGGGCCACGAGAGGCCCCAAGGAAAGCTCCAAGACGACCACAGCCCTCTAAGACGCCCCACGACGGCTCAAACGGGCTCCAGGACTGCCCAAGAGGGCCCCAAGAGGGCCCAACAGGGTTTAACGGGACCCCCAAGAAGGCCCGGAGACGCCAAACTCGTAGCATCAAGGCTCCTCAGAGCGAGCGGGGGCCGTAAACATCTTTTAACACCAGGGCTCCCCAGAGCGAGCGGTGACGCAAAAAGCTCTGAGCACCAAGGCTCCCAAGAGCCCATAGTGGCGTGACAAGCTCTTCACACCAAGGCTCCCCAAAGCGAGCGGTGACGTCACAAGCTCTGAACACCAAGGCTCCCAAGAGCGAGCGGTGGCGTGAAAAGGTCTGAACACCAAGGCTCCCTAGAGCCCATACTGACGTGATTAGCTCTAAGCAAGAAGGCTCCCAAGAGCAAACGGTGACGTTACTAGGCTCTGAACACCAAGGCTCCAAAGAGTTCACAGTGACGTGACAAGCTCTTGACACCAAGGCTCCCAAGAGCGAGCAGCAACGTCAAAAGCCCTCAACACGGAGGCTCCCAATAGAGAGCGGTGATGCGAACAACTCTTGACGCCAAGGCTCCCAAGAACAAACGGTGCCACGAGCCATCTCGGGCAAATTTCAGCTACGCTGTTTATGTGTCCCTGCCGGCCCACGACTGATGGCCCCCGCCACGGCATCCGCCCCTCATCATCAATCCCCTGTTGGCCACCCCGATCTGAGCCCGCTCGGCGCCCCCTGACGTCCGCACGCCGTGACGAAAATGGCAACAGATGTTCGCAACTTGTCGGCCACCCAGGGTCCTCGCCGGGCCACCGGGCTGTCAACAAAAACCCGCTCTGGATGAAAGACCGGTCCCGGGGACGTGGACATCGATTCCCGAGGGCTGCTGGTGTCGACATCGATTCCCGACCGAGGAGTGCAGTAACCCAGGGCTCTTTTCGTTGAGATAAAAACACTCGGCGGCAAGCGCGCGGGGGGGAGCGGGAAGGGGCGGGCCTTCTCAGAAGGCTCGAAAGTCCCCCAGCCATCTGTAATGTTTTCCTGAGACTTCCCCGAAAACGCAGGGAACTGCTCAGAAGGCGCGAGGGCTTCTGAGAAGTCCCGCGGCCTTCTGAAAAGGCCTTCTCCTTCTCACTCCCCCCCCCCCCGCCCGCCACCGAAACACGACGAGGGCCATTACTGCCCCTTCTCGGCCTCCTGGGCCCTCGCCGGGCCCCGGAACCGTTGAAGCGCGGCTGGGGACGAACAGCCCGTCCTGGGGCTGTGGTCCAGACCTCTGGGTCCTCCACGCTGCGACAGAGACGACGTCGGAGGTCTGGGTCCGAGCCCCCTCGGCCGCCGAAGCGCCAGCCGAGTGGGCTCGCGTGTGGCAGAGCGGTGGGAGCTGGGCCCGCTCGGCCGCAGAGCGGGCCCGATCGGAAGCCTTGTCGGCGGCCAAGTGGGCTCAGACGCCAGCTGGGCTTTTGGAGCCCGAGGAGAGAGGAAGAGGGGGAGGGGGGATGAGGGAGCAAGAGGGAAGAGTGGGAGGAGGAGGAGGATTTCAAAACAAAGAACAGGAAGAGGAGGCGCAGGTCTGCACATCGGCCACGTCGGGGGCCCGCTCTCGGGCCGAGAACATCGGGCGCCGAGGGAGATCAGAGGAGGACGAACGAACACGAGTACGAATAGCTGCCAACGCTCAGGGGGGTGGCCCGAAGGGCGGGCGACAAGTGTGCTTAGCACGCAAGGCCTTCGATGAGAACCGGTTCGCCCTGAGATCCGACGTTGTGGAAAAATTCAGCATCGCAAAAATATCACGACCAGAACCCTGGACCCGATCTGTCTGCTACATTTTGGGAGCCGGATCGATATGCGAGGGTCCCGTGTGGCCCGAAACGGGGAACATTGCCCAGCGTTCAAGAATAACAGTGTCCGGATCTGAGGGAAGCGGCTGCTGCTGAAGGTGGACGGCCGCCTCTTTTGAGCAGGGACCGACCGTCCTGGCACTCCTATAGGCCTACCGCGAAATTTTCTGGGAGCGAAACATGTTCTCAGAACCAACTACTGCTCTTAGAACATATAAAGCCGACGCCGTAAAGCGGGACGGCCTCAGCCAGAACTGCTCGAAGACCATGTCGCGCGAGCCGCAACAATTTCCCAGGACACTCTCTGGTGGGCCTATGGGCAGGCCAGGACGCCTCGCCACTGCCCGACTTTCCCCGCCGCGCATGCTCATAGGAACGCGCGGTCGGCTTGGCGGCGGCCACGGCGCCGCGCCCACGACCGGCAGCGCGGGGGCGGAGCCCCTGCCGTCGGGGCCCTGCTCTTGCCCGGTGGAGGGGGCACCCTGGCGCTGGACCTCCGCCATCCGTCCTCCTCCATCGGCCCTCCGTCGGTCCTCCGTCCGTCCTCCACCTGTCCTCCTCCATCCTCCCCGACTCCCCAACCACCCTCCTGCTCCACCCTCCCCCGCCCCCTCCGCCTCAAGTCGAGCGTCGGCGATGCCTACTCCTAGGATGGGGGAATGCGGTGTCAGGCCCTGCCCCACTGCCCTCGCCGCGGCGTCGTGGCGCCCGCGCGCCGTCGACGAGCCAGCTCGCGTAAAGGCACTGGCCTCCGCGGGGCCCAGCGCTGCGCGGCGGGCTCAAAGACGGCGCAGGGTGCCACAACGTAGAGCGAAATAAAGTGGGCTGATAACCTGTGGATGTAGGTTAACGACCGAAGAGTCGAATCCACTGATATGTCCGTCGGTAGAGGACGATTAGGAAAAGACGGGGGAACCCTTTCCCCGTGCGCCGCGGGCGAGCGGCGCGAGTCCTGTCTGATAGGACAGTCCAGTGCCTAAGCCGAGCCCGTAGCAACATAGATGAGCAAAACAAGTGATATGAGCGGACTCCACGCACGCGCACACGGCGGCGAGAGCTGGCGACAGAAGCTGCCACGGTGGCGGCCGGCTTCTTCAGAAGGGCTATCGAGGGAATGGGCGGAGGCGACGGTGAGCGGTGGCCCGCCATGGATGGGCAATCGCCTTGCGGGGCGGCCGCAACCCTCCACCGAAGCCCTGAAGCAGCTCCACGGCCCAGATCCGTCGATCGTCAAGGCGGACGTCCAGACGTTCAATGCCGTGCTTTACGGCGACGCCATGCTCGGCGAGTGCGCCGGCTACCTGTTCTACAACGTGCGCCAGGCCTCCAGGGAGGCCGCGCGGGTGCGCGACCTCCTCCCGCTGCCACTTCCGACGACGGGCAAGGCCATTGAGCGCGTCTGCATTGAGGGCCGCAAGGCGCTCCGAGACAACGGCGGCGACCGCCACGAGCTGCGGCGCCTCGCCAGCGCGGGCGCCTGGGCCCAGGCTGGATGATTTTCTCCGACGGGTTGCGCGCGGGCGAGGGGCTGCTCGAGAGGCTCCTTCTCCCTGCGCGCGCCGAGCCCGCGGAGGCGCAGTCCGTCGCGATCGCGACGCTCGAAAAGCAAGCCGTCGATCGCGTTGACCGGACGGGCCAGGCCCGACACCGAGCTGAGCTTCTACTCGGACGGCGATGTCGCTTCGCCCGAGACGCTCACGCTAGCTCAGATGGCGACGTCGTTGCCCGACGCGCGCTTCTGCGGGCGCCTCTGGGCAGTCGTCTCTTGCTCGGCCGAGATCCGCGATGCGTTGCCCCTCCCCGATCGAAGGGCGGAATGGCCCGAAATCCGCCTGACCTGCGCCCATTGCGACGACGACGAGTGGGGCCTCCTCACTGCGGAGCTTCTCGCGCCGAGGGGCCTCGCGCCGATCGAGCCGTATGAGATTCCGACGACCTCGGGCAGGAAGCTCCTCAACGGGGCATTCGGCGTCAGAACGCCGGCGACCTGCCGGGCGGCCACGACTTCCAGTTGCGCTTCACCGCCGCGCTCACGGACAATAATTCTGCGCAGTTTTGGATCACATGTGACCTGCCTGCGCTGCCCCTGCTCGCGGAGTGTGAGCACGTGGAGTTCTGAACTCGTGCCGTTATGAGCCTCTGAGGACGACGTATCGGGCTGTTTCCACTTGTCTCAGCTCTGGGCCGCATGGGGGAAGTATTTCGAATTCTCCAGGCCTCCCCGTGGCCTGGGCGGCGTCGAGCAGTATTTGGCGTTAAGGTGATCCCGATGAGATGGTTGTTTGCGGCAAGCATCGCCCAGCAACGAGCGCGGGCGCATCGCCCGCCAGGGCATGCGCGACTCTGCGAAGCCAGCTGCCGATAGCGAATGCGCCCGCGACCCGCCATTCCCAAAGACTGCGCCGAAGGTGTCAGCCGCATGGCCTGACGAGCGCTGATGGTGGAGCATCTTCGTCGACGACCCCTATAGCTCGCGGAGGTATTCGACTGCTCGGTGGCCGAGACGCTGCGGGGGGCAATTTCGGACAGGCACCGCGCGCTGCGCGACGCACTGGCGAAACGCGACATCCCGCTCGCAGCCGCGCGGGGTGTTGTTCGACAGCCGCACGCCGCGCGGAAGGGCCTGCTCGTCGACGGGGATGCGGGGGCAGTGAATCCGACAATTCCCACGCTGCTCGAGCATGATCAGCATCGCGGCATGTGCCTTGGATGGGGCCGAGGTCTCGAAGCGCGCCCACCAAGGCATAATCGGCCGGGGGAAGTCGAACTTCATGACGCTTCGCCACCTCTTCGCTTGCTTTGACACCGCGTGCAACTCCATCGAGGATTTGGCCGGCCGGTCGACCGTGGTGGCCCCGTTGAATTGCCATGGGCGGTGCGTCAGGAGCTCACGATCTGCTTCGTGTCCGTGCCCCGTCGCCGTCACCGACATGAGGCTCGCCTTGAACGGCAGGCGCATCGCGACCGCCTCGTTGTTATCGAGGTCAGCAGTGCAGCGCTCGGGCTTGGAGGTGATCGCTGGCACCCACTGCTACGGGGTGAAAGCCGCGCGGCAGGTTCACATCCGCAACTACGGAGGCGATCAGAGCCCCCCGCGAGCACGGCCTCGCCCGTGGCGAGCTGGAAGACGTCAGGCGCGAGGCGCCTCTCGCCGCAGTCGCGGCTGCAGCCCGCGCGCTCCCCGCGGGGGAGGGCGGCCACCAGGCCCCTTATCAGAACGGGGCTGCGGCCCGAGGCGCGCAGGAGCAGACGGGCGTAGCCAGGTGCGCGGCCATCTTCGATCTAGCCGTCGAGGTACGCGCGGTTTTCCCTGACCACCCCGTCCTAGAGATCTTCCACTCGGCCCGGGATATCAGCGCCCGCGACCTCCACCTCGTGTCGGAGGCAATGGCCTAGAAGCCCTACATGTCGACGCACGCGGGATGTCGCGCGCCACCAGCTTGCGATGATTCTCGACATTCCCCATGATCACCGGGTCACCAACGCGCGAAGTGACGTTCACAGAGACAGAGCACGTCGCGGATGTTGACTTCAACTCCAGCTTCGAGTGCGACCAGGCGCGGGTTGACCAGGGGTCCGAATTCGGACGCGGCGACGGGGCCCAGCTCCTGGCGCTCGCGCGCGCGGAGCACCGCGCGCAAGGGCCGAAGGGCGCCGCCGGGATCGCGGACGCGCCCCCCAGCGCACGGTCGCGGTGGGTGGTTGACCACTTCCGACTTCCTATGTGCGAGGCGGGGATTTGTCCATATCCACCGCCTGGGAACCGACGCCCAGGTGCCCCGGCGGGCGGTGGATATGGATATATCTTGGCCCCCCGGGGGCCCTAATTCACCCATATCCACCGACTGCCATGTGGAGATCCGCGAAGATCGATCCCACGGGCGGTGGGCATGGAGAAATTCCCTGCCTCGGACAGCGCACCGCACCGAGGAGGAGGAGGAGGAGGAGGAGGAGGAGGAGGAGGAGGAGGTGCTTGTCTGTAGGGCCGCGCGGGGCACGCGCTTCGCGCTCGCGCTTCCGATGATCTCCGAGCGCGAGGCGCGAGGCCCGAGGCGCGGCCGCGGACGTGGGCGCCAAGAACAAGTTTGGCATGCTCGTGCTTGCACCGCAGGTGGGGGTCGTCATGCGGCTCCTCGCCCAGGGCCTGGCCTCGGAAGGCTCTAGATCTATTTCTGAGGCGCGACCCCACGTGGCACCCGGGCCACCTTCGCGCGCGAAGCCGCGCGGATCCGTGTGGCGAGGCAAGTGGAGTTGGCGAAGTTGTCGGAACCGAGCTCCACCGGCGCACGGACCATCGCGGCAGCGACTGGCCGCCGCGGACGTGTAGCGGCCGTTTCGGCCCGCCGAGTGGCCGCGCGATGGCATGGGCGCGAGGCGCCGGGCGTGGGAGTGCCCTGTCGGCGTCTCTTGGGCCAAGCATACATGCACCTGCATTTCAAGCGCTCCTTATCGGGTTGCGCCGGCGTGCGCGCTCCGCGGCGCCCCTTGCGCTGAGGGCGCGAGCCGGTCTCGCCGGCGCCAGTTTCGCCTGCGCCGGTTTCGCCCCGCTGGTTGCGCCGACGGCTGGTTTCGCCGACGCTGGTTTCGCCCCGCTGGTATCGCCTGCGGCCGGTTTCGCCGGCGCCGGTTTCGCCAGCGCTGGCATCGCCGGCGCCGTCGTCGCCGCGGGCGGGCGGGTCGAGTCGTTCGGGCCCGAGCGAGCGGGGCGCGTCGGGCGGGCGGGCGAACCCGGCGCGCGGGTCGGGCCCGGCGGGGGGACATTGAAGTGCGGGGCGCGCGCGGCCGAGCGCGCGCGAACCATTGCGGGCGGGCCAGGTTGCGCGGGCGGACCCTAGCGAGCGGGTCGGGTCGCGGCGGGTGGGCGGGCCCTAGCGAGCGGGTCGGATCGGGTCGGGGCGGGCGGGCCCTGACGGGCGGGTCGGGTCGGGCGGGCGGGGCGTGAAAGTGCGGGGCGCGCTCGACCGAGCACGGGCGAACCCAGGCGGGCGGGTCGGGGCAGGCGGGCGGGTCGCGGACCCTGTTAACGGGCGGGTCGCGTCGGGCGAGCGGGACATTGAAGTGTGGAGCGCGCTCGGCCGAGCACACGCGAACCCTGGCAGGCGGGCGGGGTCGGGCGGGCGGGCCCTAGCGGGCGGGTCGGGTCGGGTCGGGCGGGCGGGCCCTAACGGGCGGGTCGGGTCGGGCGGGCGGACGTTCAAGTGCGGGGCGCGCTCGACCGAGCACGCGCGAACCCTGGCGGGCGGGTCGGGTCGGGCGGGCGGGCCCTAGCGGGCGGGGCGGGTCGGGTCGGGCGGGCAGACCCTAACGCGCGGGTCGGGTCGGGCGGGCAGACCCTAGCGGGCGGGCGGGTCGGATCGGGCGGGCGGGCCCTGACGGGCGGGTCGGGTCGGGCGGGCGGGGCGTGAAAGTGCGGAGCGCGCTCGACCGAGCGCGCGAGAACCCTGGCGTTCGGGTCAGGCTGGGCGGGCGGACGCTAACGGGCGGGTCGGGTCGGGCGGGCGGGGCATTGAAATGCGGGGCGTGCTCGACCGAGCGCGCGCGAACCCTAGCGGGCGGGTCGGATCGGGCGGGCGGGCCCTAGCGGACGGGTAGAGTCGGGCAGTTTCGCCGACGGCAGCTTGTTTCGCCGACGGCAGCTGAGTTCGCCGACGGAGCTGGTTTCACCGACGGAGCTGGTTTCGCCGGGCGGCGAAACCAGCCGGGCGAAACCAGCCGTCGGCGGAACCAGCGGTCGCCGCGCTGAGCGTGGCAACTGAAGAACGCTCATCGTCCATCCAGCTCAACCGTGTCCTCCGCCGGTTTAGTGCCTTCCGCCTTGCCGTCAACATCCAGCCACTACGTCTACGTGCGCACCTCGATAAACCCGGCAGACGCTCCCTCGCGACTTGGCGAGTGCAAAACCGCTTTGGCCAAGAAGCCATGGCTAAAGCAAACGCCCTAGCTCAGGCTCGTCGGCGCGCTGCGAGAGTGAGCAGGCACATCGCACGTAGAAAATTGGGCACGCTGGGTGATAACGCGGTGACCCCACGCATGTTGTCACTGTGCACCGGATCTGCGGGCGGTTCTCGCGCCTGGCTTTCGGCAGCCACACCTTAACGCGACGCGTCGCGACAGAGGACGTGGACGACGCGCTGGTCGTCTACACTGAGCTCTCGTGGGAAGAGGGTGAGCCCAAGAGTTGGGCATCGTCCCGCGCCCCTCCGCTGACCAAAACCTTGCAGGATTTTCGTGCGAGATTGGCTCCGAGCGCGTGGGCGGCGGCTCGATGCTGCCTTTCCCTTGTTTTTTTTTTTTGTGCGCAGGGCAAGCGACTTCGAGTTCGACCACCGCTGCCCGAGTGGCGTCCGCAACCAGCATGTCACGAAGGACGGTGTCTGGCGACGGCAGCAGGACATGTAACCATTGACGACTCCACCCTCGTGCAAACGAGTGCACGTTTGTGCGAGGGAACACTGCCCGGATACACGACCATCAATGTCAGTCAGGCTCGCTTCAGGTCGCTCTTCGTGGACCTTTGATTCGCATCCCAATTGGGTGCCATTCGCTTCAAGCCGTACTCCCTCCGCCGTGTCGGCGCCACCTACCATTACCGACGGTACGGCAACCTTGACTGTACCGCCCTGCGGAAGCGCTGGGAGTGCCTCAGGACAGCACGCATCTACGTCACAGATGGTTTGGCTACGCAAAAGGAGATCCATTTCACACATGAGCACTTCGATTTGTTTCGGCGCTTCTGCCGCTCTCTGTTGAGGGCAGCCGCAGGCCAGCAAGGGCTGGGTGGAGAAGCTAGTCGGCGAGGCCTGCACGATCGCGGGCTGATCCTCCATCACCGCGGTTGCGGGCACCGCCACGGCAGCAGCGGTGCACCCGCGCGCTCGTGGCCTGAGCTCCACCAGAGCTGACGAACACAGCCGGTGGCGAGCTTGGTGCACCCGAAGCCCCCAGCGGTGAGGACTCGAGCGCGCACGGCTACGCGTCCCCTGCGGCATCGGGCCGCACCGGGTGGTCGGAACATCGAAACCGAATCGGGTCGAGCTGGCCAGACTCGACATCGAATCGGATTGATCGGATCGTGGACACCGCAGGGTGGCCCGAAATCCACCGCGCCCCGGCTGCTCTGGAATCGGCGGTGCATCGCCGATAGATCGGCGATAGGCCTACTCCGACAGCGAATCCGCGCGTTCCTGGGCGTTGGGGGCGATTCGGCCCCTGAGGGCGATTGATGGGCGATTGGGTGGTCGATGCGTTTCCCCCCCGCAGCCTATCCATCCCCAACGATGCCCCAGGGCCACCTCTCGCAACATTCGAGTAGGGGATCGGCAACATGATGGATTTACCCCGACATTGTTCTCCCGCCAAATCTGCGAAACCTTCGTAGAATTTTAGCAGGTCTATGGATCATCACGCGTGCTGTTTTGCAGATTCGACTGAATGTGTTTTCTCTTTTTTTGGGGGGGGATGAATTCTGCAGTCGATCCCTTGCTCGCAACGTCCGGCCGATCCGAGGAAACCGGAATCCCCGAATGCTCACGTCCCGCTTCTGCCTCCGCCGCCTTCTGCCGACCTCCCGCCGACCCTCCGCCGTCGGCGCCGCCGCCGTTCCGCTCCCGCCGGCAGCCACTGCTCCTCCGCCGCCCCCCAAACGAGAACGAGACGCGTCGAGGCGAGGCCTTCCCTGCCGCGCGCCAGCCCAAACATCCAGCCGGGTGATTGGTGCAATGCGCGGCCCCAGAGGTCCCGACCTCTTGGTTGGGGCCAAGCTTGCGCCCAGAATCAATTTTGATGGTCCCGGGGCCCGACAGAGGGGCCCCAGAGGCCCAACTCGAGACACCAGCAACGATTTCAAAAAGACATCTCGTCGGGAATCTGGGGCTGTGGACCCGGACCGCAGCAAGAGCAGCGCCCCGGATGCCCACGGGGCGCACGCGAGCATCGGGCCGTCAAGCTGCCCCTCGCCCTCGTCGCTGGTGGCGGGGTCCTCGGCACACCCCAGTGACGGCGCGACGCCCACACGAGCGTGATCGGCTACACGCAGGAGCGCCGCTGGGCAAGAATGATTGTCAGCGCGCGGCTTGCCAGTCGTTGCATGCGACGCGGCACCCCAAGACCTCCGACGATATGTCGCCGCGCTGTTTGTCCTCGACGCGCACACTGGACGACGCCGACACAACGGCAAACCGGTAGACGAAGCCGACACCGCGGCAAACCCACGGCGAGCCCACCGCGTCCGAGGCGGTGTTTGAGACGTGGAGTTTGCCATAGTGGCCGTGGCGCCCTCCCAAAACGCAAGGCCGCGCGTCGGAACAAACGGCGCGGCGACGCTACGATTTCTGTCTACTAGCGTGATTCTCTCGATCTGGGCCTCCGGGGCCAGCTGCCAGGCACTGAGGCCACCAACACAAGGGATACTGGGGCGACTGGCCCCACAAGGAGGGGGCCGGGACCTCCAAGGCCGCGCGTTGAAAAGCCACATCGTCGGATGTCTGTCGGGGAGGGGGCGACATGGCAGGATAGCAAAGGGTCGTCGTCGTCGTCGTCGTCGTCGTCGTCGTCGTCGTCTCGTCGTCGTCGTCGTCTCGTCCTCGTCGTCGTTGTCGTCGTGGTCGTGGTCGTCGTCGTCGTCGTCGTCGTCGTCGTCGTCGTCGTCGTCGTCGTCGTCGTCGTCGTCCGCGTCCTCCTCGTCCTCGTCCTCCTCGTCCTCCTCGTCTTCCTCGTCCTCCTCGTCGGCCGCCCCCCTCGCGCCACCCCTGCGCACGCGCTGCCCAGTGAGTTCGGCGCATGCCGCGCAGCCGCGCGAGCGCGACAGCGCCCCGCGCCCTCCGCGCCTGTCTCTCGGGGGGGGCAGGATAGAGAATCAGCTCGCGCACCTGGTTTCCTGGCGCCTCCTTGCGCCGGGAGGCGCCCACGTATACGTGGGCGCCTCCCGGCGGAACAGGAAGACTAGCAGCAGCAGCAGCAGCAGCAGCACTCGATATATCGAGAAGTGGGCCCAACGGCGGGGCGGAAGCCGGCCTGCGCCTCCTCCTCTTCCTCCTCCTCCTCCTCCTCCTCCTCCTCCTCTCCTCCTCCTCCTCAGCCGTTCTGGTTCAAGCTATTTGGCCCTTTCTTACACAGCATACCTTCAGAACGGCCGAGTGCTGCTGCTAGACTTCCTGTTCCCGCGGGGGCGCAGTAACGATTACTCTTCCACGTGGCGGTGTACGGCCGCCATCCTCTGGCGCCTGGCGCCCTCGGGATGGCGAACAAGGCAAGCGGAGGCAATGCGGCCTCACGTGGCTCGAAGAAGGCCCAGAGATGCGCCCTCCTGGCTACGGCATGGTGTTGTAAGAAATGCAAGCACCCGTCTTCGGGCCTGGCATGGTGGAGTCACGGAAGTGCTACCAAGTGTACGAAACGCAGGCTTGCTGAAGGCGTCGTTCTCCTCTGCCAGCGTCCTGTCTTTGGGCCTCCGAGCAAGTCTGGGACAGGTGGGGTCGACAGCTGGCAAGTTCGCGGATGCGCCTTGGCAAATGTTCCAACGCTCGGCCATCGCCAAGCTGGAGATGGAGCTGGCCGGGACCAAGGCGGAGCTCGCCAAGGCTGAGAACAAGGACAGCGACAGCATGGGCACGGACGCCTCGGAGGCCGACGACATTCAGAAGAACAGGGGGCGCATCGCCGCCATCGACGACAGCCTCTCTCGCATCAAGGATTCGAAGGAGGCCGCGTTCCTGGCCCTGCGTAAGTCTCTCGAGGATGAGCGTGCCAAGCTGCGCACACTGGTGGCATCGGCTCGCCCTCTGGGCGCGCGGCTTCGCGACCGCGCACAGCGGTCGCTCAAGCTGGAAAAGACGCGCGAAACCCAGGGCGAGGTCGCAGCGCAGATCGAGCAGCAGATGGACATTCTTCGGCCCAAGCAGCTGGACCAGCAGAACATCATCCATGAGACGGAGGCCGAGCTAGAGAATATCCAGGCTGAGCAGAGCCGCTTGGCTGCCCTTGTCCCGCAGGCGCCCGAGAGCGCGGCGGCCTCCTTGCCCGCGTCGGGCCCGGGCGTCGCGGTTGAGAAGCTCGGCGCTTCCTCCTCCAGAAACTCGGCGACGACGGCGCCATCCAGAACCAGCTGGACGGGGCGATCCAGGGTCTGCGCGCCCTCGGCGCGGCCCAGCAGGAGCGGGGCCACCGGCGACACTTGGGCGCTGCTGATGTACCTGTTCCCGCGGATGCTGGACCTCCCGGCGCGGGCCTGCCCCCTGGCGGCGCGGGCCCAAGCTCTGAGGGGCCTGCGCAGGAGATCCCCATCGGCGCCAGGGTCAGGGAGGATGACGCCATGGTCCTGGACGCGGACGCGGAGGACCTCAAAGCCATCATGGCTGGGGCGGGGGCCACGCCGGCTGCTGAGGAGTCCGAGGCGCGAGCTCACCACAAACGACTGCGGGAACTCATGCAGGCCAACCTGGCAGTCGAAGCGCAGAAGCGCAAACGCACGGCGCACTGTGGCTGCCCGTTGGGTGCTATTGTTGTGTGTCGCGGCCTGCTTCTGTGGTGGTCATGCTGCCCCTGCGCAGGCACTTGCTGGCGCTGCTGGACCAGGCGTGCAGCGGGCGGCTGTCGCTGCTTCGTGTGATCGGAGGGCCTCGCCTGATGGGCGCGGCACCACGACGTATCCTGTGGCCAGGGCTGGTGGTCCACATTCTAGGCATGTTGCTTCAGGATGAACAGGCGCATGGAACAGGAGCGAATCCCCCTGGGCCAGGTTTCGCCCGCGGGCCCCTCCACGCCAAGCCTGGCGCGCAGTGCGTCGGCTACGCCGATGCCAGGCCGGGCGCGGCAGCCGACTGCACCGCGCTCAAGGGCGAGGTCGTCACTGCGAACGTCTCTGATGGCCGGCAGCTGGCGCACTTCTTGGAGCGACGCAAGGGGGCGCCGGTCGCGGTGCAAAAGCACATGGCGAATGAACTACATCTCCGCGACCTCCAGCGACGCGCCGCGGATAAATGCTGGCAAGGTTTTTGGGCGGCTGTTGAGGTCACTTACAAAGGTGGCTATTCAGATGGATTGGCAGTCGTATCTCGCGGCCGCGCTGCGATCACGGCGCCCCTCGCCGTGCGAAGCCCGCGTCGGCGCCCGGCAGGGCCATGGCGGCCCGCGCGCGCTGGGGCCTTCCAGGGGGGCTGGTCACCATTGCGGTTTATCTGGTCGTCGGTGGAGGTTTATCTTCGCGCAGCGTGCGCATTTCAAATGAAGTGGCAGCGTGCGCTGGCGAGATTACGGCCCGTGGGCTTGCTCGGCTCATCTGCGGGGGATTTCAGAATGGAGCACGGGGGGCTGGGCGACTTGTCTTAGTTGTATTCCTTGGGCGGCGTGGCTGCTCGAGCCCGCGCGCTAGGCGCGCGCAGTCTTCGCCAAGCCGTCGCATCGACGCGTTCATGGCCTCGGAGCGGCTGCTCACTCGCACCAAGCCGCCTTGCGTCATCGAGGATGCGGGCGCCCTCCCCGCGCACCTGCGGCCGTGGATGTGCCGGTGCAGAAGCGCCAGTTATGGGTCAGGTAGCTTGCTGAGCCGCATTTGGTACCGAGAGGGCCTGGGATTGGGTGTTCGCGATGGTCTGCAGACTGGGATGGGCCGCTCCTTCGCGTCCAGACCGCGCGCGATATTGCATCTCTCCAGTCTGCTTGGGACACTTCGCTGGAATCTTGAGCGCAGGAGGCGTGCGAGCGGCGCGACAAGGTCGGTGGAGCCGCCAGTCAGCTAACCAGTGGACAGGTTCATTTCACGTGGTCGAAGCTGGAGCCTCCTATTCCCAATCGCCCCCCATCTCACTCCGACGTCGAGCACGCATGGGCCGCGGCTGCACGCCGGGCCAGGCATGTGCGCAGAGTAAGGCAGTCTATCCGTCATCAGATCTCCATGCTCTTGGCAGGCCGAGGTCTGGATGCTGGGCCCCCGCGGTCAATTCTAAAGCCGGCACGACATCTTCTGGATTATGAGGTGGCTCTCGCGCATCAGCGCCTCCTCAGCCATTCGCTGCATTGATCCTGGGGCGCGGCAATTCTTTGAGCCGTGTTTGATGTGTTGTCCGACCCGCACGTGGAGGACTACGTTGACTCGATCCATGGCTGGGCTGAGGAGGTGCATGATGCGTTAGGCAAACGTTACCTGGAGCAGTGGAAGAGGCGGGCTGAGAGCTCGGTCGGTCGCGGCGCTGGACAGGCGCATCGATTCTCCGAGGCATGGGCGGCCCAAGGAAGAAATATTCGACTGGGGCAACTTAACAAATCGCCATGCACAGCCGTGTGTTATGGCCGAGAAGTCGATGAGGTCCTGGAACAGCATATGGTTCCGGCATGATCAACAGTCGCTGCAGCTCCCCGGAGATTCGCGCGGGCGGGCGGATCTCCCTCCCATCTCTGTGGACGTGGTCAAGCGGGCTGTGTTGCCTTTCCCTCGGCAGACTGGAGTTGGTCAGCTCCAGGTTCCTCCTCGCAGCGGTACGTCGGCGATGCTGGGCTGTTTGTGCTGAGCAGGCACTTGTTTGCAAATGCGAGGGGGTGCTTCATTGGCCGCAAGAAAAGCTTGCGACCCAGATGGTTCGCATCCCCAAAGAGTCGGGTGGTAGTCGCTTGATTGCTATGATTCGCACTCTCCTTTGTGCATGGGGGCGCATGAGACGGCCCCTTGCAGCATCGTGGCAGGATGAACATCATTCGGGCGCCTCCTGGGGCACGGGCGCAGGGCGCTCCTCGAGCGACTGCGCCTTCAGCCTCAACATGGAGGCGGAGATGGGCCACGAGCATGGCGAGGACGCCCTACGTGCGTTCCTGGACATGAAGTGCTGCGAGACGGTCAAGCTCGGCATGTTGCTGGAAGAAGCGAGGGGTCCGCCTCCCGATGCGTCTTTGTTGGATGGCTACTCAGACATGCGCGCAGCCGCGGGCAATCAAGGCCCATGGTGGACTCAGCTATGCTGTGGTCTCGCTGCAGGGCAACTTGGCAGGCAGCCCGATGGCCGCCGCGTTGCTGATGGTGCCACTGCACCGCGGCCCGACGCATGCCGCTGAGGCCTTGCCCAGCGGTCGGCCCCGTGCGCTGATAGAAGATGTCGGCTTCCAATGGGTGGGCGGGCGCGGGAAGGCTGGGCGGTCGTGAGGGGGGGGGGGGGGGGGGGGCATCCGAGCTAGATGCAGCGCTGTGTGCTTGCGTCGAGGACGCGAAACCTCCAGGGCTGCTCGTCTACTTTCCGAAGACTGAGTTTGCGGCCAGCACGACTCGCGCCAGGAAGCGGTTTTCTCGTTTTGCTCGGCTTCTGAAGTTGGCCCCCAAGAAGGCCGCGCGGAACTCGGGCACCAAGTGCACGGCCCCCCGGCCCAGAGGTTCTAGGGGGCGCCAGGGTCCGCAAATGTTGCAAGCGCAAGGCCGAGCACACGGCGCTCCGCCGCGCGGTGGGGCGCAAAATGGCTGACCAATGGCGCGCTGGACTGACGCCGTCGGCGGGGCATGGCGCAAGCGCGCCAGGGCTTTCCGATGCGGCGCCCCGCGCCCTTCGCACTTTGGCGGGGGGAATAGCCGGGGCGAAGTCGACGTGCTGCCTGACGCTGCACCTCGCCACCCAGCGTAGTTTTAAGTCTGATCTCCTTTTTGATGCAACGATTCCCGCGTTGTGCAGGCACGCCGCGTGGATGTGGGATCAGCGCGTCAGCCGTGGCCATCTCCGTCGCGCTTGGGGGCAGGATCGCGCCGGGCCCTCGCGCCGTGCGATGTGGACTGGAGCTCGTGGCCCCATCTCGTCCACCTTCCTCGCCCCGCGCAAGATCGGGTGGTCTGTGCTCTCGCGTGGCGCGCTGGTGGATGACGTTGGCAGGCAGGTTGATTTGCTTCGCACATGCCCCGCCGATGTCAAACGTTTCCTCGAAGAGGGACATCAGCGGTGGCAAGCGCAGCGTATGTTGTCATATCTTCCAGACAGAGCTGACGAATCTTGTTGGCTTCATTCAGGCAGTGCGTGCGTCTGTCCTAGCAAGTAGCAGCCCAGCCCGGAACGGAGCTCTCCGCGCGCTCTGGACGGCAGGCTGCTGGGCTCCTCAACGGCTGCGCTCAGTTCAGAAGCGAGTGTCGGACAGATGCTTCGTTTGCCAGATTGCTGTGGGCACGCGCGCCCATCAATGGTTTGATTGCCCTGGGGTGTTTCAGGACAACGAGGAGCGGGGAAGTAGTCTTGTGCCCGACGATGTCCTGGAACACAAATCGGAACTCCGCGAAAGGTATGCCAATGCCAGCGGTGCCGTATGTGTGGAGTGTTTCTTTTTGTCATATGGGCCGCCGCCCCTGCCGCCATTTCTCACCAGCGCAAGCTGCAGGAGACCTCTGCTAAGGTCTTTTCTTGGATGGTTCAAGTGGTGGCACAAAAGGTGGCCCAGCTTGATGATCCTCGTTCCTTGGAGCCCAGTAGCACTCCCGTGGTCAAGAGCGTGTTTGTCTCTCTCGTTGTCACTGCTGACGAGATGTGGGTTTGCAAGCGCACGGAGGAACATCGTTGTGCGCTCTGCAACCATTTTGCTCGCACGCGTGCTTCACTGAAGGCCCTCCTGCCCATTGAACGTGCCCCCCTCGGACATTGAGATCGGGGCCGCGGCCCGCTATTTCAGTTTATCCCCCCGAGTCCTTCGTCCCGCTTAGAGCGTCTCCTCGGCTGGATGAGTTCGAGGCGAACAAAGGGCCTTGACCCCCCTCCCCTCCCCCCCTCGTTGGGCGACGGGGCGGGTGCCGTGAAGCGTGAGCTGGAGGCTTTCCGTGCACGAAGTCACGAGGCTGAGCGTCACGGGAGGGAGCTGATTCGACCGGAATGCGGTGCGTTCATTGTTGATCAAGGCCGCAACCCGAAACTTGCTCGGGCCTGCGGCGGCCGCTCCAGAGTGCCGCCGACCAGAGCTAACGAGGAGGCCCAGGTGTCCAGGGCCTTGAGAGGCCTCCCCCCTCGAACGCGGGAGCCTATGAGCCTCCCCTCTGGGGCGCCTGATGACCGCGCCTTGGGGCCGCCGCCGTTGTGTTTTCTTTCGCAGAGCGAGGGCGCGGAGGTTTCCTCCTCCTCCTCCTCCTCCTCCTCCTCCTCCTCCTCCTCCTCCTCCTCCTCCTCCTTTGTCCCGCCCCTGGAGGGGGGCTGGAGAAGGGAGGAGCAGGAGAACGGAGCGGCGGCGGACGGTCGGTCGGCGACGGCGGCTTCGTCAGCGGCCCCCCCGCCGCCCGCGCTGCGCCTGTTGTCTGGACGTGCTGCGGGAGGCGCGGACGTGGCCGTGCAAGCCCCCGCCCGCGCGGCCCCTAACTGCGGGGCTTTTCGCCCCGCCTTTACCCTCGAATGGTTCCCGTGATTCGGCCGCCCTTCTATGAGCCCCCTCCTCCTCCTCCTCCCTCCTCCTCCTCCTCCTCCTCCTCCTCCTCCTCCTCCTCCTCCTCCTCCTCCTCCTCCTCCTCCTCCTCTTACTCCCTCATACATGCGCCTCATACCCCCTCCCCCTCTTTCTCCCCCCTCGGCTTCTGAGCCCAGTTGGCGCCTGAGCCCCCCTTTTCGGCCGCCGAAATGGCTGCAGTTCTGGCCCACTCGGCGACCGAGCGGGCCCCGTTCCCACGGCCCTGCCAGAGCCGAGCCCGTCTCTGGCTGCCAATTCGGCGGCCGAGCGGGCTTGGGCCAACGGCCCCGGGGCCCAGCGAGGGGCTCAGAGGCCGAGAAGGGGCAACGCAAGCACCCGTCGTGCTTTCAGATCAACAAGAGGAACCCTGGGTTCCTGCGCTCCTCGGTCGGGCTGAGGCAGCCGAGCCACGACCGACCGGAAGGAGCTGCACAGAACTGCAAGACGACCGGGAATCGGCGTCGACACTGGCAGCGCTCGGAGGGCAAGGGCAAACCACACGGGGAATCGGGCCCCTCCCGCCCCTCCGGGACCCCAGACCTTTCCGAAATCACCGCGCATCCCCAAAAACGCAGACCTCAGCAGCGGCCGATGCCTCGGCCAGCGCCCACGAGCAAGCGGGGCGCCCAGAGCAGTGGGAGAGAACGGGGAGCCACAGGCGGCCAGGCACCCACTGGCGAATGCGGCAGCCACGGGCATGTGAGGTCAGGCATTGGGCCAGGCACCCACGGTCGAGTGCTCGGCGGCGAGCCCGGGAGGGGAGTGAGAAGGGGCGGGCCTTCTGAGAAGGCTCGGAAGGCCCCAGGTCTTCTGACAAGGTTCCTGAGCGTGCCCCGAAGACACAGGTTCCCTGAGGTTCTCAGAAGGCGCGAGGGCCCCTGGGAAGCCCCACCGCCTCCAGAGAGGGCCTTCTTCTTCTTCTCACTTCCCCCCCTCGCTTGTTGCCAAGGAGTGCGGCACCCGGGGCCGTAGGAGGCCACAGGAGGCCACCGAAGACCTCTCAGAGGCCATGGGAACAGGAGGCCACAGGAGGCCAAGCACCCGCGGGCAAGTGCGGCGCCCAGAGCCACGGGAAGCCATCGGGAGACGTACGCGGCCACATGAGGCCGAGAACTCACGGGCGAGTGCGGCGCACGGGGCCGCGCGCGGCAACAGGAGGAAGCGAGGGGCGGCGGGAGGCCCGGCGCCCACGCCCCGCCATTCGCCATCCGAGACCAGCTCCCCAGAGATCCTGCAAGACTCCCGGCGTGGAACCACTCTGGGCGAGAACGAGCCCGTCGAGGGAGGCTGCTACGCAAAGTGACACGCGCGGTGGGTGTGCGACGCGAGACAGGCCGCATTCTGGATAGTATACGACCAGAACAAACAAAAGTAATTATCCTCCCTCCCCCTCCCCCTCCTCGTTCTCATTCGCACCCTGGCGTTCAACCTTCAACGGCCAAGGCTTTCCAACGCAGTAGACACGACAGTAAATCTTGCTATATTGAATATTCGGGCGCATGCTTCGTCGGTCCTTGAGGGTCCCAAGGTGCCCCAGAGCTTCTGTGGGTCCCTGGGGCCTTCCAATCCTTTGGGAGATAAGACATCTCGGCCGGTGGGGCACGTGCTGGCAGGCCGATATCTTATTTGATGGGTCTACTATAGCTCAGATCGTTCGATGTCCGCCGATTCCAAGCGACTTTCGACGCCCAACCTCGAACGCCCGAACAAGGGCCACCGGCCGCGCCAACGCGACACGGCGCAAACCCGCAATGCCCGCCGACATCTGGACCCAGACCCGAGCATGAGCAGGCGCCCCGATGGTGGCTCACGCCCGCTAATTATCCGGAAGGGGGCGGGTCGGCCGCCGACCAAGATCGAACGGGTGGGTCGGGGGGGGCAGCGGGTCAGCTGACATATCTCCGCCTAACATTGTAGTCCGTTTGTTTTCGTTTTCCGTCTCTCTGTCTTCGTTCCGCCTTTGCAGCAAAAGGCACGAATAATTAACGAAAACGGTCGACGAATTCGTTCAAACACCGCCTGGCTCGAGCCCTGTCAGCTCATTACCTGGCGCCGCCCGGTGCGCTGGAGACGCCAGCGTGTCGAGGGAAGCGCCTGGCGGCGGGGCCGAGACCAGCTTCATGCAGCAGTTCCCCTTCGACCGCCCCGATGGCAGATTACGGCCGCTCTCTCGAACGAGGTGCGCCCGTTCGGCCACCGAGCGGGGTCGATCCTAGACCTGGAGTTCTGGGGCCCAGAGCTCTGACGACTCGACCTCTCCGGGCCATCAACCTCTCCAGAGCTCCCGACCCCCCTTTCCGAGGGGCAACGTCAGGGGTGGACCAGTTCAGGGGGGGGAACATCGACCTGAAAATCGGCGATACATCGCCGACAGATCGGCGATGGGTCCCCAATGGCGAATCCACACGCTCCTCGGAGGGTGGGCTATCGGGCCCCTTGTTAACTAGGGGATTGGGGGTCGATGCACCTACCCCCCGGCCCGATCCCCTTCTGCCGATTCCCCTGAGCTTCGACTCCGACCCTGACCCTCAACCTCTGACCCTCAACCTCTGGTCTCCCAAAGCAGTTCGGGACGATCTGGGCACCCCCGGACGCCCCCAGCGAGGCGCAGCCGCTGGACCGCATCCCGACGCTGGAAACCCCGAGAGGAGAGAGCCCGCGAAAACGTCCTCGAGCTTCGATCGCCCCCACGTTGCCCCCCCCACGTTGCCCCTGATCAGCGGGGCCCTGCTGCAGGGCCCCAGCCGCGCCGTACGGCCGTCGCGAGCGGGCCGCCCAGGCCGCGGTGGAGACGCTGAGGCGCGGTCCGCTGGTGGCGATCGGGCAGGGTTCCTCGCTTCGGGGGGGCGTCGGGGCCCAGACACCCGACGTCGTGACCCGCCTCTCCTGCTTCCTCTCCACGCCTTTTCCTTGAGATACAATCAAAACTTTGATTCGGAAAATTATCCGCCGATCCGGCGTGTGAGTTTCCAGGAGTCTCAGCTACAGCCTCGAGGCTGAGCCTCAGCCTCTGGGGGGGTTGCCGGGGTGGCTCTGCCGGGGAAGGGGGGATGGGGGGGGGGGTGCGAGTTTCCGGCGGATGCGGGGTGACGGCCCAAGAGCCCCCCCAAGCGTCCCCAAGAAGACCCCAAAGATGGACGAAAAGCGGAAAAAGCGGAGGCCCCAAGAGCTCCCAAGAGGGCCCCCAAAAGCCTCCAAGAAGCGCCCCAGGACGCCCTGACAGGCCCCTAAGATGCCCCCAAAAACGCCCCCAGACGCCTAAGAGCTCCCAAAAGGGCCCCCAAAAGTCTCCGAGAAGCCCCCCAGGACGCCCTGACAGGCCCCCATGTCTGCGGCGCGGGTTGGGTGGTGTGACTGCGTGTGCGCGTTTGAGTGTGCGCCCATAATGTCTGCGTCTGGAGAATAACCCCGAGCGACCCGGATCGGCGGCACTGGCCGAAGGCCACTACAATAAATGAAGACATCTGGGCCAGCTTTTCAGAAGTTTCGTAAGGAAACGTTGGGCCAGCTTTTGGCGCCAGGATCGTACACTCTTCATTCCAAGTTCCGCTCAATACGACAATGACAAGAACTGTTGAACTTTGAATAGAAACTCGTCTTTCATGATTCAATACATTTACCACTGAATTTGTTCCATTGCATTCCATTGCATTAATACTTCCCGTGATGTAATCACCAATCTACGAAGACTATTCAAACTCATGTTGCTTAACTTTCCCGGAATGCTTTAATGCATCAAATGTGCTAGATACGCCTGGTCCAGTAACTAGGATTTAGCGATATGCCTGGTTTGCGAACTGACAGAACTATGATTCAATAGCAGCTGGGCAAGCTTCTGGTTATCCGGCAAATTGGTTAAGAAATCTGGGCCAGCTTTCCGGCAAGTTGGCTAAGAAACGCTGGGCCAGCTTTTCGGGAGGAGGTTTCTTTATCAAAAGCGGGACTGGAATGCCTCCTTGTCGCACCCCGAATCCAATCGGAAGGGCAGGAGATGCGTTTCGCCTGAGAGTTTCTTACCCTTTCTGGTCCCGAAGCGCGGGCCGCTTCCAAAGTGTGGGTTTTGCCGAAGCGCCGCGCACACTCGTCTCAAACAATTGCAAGAGTTTCACGCATTGAAGCGGGGCGTTTCCAAATTGTGACTCTCGCTTTAGCGCCGCGCGCACTTGTTTTACAATATGGAAGAACTTTCACGGATTGAGGCCGGCTATTTTTCAAAATGCGGTTTTCGCCTTAGCGCCGCGCGCGTTCGGTGTGAATTCGCTTGGCGAAAAACCCAACCATATGCACTTGTGGGCACCGTCGTTGTATGCACCGCATTCGGTGTAGCTCCCCATGGGCCCACGAAGCGTGTGAGAGGTGTGCCAACATGGGTGCGGCGGCCGCGTGCGAGCGCTGGCATGTGGGCATTATGTGGAGCTCTCTACCAGGCCACGAAGCGTGTGAGGGGTGTGCCAAAATTGGTGCGGTGCGCGCGTGTGAGCGCTGGCATGCGGGCCTTCTGTGGGGCATCCTAGGGGGCCACGAAGCGTGTGAGGGGTGTGCCAACATGGGTGCGGCGGCCGCATGCGAGCGCTGGCATCTGGGCCTTCGGTGTAGCTCCCGAGTCCACGAAGCGTGTGGAGGGTGTGCCAACATGAGTGCGGCGGCCGCATGCGAGCGCTGGCATCCAGGCCTTCGCTGGAGCTCCCGATGGGGCTACGAAGCGCGTGAGGGGCGTGCCGCGATGGGTGCCGTGGCCGCATGCGAGCGCTGGCATATGGGATTTCAATGTAGCTCCCTACCAGGCCACGAAACGTGTGAGAGGCGTGCCACAATGGGTGCGGTGGCCTCATGCGAGCGCTGGAATCTGAGCCTTCGGTGTAGCTCCCTATGAGTCCACGAAGCGTGTGAAGGGTGTGCCAACATGGGTGCAATGGCCGCATGCGAGCGCTGGCATCCGGGCATTCGATGGAGCTCCCGATGGGGCTACGAATCGTGTGAGGGGTGTGCCAAACTGACGGGGGTGACGGGAGGAGGGAAGGGAGGAGGAGGAGGAGGAGGAGGAGGAGGAGGAGGAGGAGGAGGAGGAGGAGGGGGAGGAGGAGGAGAGGAAGAGGGGAGGCGCGGGGACTGTCTCTCCAAAACGAAGACCCAACACCACAAGATGGTTGGGAACAGATGCAACAATTTCGCGGATTGAAGGCGGTTCCTTTTGAAACGTTGCTCTCGCCTTAGCGCCGCACACTTCCGTTAGCAGAACTGGTGTTTTGGAACGATCCAGGATTGCTGCGGCGAACAGTTACATTGATTCGCGGCGTTGGGGTCCCAGGAATACCTTTTCAGGCACGATTCAAGATCGCCAGGACGCAAGAGTCAGGTCGATTCGTGGCGATGGAGTCCCGAAACAGCTGCTTTCGAACGCTTCAAGATCTTCAAACGGCTGTCTCCCAACGGGGCACTTTGATCAGTAGGTATGAATCCGTGCAGGTAGGGCCTATGAAGAAGGAGCTCGGATGGAGGGTTGACCCAAACGTTGTCGATGAGTCTTGGGCTTACTCTGGTCTGCAACATTGTTGATGAATCTTCGGTGTACAATGTTCCTCCTCCTCCTCCTCCTCCACCATTCCATTCTCCTTCTGAATACCTTATCTCTGTCGCACCCCGAGGCTGGTCGAAAGGGCGGGCCGGGCGTTCCGCGTGACACTGTTTCGCGATTTGTGACCCTGAAGATTCGAATTTGCTCAAGTTTCAAAGATGGAGGGCGAGGGCGGCCTGCTTTCAAAATGTGGCTCTCGCCTTTGCGCCGCGCCGACTCGTCTTCACAATTTGCACGAGTTTCATAGATAGAGGGCCAATCGTTTTCAAAATGTGGCTCTCGCCTTCGCGCCGCGCCCATCCGTTTCCAAAGTTTGCAAAGAATCCACGGATGCAAAGCGGTTCGTTTTCAACATGTAGCTCTCGCTTTGCGCCGGGCACATTCGTCTTAGGAGTTCGCAAAGCATTTCAATGACTGACGCGAGTAACATCCCAAGAATAATGTTTTGGCACGGCGTCGGAATGTCAAAGCGTAAGAGTAATGTGGGTTCGCGGCAGTGAAGTCTCAGGAATGTTCTGGCACAGTCCAGGATCGCCAAGACGCAAATGTAATGTTGACTCGCGGCGTTGAAGTCCGAAGACTGACGTTCTGGCACACGTCCGGATGTTCAAACGGTTGTCTTTCAACGGGGCATTTCCTTCTGTGAAGATGGATCCGTGTAGGAGCCTATGAAGAGGGAACTTGGCGGGGAGGTATATTTCAATAATATCGTTGATAAGTCTTGGCTTTACAATGGTCTTCCTCCTGCTCCTCCGCCATCCTGCTCACCCCGCCTCCCCTTCCCTCCTCTTCCATCCTCTTCGGAATTACCTCCTCCTCGTCCTCCTCATCTCCTCCATCCTTCCTCATGGTAAAACCACCACCATGCCGCTGGGCACGGAGCGGGCGTGTCCTCTGGTCCTTTACCTAAGCCGCCAAGCCTCAGTCCTCGATCCGAAGGATGTAAAGGGCCTGAACCCCAATTTCCTAAATCTCTTGGGGCTTGTCAGGTGCCCCCTGGGTCCCGTCGCGTCTTACCGCATGTTTTGTTCAAGCCCAAGAGGACCCCAGGACGGGTCAAGAGGGCCTCAAGAGGCCCTCAAGACAGCCCGAAAAGGCCTTGAGACGTCCAAAGACCACTTTAAGAGGCCCAAGATAAACCCAAGACGGCCCAAGAGGCCTCCAAGACGCCCAAAGAGGCTTCCTCAGAAAGCCCCAGTGGCAAACATCATTGATTGTCGTTGGGTTTTTGAAAAATCTTGGCCTTCTCGTCTTTCCGGCTTCCCAACTCTTCAAGACGGCTCGTTAGGCCCCCAAGATCTCCCCAAGACGGCCCCAGAGGCTCAACAGGGCCCTAAGACGACTCAAGAGGCGCCCGAGACGGTCCAAGAGAGCCCAAAGACGGCTCCAAGACTCCAAGAGGGGTCCCGAATGGTGAGCACGAACATACATGTCGAGCCCTCGGTCCCCCCAGGAGGCCCCGAGGGGACCCCAAAAGGCCCCCAAGAGGCCCCCGAGAGGCTTCCTTCCAAAAGCCTTGGAAGCGCTCCGCACGTACCCCAAGAAACATCCCTGAGAACTCTGACCCGCAACCCAGGCACGCTGGCGGGATGGGCCGAATGCCATCAGAAACCTCCTCCCTGTCCCACCCCCAAACATGTTGGCAGGACGGGCCGGACGTTTCGCCTGAGACTATTTGCAACATTGTGGCTCTCGCCGTGGCATCAGAAAGTTCGCAACATGTTCAAGGATGGAGGGCGGTTAATTTTCGAAATGTGGCTCTCGCTTGAGCGCCGCGCACATACGTCTCAAGTGTGTGCAACATGTTCAAGGAATCGTATAGGTGAGTCCCAGGAATAGTGTTCTGGCACGATTGAAGTCTGTCAAGACGCAACTTCGTGAGACGTGATGCTGCAATCAGTGCTGTCTCGTAGGCCCTCGGCACAACGATGCCCGACACCAGGGCGGGGACCAACGCGTGGCGGGACACGTCTTGCACACTGGTCAAGTCTGATAGGTTTCCGCCACCAACGGGCGGGAGCCAGTCGCACGCTTGCTGCGAAGCTTCAAGAACAGGTGCTGGGGCAACTGCAAGGGCCACTACGTCTTCTCGTGCTTTCGCTCGAGGTCGCCCACGCCCGCGCTTGGGAACTGGCAGTGGCCCCAGGTGTGCGCGCAGAAAAAGGCCACGTCGAGCGTGACGGACATCGCTGGCCAGAACATGCGGAAGAGCTAGTTCAGCGAGGTCGCGATTGCTGCTGGCGCCTGCGGCCACGAAGCCTGGGACACGCCGTCGCCAAGAAGACTAGACGAATTGCCGCAAGCTCCAGAGGCGCTTGCGGCGCAGCTGCGAAGGTGGGAGTGGAAGCACAACTCCGCTGGCGAGGTGCGCGTCACCGCCAGGACGGGCGAGGCGGACGCTGCGTGGACGCCCAAGCGCGGACTGGCGGGTGCGATCAAGTTGACGCCGATTGAGGCGCCTGTCCTCGCCGAAGTCCGCTGTGAACGCAGCGGCGACACGGGCGGGGCGCCCGCCGCGTGCGCCGGCAGGGCGCGCAACACCGGCGGCAGGCGGGCGGGATCTCAGGGTGTGCGAGCAGCCGGATCGGGAGGAGGCAGAAGAGGAGAGGTCAGACCCACGGTCGTGGGGAAGGGAGCGGCAAAATCTGGAACAACCCGTGGAGGGGATGGGGCATGTAGTTATGTTGGTCCGGGCTGTGTAGACGCAGTCCACCGCTGCGTGGATGCCGACCAATGCGGCAGGGCGCTGCCCTAGCTGCATAAGGGCCTCGCGGGGGTCGATGAATGACACGTAGTCGCCCCAACAGCCCACAGGTCCTCCAAGCTCAGTCCAGCACGTCATGGCCGCGTTGATGTCCGCCGCAGAGCTGGGGCACTGGTCTACTGGAGTCGGCTCCTGGCACGCGGGGGTGTCGGTAGGACCTCGCACCAGTGCGCTGTAATACAATGGGCGGACCGTCGGCGACGCGGAGGAGTAGGGCATCGGGCTGGGGTGGGGCGTCGGGTGGGGCGTCGTGCTGGGGTGCGGCGTCAGGTCGGTCGTCGGACTGGGGAAAGGAGTCGGGTAGGGCGCCGTGCTGGGGTCGCGGGTCAGACAAGGCGCCGCGCTGGGGTAGGACGTCGGGTGGGGCGACGGTCTGGGGGAGGGCGTCGAGCAGGGCGCTGGGCTGGGGTAGGGCGTCGCGCTTGGGCGTCGGGTAGGGCGTCGTGCTGGGGCATGACGACGCGTAGGGCGTCTGGCCGGGGGGAGGCGTCGGGTGGGGCGTCGGGCTGGGGTAGGGCGTCATGTAGGGCGTCGGATTAGGGTAGGGCGTCGGGAACGGCGTCGAGGCCGTCGGTGTGGGGGAGGGCGTCGGGCTTGGGTAGGGCGACGGTCGGGTCCATGCTTGGACTGCGTGGGGGGTCGCACGTCTGGCGGCCGAGGACGCCCTAGTACCTGGGGTCGTGGAGGTCGGCGGAGGCGCAGGCAAGCAAGCAAGCGAGAATGGTGCGGACGGCAGGGGGAAAAGGGTATCTGCTCGGCGGAATGGGCGCTCCGGCATCCGTCATTCGCCTCGTCGGTCTCCCCGGGCACCGCGTCCTCCACCGCGTTTCTCTGGGTCGCGAGCCTGGCGTCGCCCCAGCTATAGGTCGCCTCGTCGAGGATCCCTGTGACGCACTCGTGTAGCATCTGGTCCACGGCGCCCGGGGTGTCAAGTGAAAGCATCCCAGATGGGGTCGGAGTACATGTGGTCGGAGGATTGCGCCGCATAAGCGATGCATCGGCGATGCGCCGGCGACGCATCGGCAATTGGCGGTGCATCGGCGACGTCGACGTGAAGCAAATGGGGCTCCACATCGAGCCGCACCGCCGATGCATCGGCGATGCGACGCGATCCTCCGACCCCGTCTACTCCGACCCCATCTAGGAGGCCTAGATCAGAGCAGGCCAGGCAGACAGTGAACAGGGCCGCGCCCAGGAAGGCCAGCCGCTCCAGAGCGCAGCGCGCGGGTCGGCGCCTGGCATCGTGCTGCTGCCGCGGCGCTGGTGGTGGAAGCGGCTGGGCGAGCCGTCGAAGACCGCGTGGCGGCCAGCGAGCAAGCGGCGGGGCAGCATGGGCCACTGTCGCGCCTCCCGGCACCAAAGGCCATGGACATCGCTGGTCCCAGCCTGGACCGCTTTCCAGGCACCGTCGGGGATGCGGCCGCGGCGCGGGCCTCCAGAGGCGGCGGGCGCAGGGCGGGGCCAGCGCCGACCAGGGGCGTGGCCGGGGCAGTGGGCAGGGCGTCGGGGGCCTCCAGGTCGCAACGCTCGACGCGGGGCGCCCTCTCGCCGCGAGGGGGCCCAGGGTCGGCCGCCATGGCGCGGGGCGCCCGCAGACGGGAACGGCGAGTTGCACGAGGTACACTGGTGTGGTTGTTGTTGTTGTTGCTGTTGTTGTTGTTGCTGCTGCTGCTGTTGTTGTTGGTGTTGTTGCTGTTGCTGTTGCTGTTGCTGTTGTTGTTGGTGTTGTTGTTGTTGTTGTTGAACATTATTTATTCTAAAGAATAATTATTGTTGGGCCCCCTGGTGCGCGCCCCCCCTGCGCCGCCTAGGCCGCAGCTACATTTTCATCATTTTCGTGAGGAAGCCTCAGAAAAGAGGGTGTGTACAGGATCCGGTTGTTTTGTTGTAATCCGCTTTCCCTTGCAAAAAACAATAGAAAATGACATTTCTTGTTCTAATATAATCAAATTTCAAGAATCCCTTGCAAAAAATAAGGTAAAGTGGACATTCGCGCGCGCAAGACGAAATCCTTCCAAAACCTTAGTGTTCGCAGCGATTTTAACATAAAAACATCAAAAAACCAATGGTTTTTCAACAAAAAAATGTCAAAATCTCATCCCGCGCGCTCTTGCGGATTCGTAGGAAACCCAACACTTTTTAAACATTTCTGTCAAACGGGCTTTTGCGAGCAACTTTTTCGAACTTCTGCGACAACGGTTGCGCACCTGCCAGGGCCATCATCCCTGTCAAATAATACCATGCGGGACACCTCCTCCTGCTCCTCCTCCTCCTGCTCCTCCTCCTCCTCTTCCTCCTCCTCCTCCTCTCGCTCACAACCATCGGGACAACCATCGGGACAACCATCGGAACAACCATCGGGACAACCATCGGGACAATCATCGGGACAGTCATCGGGACAACGATCGGGACAAGCACAACCATCAGGACAACCATCGGGACAATCATCGGGACAACGATCGGGACAACCACAACCATCAGGACAACCATCGGGACAACCATCGAGACAACCATCGGGACAACCATATCCTCTCTCTCTTGTGTATTCCCACATCCCTCAGGAATTTGCCCTAAAGATGTGATCAACTATCTTGTGAGTACGTATCATGTGTATCATGTGTATCATGTACCATATGCATCATATGCAACAGATGTTCTGTGGAAGGCTTAACAACTTCTGTGGGTTAACAAGGCTTAACAACTTCTGTGGGTGTACGAACGTAGGCTTAACAACTTCTGTGGGTGTGTACTCCACGCCAGTGTAGTAGCCACGGTCGTCCGCAGGCCACGAAGTGAAGTGTCCGAACGTCATAGGGCGGGAAGCTGGGTGTGGGTGGTGGCGAAGAGTCGTGTGGATATTTGGTAGAGCTTGCACTGCCCCCCCACAAGGTGGGGGTATTGGCTGGCGTCGCATGAAAACCCTGGCACTGGTGAGAACACTGAGCGTTCGGGTAAAGTGATTGTTGTTGTTGTTGTTGTTGTTTGTTGTTGTTGTTGTTGTTGTTGTTGGTGTTGTTGTTGTTGTTGTTGTTGTTGGTGTTGTGTTTGTTGTTTGTTGTTTATTGTTGGTTGTTTGTTGTTTGTTGTTTGTTGTTATTGCGTGCATTTGAGCCCGCGGGCTTTGAGCCAAGATGGACTTGAGCCAATTGCCTTGACGAGTTCTGGAAACCAGTGAAGCTCCAATCGTGGATTGGCCATGGATACATCACCGTGACGAAAGTTTCTTTCAATCTGCCGTCGCCGATAGCGCATCAGCGCGGAATATTTCGGAGTAGGAATACTCCAACTACTCCGCGCGTGGGCGCATCCCGCGCGATAACTCATAGGGTTTGGGGCGGAGTAGTTTCCAAACTGGTTTGGGGGTAACAGAGTTATCAGCATTAAGGGGATCGGGAACTCCTCCGCCGAATGACGCAGTCATCATGTCATGTTAGTGATATCTAAAGGAATCGGAGATATCATCATCATGGCAGATTGAAGGAAAGTTTGTCCCAGCTGCTATTACTGCCGCTCTCATCAGATAAGAAATCCCCCAAGGTGTGAAGCCTCCTAGATACATTCCGTAACCAACGCCCCAGCCGTAAAAAACTCGGGTCCCCAAAACTGTCAATCCCAACAATCCTCGCGTCGAGACGGGAAGAATTCGGCTATTTTCCGCCCCCCACCCGTGAACAACTGGCTCGGGATGAAGAGCCGGCCTCGGGGAAGCGGTCCAGACCTCTGAGAAGCCACGGTGCGAACAGAAACACGACGTGGGGTGTTGGGATGTTTTTCTCGTCGTATCGAACCACTAGCGTTGTTACAGGAACTTTGACACCCACTTCCATCCAAAAAATTGTGGGGGTGCATCTGTACAACACTAAGTGTCGATCACTTCTTCGAATCAATCGAGATCTAACTACTGTCTACGGCGAGCTGCGGTTCCCACTCACTTGCCCTTCGCCGTGCACATGGAGTAGTAGTCGTTTGTCTTTTCGCACTTGAGTCCCTTGCAGCACTTGGAGCCCTTCTGAGCGCAGTCGCCGTAGCCGGCCTCGATGCATGCGGCGTCGCCGCCCTGCTCGCCTCCGCCCTCGCCCTCGTCGCCTCCGCCCTCGCTGTCGTCACCGACTGCTGTGGTGCCTGCTGCTGCAGTGGTGTCTGCTGCTGCTGCAGTAGTACCTGCTGCTGCTGCAGTAGTACCTGCTGCTGCAGAGGTGCCTGCTGCTGCAGTGTCGTCGGTGGCCGCGGCGGTGGTGGTGGCCGTGCCGTCGGCGGTGGCGCTGTCGCCGACCGATGCTTCGTCGGTGGCCGCGGTGGTGGTGGCCGCATCGTCGGCGGCGTCGCCGTCCTGCATGCTGCGCGTGAGCTCGACGAGCCGTTCGGAGTTGGTCACCTCGGCGGCGGAGCGCGCGTGCGATCGGTAAGCGAAGTTGCTGCCGCAGGCCAGCAGGGCCAGTACCGCGAGGACGGACGCCACCTTCCATCTGCGGGCGCCGGACGCCGTGCGCTCCTGGATGGCGCTCTCCTCGGCCATCAGGGCGCACTGCTCCATGTCAGCCGGCATGCCGCCGAGCGTGGCTAGCGATGCGCGCTCGTCAGTTGATGGAGGTGCGGAAGCTGCAGCAGCTTGCCTACCTGCTTGAAACACTTTGAGCCCAAATGTGTACAGACGACGTCGGATGTATGGAAGTTGATATCAAATCCGACCGCTTCTGGAGCCTGGGGACGGAGGTGAGGGGCAACGTCGGGGGGGGGGCCGCTCAGGGGGGGAACATCGACTTGTAATCGGCGATGCAGTGCCTTTTGGTCGGCGATAAGCCCCAGATCGAGAATCCGAACGGGCGATCCATGGGCGATCGGGGGGGTCGATGCATCTTCCCCTGAGCCTACCCTTCCCTGACGTTGCCCATGCAGAAATGGTTATGGAGGCTGGTGGGCCCATCGGCCGCTGTGCGCCCCACCTCGTCACCCACACCTTTTTCACGGCTTGGCCAGGGCAAAACGAAGTCACGAAGTCTGCCAAAACCTCCCGCTCGGCCCTAATAACTCTCACGACCCTCCCAACACTCACGACCTGCCCAGCAACTCCCCACAGGCAACTCCCAGAGAAGTACACTAGACACATGTCGCCGTGCCGTTTGCTCTGAACGCGCCCGAGTAGACGAAGTCGCTACCGCGACAAACCTCACAGCAAGCCCTGCATCCGAGGCGGCGCTTGCCCTGGTGCCCGCGGCGCCCTCCCCAAGACGCAAGGCCGCGCATCGGAACAACCGGCGCGGCGACACCTGCACCAAGTCTCCCCAGCCCGACCCGAAGTCGCCGCTGGGCCTGCCACCGTCCACTGGGGGGGCCCGCACTGGAACATCGGGAACACCGCAGTGGAACCTGCGCAATCCCCCGCCCGACAGGGGTCTGGGACCCTCGGGTCGGGCCGGGGTGGCTCGGCCAGGCAGGAAGCGCTGCAGGCGGTGCGGCGGCGGCGGCCTGCGTGCCCGGGCTTGGGCCCCCGCGCGCCCCGGAAAGCCGCGCACCGCGGGCACTCTGACAGGGGGGTGCTCCCGCGTGCGGCCGACTACCTTCCCCCCCTGCCCGAAGGCCCCTCTGCCGGGGGCTTCGAACGGCACAAAAGAACACACATCCGAGCCGCCCAGGGGTATTGCTGCTCTCTGGGGGGGGGGGCACTGGGGACTTCATGTCTCTTTCCGACCGAAAATCTCTCCCTCGGGAATGCTGATCGTCACGCTTCCTATTCGAAGCCCTATGCCTGCTGCACTTCCCAACATAGAAGGCCCCCCCCCGGTCCTCTTGATGCCCACGAACGTGTTCGAATGCTCAAACCTCTGCACCTTGACGTCCCTGCCCCTGCACAAGTTCGCGCCGGGGGTGACGGCTCTGAGCTCGCTCTCCGACACGTAAGGCCAGACAGGAGCCACGGTCACTGTGAAGTGGGTGCAGCCTGGCATCGCGTCGCACTCGCGAGCCGCCTCTTCCACAGACGCGACTCCGGGTCGTCTGGCCAGAAGACGGTCCTCGGTGCTCTCCAAGTACGGGTGCTGCTCCGCGTTGTCTCCGCAGTCGGCGACGGCCCCGGGCCCCTGAATGCTGTAGTTCGGGAGGCTTGCCCGAATCTTCTCCACCCATTCGCGCGGATCGGGTGCTTTCGCCTGCTGGGCAATTACTGAACTGAGACTGGGGTTGTTGCCGCACGTGTGACTTCTGCAGTAGACATCCCTGGGTGTAGGGACCCGCCACGGCGGTATCCAGTCCCAATGTCCCTTGGCCCACTCGCTCGCCATTGATTGGGTCAGAGGGGCCTTGAGACCAAATGGCGGCATAGAGTAGGAGGTCAGAGAAGAAGGGTTAATAATGGGCGCAAGTCAGAACAATAGTTAGCAGGAACATACATTAGTAGCACGCGTGCCTACAACGCAGAACGTGAGAAATCCATATTTTTCTTGCCAGAACTAACCACTTCGATCCAACCTCCAACCCACACAGACACGCATAGACCCAGGTCGAAGCGCTGGCTTCAGCTGCTGAGGGTTTCGAATCACATGGGGAAGATCCAGATGCGACTCGAAAACAAAGAAACCAACATGCAACACAAAAACTCTCAGAGGTCCAAACTTTCGGAGGTCCGTGCAGATGTCTTGGATCGGCCCTGGAGGCCACTGGTGGCGCAAATAGCGCCTCCCCATGCGCTCTGCGCGCGCCAGGTAAATGGTTTCTAGCGCCGATCCAAGAGATCCGCGAGGACCTCCAACAAGGTACGTGCTTGCTGGGTCTCTTATTTTCGGCTGTTGAGCGCACGTGGGCCGTGGGTGCCTCGTGAACAGCTCGTGCGCTGGCTGGGCCTGCCGGTTTGCCGGCTGGTGGGCGCCCGTGGGTGCCTCGTGCGCTGGCCAGCGTTTCACGATGCTCACATAGGCTGCTCCGCACAGGTTGCACTACATATAGCACCACACAGGTGGCCCTTCATATAATGAGACACGCGGATTGCAATACGTATGCTGCATCCCATAACTTGCACCACATGGATTGCACCTCGCGGGGTGCATCCCAGATATTGCACTACGTATATTGCACCACAGGGATTGCACTCCATGCATTCCTTAGCGTGGAAAGAAATCAGATCGACCCACCCAACACAGGGTCTGGGGCTGACGACGCCCTTGTGCGTCCTGCTTGTTCAACTGTTGATGCCACACGATCGTTCACCCTAAATGTAGAACAACATCATCCCCGGCCAACCGATATCGACCCCCCTCCCCTTGCCAAATGAAATGAAGCAGGCCCCCTGCGTTGATCTAGGGAGTGCTGAGTCGTAACAGTTCCTGGTATTCCTGACGGTATGCTGAGGGCATTTTCCTTTTATCCTATAACCCTGGGGCTTGTCATGCACGAACAAATTCGGACGCCGTCTTACGGCCCCACAAACAGAGCTTGCACGGGCCCGCAGCCGACCAGGCCCAGACCCCGAAGCGCGACCGTCACTCCGCGCTCAGGCCGAACACTGGCCTGGGGTCCGCCGACCTGGCCGCCCTGGCGACCCTGCCTCGCTCCTGTGCGTCGGCCGCGCTGGCAAAGCCGAAAGAGCTCAGGGCTCCCTCGAGCCCTGGGCTGAACAGCCTCCCAGGGGCAGGCGGGGCAGGTGCCCGCTCCCGCAGCACTGGGGGCTCCACTGGTGGGGCTCTGGAGCCTGCAGGGGCCTCGGAGTCCCCCACGCCCCCAGGGCCCGCGACCGAGCCTAGCGACTTGGCCCACCTGGCGCGGGTGGCCGCTGTGGGCCGAGCCAGCTGGTCGATCGGCTGCTTGGATTTCCCAGGCAGGATCAACTTCGCGAAATCATTCCGCGCCTGCGCCCTCGATCCCTTTTTGGCCCTGGGGTCGTCAGCTCGCTGGGCCCCGCTGCAGGCCTTGGCCAGGCCCCTGTGGCAGTACCTGGGTTTCATGCAATACATCCAGCACGTCACGCAAACCAAAAACTCAGGCCCGTCCCCGCCTGAAACTCTCGATTCGCGAAGCCGGTGGCCGTTGACCTCCCAGACCCCCGATTCGCCAGGGTCGACCTGGGGCAGGCCATCCCGCGAACCACACAAAAATGAGACCCTCGACCTTTGGCCAGAGTCTGGGGTCTCCAAAATGGGCCCCGGGGTCCTCCTCTGGCTGGAAGGGCCCGAGAGAGCACTCGGAGGCGGGACGGCGGCCTCGAAGGAAGGAGAGGCCGCGGGGGAAGGAGGGGGAGGGGGCAACGACATAGCCGACATGGGCGGGCACCGTGCGTCCGCGGCAGAGGGCGCTGTCCGCTCCGCCTGCTCAGCACGGCGGCGCTGGACCGCACGATGCAAAGCCGCCGACGCGCTCGACTCAACAGCGGCTGGCTCACTGGGCCCGCCTGACCCCACGTCCGCTTCCTTCCTCATGCACTCCTTCGAGTCTGCCTGGTCCTGGGGCTGGGCTCCCTGACTTGCCGCCGCTGCCGTCGCCAGCGCTGCAGCCGCCCCTAGGGCCGCCATGCCGCCAGGGCCACGGGCAGTCGACTCCTCAGCTTCCAGCAGCAGCCCCAGGGCGGGCGACTGGGCGTAGGGGTCCAGGTCCACGAGGTCCAGCGAGGTGAGCGGCCAGGAGTCTCTGAGCCCTGACTCAGTGATGTGCACCTCGAGGGCAGCCGCGCACCTGGCCACCTCCTTCGCCCGAGCCAGGCAGCCCTCCAACATCAGGGCGTCCTGCTCCGCAATGGCATGCAAGGCCGCTCCTTCCTTTGCCCTGGTGTCGGCGCGCCTGTTGCCCACTAGCTCGAAGAGGGTGAGATCCCCGTCCTGCACCGCGGCCTCAGTGCGGTGGGCGGGCACGTGGCGAATGGTGACGCCTTCCGCCGCATCGCCCACCCTGGCCCAAACGTGGGCGTGCAGGGAGCTGGGGCCACAGGCCTTGGCCAGGTTAGACGCAGCTTTGACCGTGCTCAGGCAGTCGCTGAGCAGCGTGTAGTTCCCGATGATGTCTGCAAGGCCGATGGCGGCAGCGTAGTCCTCGCCCGCCTTGGCCGTCTGCGACGGGAGGTCGCTGGGGGGCACTGCGCCCCACGCCTCGGCGATGAGCCTCCCCTCTGGACCGTGCACGATGACCGCCAGCCCGCGCTCCTGACGTGCGGGAAATCCCCGTTCAGGCACGAACCGTCGGTGAAGACGAAAGACCCATCGGGTACCACCAGGATGCCGTCCCCCCACCCGCAGGATCGTCTCGCCCAGCAGTCATTCCAGGCTGGTCTGGCCACCAGCAGGCTGATGTCGGCGAAAAGCCCCTGGCAGAAAAGCTCGTCGAAGGGGGCTCCCATGCGGTGGACCTGCACTGCTGCCTGGCTCACCTGATATGGGCAATAGTCCCTCCTCCAGGCCGCCCAAGCTGGGCACTCATGGTGTCTGTGGTGCATCGTCCCAGGGGCGGCGCCACAGAGCTGGCAGAGCGGGTCTATTTCACGCCCATGCCTCGCCAGACGGGCCTGGGGCCAGCTGGCCAACGACGCCAATCGTCTCAAACAACCTTTGTGGTGGCCCGTCCAGGTTTCTGACTCTTTGGCCCCTAGGAGCTGGTTGATCGGCGTCCACCACGGCGGCAGCTCCCACTGCCAGAAGGTCTCGGGCCTGCTGGCGTACTCCTCGAGCGAGGCCGCCTGACGCGTGTCCTCCTTGACCCTGGCTGCGAGGAAAGCGGGCGAGTATCTCATGACATCGAACTCGCAGCCCTCCCTGTCGGTCAGGATGCGACCGCCTGCTCTGAGGCTCCAGCCGACCCGCCTTAGCGTGAGCACCAGCGCCGAGACGGGTCGCGCACCGCGGCCCACGGCCTCTGCAACGAGCCCAGACGGCTGCTGTCCCTGAGGCAGGCCTGCACTGCCGCAGGCGAGGCCTGGCCAGACCAGCTCATGGCCGCAAACGCCTGGACCGCCATGCCCGTCGCGATTACCAGCGGATCCTGCCTCCAGCCCTGGGGCGCGCACTGCAGGCAGAACGTCAGCGCGGCGCCCGTCGGCAGGTTGCAGGCGGCTTTCGCTGCAGATATCCTGAGCGCCCTCATGCGCCCAGGAGGTATCCCGCTGATGGCCGAGCCCCACAGGGCCTTGGCCGTGGGGCCTGCCCTCTGGATCTTGGCCTGCCTCATCCCCGAGCCGAAGATCCTGGTGAGGTTGTTGCCCTGCCGCAGCGCCGCCAGCTCCCTGGCCACCTGCGTCCCGACCCTGCGGTGGCTGCCCGCTGTCGCGTCTCCTCCGAGGTCGCGGTGGCCAGCGACAAAGGCTTCGTCTGCGACGACCCAGTTGGCGTGCTGCTGCAGCTCTCTCCTCAGCTTCGCTGAGGAAGACAGTGCTTCGGTCTTTCCCCAGTTGATGGGGAGCCGCTTGTCCCCCAGCATGGTGGCAACTCCCTTCGCGAACCTGGCGATCTGCTCAACGACGAGCCTGCGCGTGCCGATGCCGTGGCCCGAGATGTCATCAATCACGTTGACCACTCTGCCTATCGGCAGCAGCTTCCTCGACTGCAGGAGTAGGTCGTAAAGCATGATCCTCGCCATGGTCGTCGCACAGGAGCAGCCAGCGATGACGGTGTCGTCTATGACCAGCTGCTCGCTGAGGGCTAGGTCAGCCCTGGCTCTGCGAGGGCCCGAGTACAGCACACACAGCGCCTTTATCAACCCAGTGTTGAAGTCACAGCCTCGAGCCGCTTCGAGCAGCAGCTCGTGGCTGATCTGCTCGTAGAACTTGCTGATGTCGAAGTAGACCGAGGCCGCTTCGAAGTTCTTCTCTCGCGCGAGGCCGAGCAGAAGGTTGTGAATGCAAGCCGCCCTGTCGCAACAGGTGTCCGTGTCTGCCCCCCAGAATTCGGGGAGCTTGTGGTCCTTCTTCCAGGCCGCGCAGTACTTGCGCCTGATGCGGCTCCAGATGCGCAGCCACATGCAGAGGAGACCGATCGGGCGCCGGCCCCCGTCGGGCTTCCCCAAGAAAACAATGATCGTGGTAAAAAGCTCCGACGTCTGAGGGCGGCGTTCCCAGGCTGTCAAGATCTCGGCCAGCCTCTCGGCGTACACCCTGCCTAAGCTGAGGATGAGCCTGGGGTGGAATGCGTCCCATCCCAGCGCCGTCTTCCTGGGAAAGGTCTTCGCCGCTGCCAGCACCTCCTCCGCCGTGATCGCGTCCAACCCGAAGGGTTCCTCCCAGTTCTCTGGGCGGACGCTGGAGGAGCCGTCCTTGTGCCACAGCGCCTTCCACTCTTGCAGGATCCTGTCCAGGGCCTGCTGCCCGACTAGCGGGACTGGGGGGGCCTCGCCCTCTCCTGGGCCGAGGATGGAGCAAGTCTCGAGGTTGGCCTGCTTGATGATCGCGTGGGCGCCCTTCCCGTTCCCGCTGAGGGCCTCGGCCATGAACTCTTTCCAGCGCTGCCTGGCGAGCTTCACGTCCTCCTTGCGCTTGGCCTCTACGGCGGCACTGATGGCCTGGAGGAAGATGCCGCCCTGCTGCGACCTGCCCGAGATCTCCTCAAGCATCGTCTCCATCTTGGTGCCGCCGAAAATGTCGCAGCCAGCTGCCTCAAACTTGGGGACCAAGCCTAGCGCGGCCCCCTGCAGGCGCTTGACGTGCTTGGTGCCCATGCGAGGGGTGAGGCACCGACGACGCGGCCGCCAGCTGAGTGGCCAGGCGCCCCAAAGTGATCCAGCATCGAGTGAGCGGGCTGGTCCTGCGGACCTCCTCAGAGTGCAGGAGGTGGATGAGCTGCTTGGGTACCCTCTTGAGCCCCTGCGCCCTGCCTCTGTACTTGGCGCCGTCCTCGATGTCGAGGAGGTGAATCAGGCGCTCCTCTGCCAGGACAAAGAACTCGGAGATCGCCTTGTTCGGGCTCCCCTTCTCGTCCAGGAGCGGCGCCTTCCAGTCCGTCAGCGAGTCCTCCTCCTCTGGCTCGGGCTGGATCCCCTCCTGCTTGGCCGCAGGCAGCTCGAAAGGCTTGGGGCCCTTCTGCACCCAGACCCCTGCCTGGCTGCTCAACTTCTCGAAGGTGAGCCTGACTGGTACGTGAGGGTGTGCGGTCGCCTGTCTAAGCACCGACACCTTCGGCCCTAGCCCAGCCAGTACGTCTGAGATCACGAAGAAGTCGTAGGTGCTGTCACCGCAGGTCGGCTCCTCAGGCGCCACTATCACTGCCCCCACTGCTCGTGGCCACCACGAGCTGCTGAGGAGGCTGGGCTCCAAGTTCCAGTCGGCCCCCACTACGAAGGGCTCCCGCAAGCTCAGCAGGAAACCCTGCAGCTCACTCAAGAGGTCCACGTTGGTCTCGTTGAGCTTGACCGAGCACTGCAGGTACACACTGACACACACCACGACCAGGTCCCCGAACGCTACGCGCCTGGCCACGATCCTCGGTGCGTGCTGGCCCCAAGCCTGGTCAATCGCGGCCACTCCGCGGTGTTCCCCGACCAGAACCGCGACCCCCGACGAGACTGCCTGGACCGCCGTCCCCGTGCTGCGGCACTCTCTGAAGGCCGCAGTGATGCCGTTCCGCTTGCACCAGGCACGGGCCGAGCCTTCCGCCAGCGCCGAAGTGAAGCGGGTCTCTTGGATGAAATACACATCGTCCCTGACCTTCTCGTCCAGCAGCTGCTCGAGAGCCGTCTGGGACTCGGCCCACGTGGAGCCGTTGATGCTGAGGAAGCTGGCGCCCAGCTTCTCCGAAGGCCGCACCAGCTTGGCCAGCTGCAGACATTCGGCCGCCACGGGCCCCCTCGCGCCTTCCCCCTCAACCCAGGGAAGGCGGGGGCACCTCCCCGTGCAGGCGAGGTCCAGGCTCGCGATGGGCCTGGGGTCAAAGGTGCCGAGGCCGCTTGCCTGCTGCCCAGAGCGCGTCTAAGGCATCCTGCAGCTTGCGCTTGGCCTCGTCACGCTGCTCCGGGGTCGCCTCACGGAGGGCTGCTGAGGCTGCAGCATACTCCTCACGCTTCGGCTGGCGGCGACGTCCTCATCCAACCCAGCTGCAACTGCCAAAATCGGGTCGGGGAACTCGCTGGCCTGCAACTTGACCAACTTGGTCTCCCCCTCCGCAAGCTTCTGATTCTCTTCGCCGAGCGAAGCCCTGAGCTCCAGGAGCTCCTTGTCGAGTGCGGCCTGCTGCTCCAGGATGGCTGACTCGCGGGCCTCGGGCTTCTTGATCTTGTCCCGCATGGCCTTGACCCTCCAGCGCTGCGTCTGAGCAGTAGGCTGCTTGCTCTCCAACGTCTTCGACTCCGCAACCTTCTCTGCCTCCTCCACCGCGCTGGTGTCGAGCCCCTCCTTTGCCAAGAAGGTGCGCACGTCCTTGAAGGAGATGCCAGGGCTCTCCTCGACCGACTTCCTGGGCGGGGGCTTGCGTCCTTCCCAAGGCTCCGTCGGAGGCGGGGTCTCGCCCTTGAGCTCAGCCACCTGCTTCTGCAGCTGCTGCAGCTGCGCCAGCAGCTGCCCCTGTCCTGGCGGGCCTTGCGCCCAGGCACCACGTGGGCGGGACGAGCTGGGAGCTGGCCCGCTGGAGGCTGCTGCCGAGAGCTTGGCTGCCTGCACCACATGGGTGGGAGCAGCCTTCCAGCACAGGCGGCAGCGCGTCCTGGACGCCCAGTTGCCATCACAGCCGCAGGAGCAAGACCAGAGAGGTCCATTTGATAAAGAATCCAGAGGCTAGAAGCCGGTGGAAAACCAATTGAGGCTTGGCCATGGATATCACCGCCGCCCTCATCAGATAAGGAATCCTCCGAGGTCTGAAGCCTCTTGGGCACATTCCTGAGCTAACGCCCCCACCGGACGAGGCACATGCGCGCGCAGCCGCGCATGTGAAAATCATGCAACACCAGTGCTTCTCTGACAAGTTCAGGACATGGCTATTCAAGCACTGTCACAAACTAGTGTGTTCGATGTGTTTCAAAAGTGATAACATTCTTCGCGCATTTTGCTGAAGCCAACAGAAAATCACAACTGTTGTCTGTCAACCCATGCGGGCCACACGCGCGCGTATTTCGACAGTGGTCAACCACCGCGCGCCTCAACGAACACCATTCAGGCTACACGCGGGCGTCTCCGCGTGCGCACGACGAACCCCTTTTCTTCAAAAACTATGTGTTCTATGCATTTCAATACAGAGGTGTCCGACAACATACGGAAACAAAATGGTTCATGAGTGGGAACTGGCCAGACTTCTAGCCGCTTGCGAACGCGCGCTCCCTCATCGCCGTCACCTGCACAATCGAAACGATATTGCCATCGCTAACATCATCATTGCCATCATCGTCGTCGCCATCACCATCATCACAAGTGCCGTCGTCATCATGACCACCGCCGTCATCATCGTTATCGTCGACATCGTCAACGCCGTCATCATCGCCATCCACGCACCAACATCCTGACTGGCACCGTCGTCATCACCATCGTCATCGCCACCAATGTCATCCTTGCAACCGCAGCTATCATCACCGTCATTTGCTTCAGCATCCCCATCGTCGTCGCTGGCCTCGTCCTCGCCGCCACCATGAACATCATCATCTGCATCGTCATCGTCGTTGTCGCCGCCAAGTTGTAGCTTGCCCCATCACCTAAATCGACGCCATCGAATCGTCGACACTGTCGTCATCACATATCGCCGATACTCCCGCAATTAGCAGCACGCTCATCTTCATCACCGACATAAGGACATCATCGTTGTCGTCGTTGTCATCGTTGTCACTAGCATCGGCGCTACCAATGGCCTTGCCGTCGTCACCGTCACCATCGCCACCACCATCGCAATTATCACAATCGGTGCGGCCGTTGTCGGCGTCATCATGATATCGCGCCCGCCCGAGTCACCAACCCACACTGAAGTGGCCGCGCGCCCGCGCAACCTTTGAGACGCGATCGGAAGTTCCCACCGGTAAACGCCATCGCAGACGCATCAGACGTTCCAGAACAGCTGGCCGCTCTGCGCACGAGCGTGAGCGCGCCAGCGCGGCCGTACAGATGCGCAAGCAAGTGCCAATCAATAACCGACATCGTGTCCGACTGTGTTTGCCGAACAAGTTGCGTGTGGGAGGGTGGGGTAATGGCGCAAGCAGTAGAGTGGATGACTTCACGTAAAGCTTCAACTAAGTGAGCTCAGACATACATGTGACATCAACTTGATTCCATAGGTCACACTATGTTCTGCGCGCGCGCTTTGTAAAATCAACGATGTACCAGGGCGCGCAAACACCTGAGGAAATGGGCTTCCGAAAGGGATACGGCTGCGGAGATTTAGTCCATAGCATGAGGATGATCAACGAAAAATCGATTGAGTGGGGAGAGACAGTATGGACTGCTTCCTTGGATTTAGAGAAAGCTTTTGACAAAGTAATGCATTCCGCAATTATGGTTGGATTACAATCAACTGGCGTGACTGACATTGACGTGAAATGGGTCCAAGCTATCTACCGGGAACAGAACGCGTACATCCAGCTGGACGCGAATACCAAGAGCCGATATTTTCAGATTTTACGTGGGGTCCGACAAGGTGATCCTTTGTCTCCGGCTCTTTTTGCTAGTCCACTCCGGGAAGCAATGGCACCCTTGCAGGAGGAGAGGGAGAGAAAAGGCTACGGCACCGTCATAGGGAACAATTTCGTGGAAGAGGACAGGATCACGTACGCTATGTTCGCCGATGACACTACCATCGTGGCCAAATCGAAGCGAGTCTTGGGGAAAATGCTGGCTTCCATCAAGAATGAGTTGGCGAAGGTTGGACTACATATGAATTCCTGAAAATGCAGCATCCAATGCGTGGGGACACATGCACCCTCTGGTCAGTACATCATATTGGCTGGCGACAGATACCCATTATGCGGTTGCAACGAGGGCTTCAAAATCCTTGGCACGATGATCACCATGAACGGGAACACAAACGAGGAATTTGAACACTGACTCAGAACAGGATGGGCAAAATTCTCTAGTCTCAAGGACATGTTGATGAAGCAGGACACGTCCTACGTCAAGCGGCTTCGTCTCTTCCAGGCGACTGTTTCCAAAACCGTCTTGTGGTGCGCGGAATCGTGGAAGCTCACCGTAGCGCAGAAGAAGCGACTGAGAAGTACGCAGAGAACAATATTACGACGAATAGTGGGCCTAAAACGACGACCCGATGAAGAATACGTAAGCTGGATCGAAAGAGCCACGCATGCTGCGGAAAGCAAGGCCAAGCATGCACAGTGTCAATGTTGGGAGAAGAGTTATTTACAAGCGAAGTGGCGTTGGGCAGGAAAAAATGTAAATATGACTACAGACCGGTGGGCTCGACGGACCACGCTGTGGAGAGACAGCGCGTGATGGAGGGAACAATCCAGAAGAACGATTGCCTGTCCGACCCGCTCTCGCCCGGGACGTTTGTCCAGGTGGGAAGATGATATGGTATCGTTTGCCCAGCAGATGCAGTGGGAGTCGTGGGTGTCTGCAGCCAAGAACACGGAGTCATGGACGGCACATGAGAGCGCGTATGTGGAGTTCGCGTGGAGGTGATGAGGCGCTTTGCTCTCTCCCATTGTTCTTCCATTCCGTTCCACACTTTTGCCTTGCCTGCTTTCTTCTCGCCTCTTTTGCCCCCCCTTTTGCACGAGCACTGAATCATGAGTGTCTTTGCTTTTTCCCGGCTCTTTCGGAGGGCCAGCGCGCCTTGCAGCGCGCCCGTCGCCCAGCACTGGGCCGCCTTCGGGCGATGACGGCCGTTCCGTTCCGTTCCGTTCTTGTCAAATAACACCAGGCGGGCCACAAGCATTGCATATGTCATTAATCAAAAGCCACCGGACATTCTGCTAAAATCGCCCGCCATCCCTGCCAAATGAGACCATGCAGGCCACACGCGCGGGCCCCAGCGCGCGCATATAGAAATATATTCAATAATAGCACTTGACGCTAGAAACATGTCACAAGATATTTCTTCAACACACGTATAGATCACATCAGCTTCCCAATGCACATTGTGTCAGACTCCCCCCCGATACCATCACCCATAGCTCATAGCCCGCCAGGTGTCCATGATAAAAGGGTCCGCACGTGAGTCTAGTTGGTAACTGCACCCGCAGTCTCCTGAATCATGCCAACAAGCTGCGAATTGGCGGGTACGGTCTTAGCTTGAGCATTGGATGTGGCGGATCTTACTTCTGCAAAATAAGTGCCCCACGTATGTTGCACCGTGTCAACTCTTTGGCCTAGGAAAGCGCGCCACTGGATCACCTTGTAATGTAATTGAAAACGGGGGGGTGCTCGCAACCCCCTCCCCCCTCCCCCCTTTCAAACGGGGGGTGAGATTTTCGACCCCCCTCCCACCCTCTTCCCTTTAAGGGGCGGGGGGGGGGGTCCGAACCCCCACCCCCCCTTTGAGGGGGGGGGGTTCTGGACCCCACCCCACCCCTCCCCCCCGTGGCGCTGGAAGGGGGGAGAGGGGGGGCTCGACCCCCCCCCTCCCCCCTTTTGCGCCGAACACGGGGCCAGGGAGGGGGCCTCTCCCGCAAAGGGGGGGGTCCAGCCTCGGGATGGTAAGTGGTGAGTAGTGGGTAGAAAGTAGAGGGTGGTGAATAGTGAGTAGTGAGTAGTGAGTAGATAGTAGCGAATAATGAGTAGTGGGTAGTGGGTAGCGAGTAGTGCGCAATGGGTAGTGAGTAGTGAGTAGTGCGTAGTGAGTGATGAGTAGTGGGTAGTGTGGAGTGGGAAGTGAGTAATGAGTAGCGAGTAGGGAGTAGCGAGTAATGAACAGTGAATAGCGAATAGGGCATTGTGAGTAGTGACGAATGAGGAGGGAGTAGCCAGTAGTGGGTAGGGAGTAATGAGTAGCGAGTAGTGAGTAATGAGTAGTGAATAGTGAGTAGTGGTTAGTGAGTAGGGAGTAGTGGTTAGTGCGTACTGAGAAATCAGAAATGGGTAGTGGGTAGCGGGTAGTGCGTAGGGAGTAGCGAGTAGAGAGTAGTGACTAGTGCTTAGTGATTCGTGTCTAGTGAGTAGTGAGTGCTGAGTAGTGAACAGAAAGTAGTGACGTGTGCCTAGTGACTAGTGAGTAGATAGTAGGGAAGAGTGAGTATTGAGTAATGAGTAGTGCGTCGTGGGTGGTGAATATTGCATATCGGGCAGCGGGTAGCGGGTAGCGAGTAGCGAGTAGTGAATAGTGCGTACCGTGTAAGGAGTAGGGAGTAGCGAGTAGGGAGCAGCGGGTAGTGAGTAGTGACTTGTGGGCAGTGAGTAGTGAGTAGTAAATTGTGAGTACTCAGTAGTGAGTAGCGGAGGATAATGGTTAGTGGTTAGTGAGTAGTGAGTAGTGATTATTGGGTAGTGGGTAGTGGGTAGTGCGTAGTGAGTGGTTAGTTGGTAATGATTAGTGAGTAAGTAGTGTTTAGTGAGTGGTGAGTATTGAACAGTGGGTAATGAGTAGTGCATAGTAAGTAGTGAGTTGGGAGCAGTGGGTAGTGAATAGTGAGTACTGGGTAGTGAGTAGTGGGTAGTGAGTCGTGAGTAGTGGACGGAAAATAATGAGAAGTGAGTAGTGAGTAGCGAGTAGTGAGTAGTGGGTAGTGAGTAATGAATCATGAGTATTGAGTGCTGTTTGGGGGTTAAGGTTTGGGGTTACGGTCACGGGTGGTCGGGGCGGTAGTGTTAGGGGTGGCAGTGGTCAGAACCGAACATGTTGAAGGACCCGCAGAAAACAGAAACGCCCCTGCGCGCGCAGGGAGCCGCGAAGTCTGGGCTGGGTCTGCGTAGAAATCCACTAAGCTGGACCTTGCAGGAGCCCGCGGCAGAAACGATCATTCTGCACTTCGCAACACTCCAGGGAACCGCGAGGTCTCGGCTGGGTCCACGTGCAACTTCACTCCGTCTGACCCCCCAGGGAGCCGCGATGTCTCAGCTGGGCCCGCAAACAACTCTACTCCTCTGGACCTCTCATGAGCAGAAAGTGGAGACATCTGCGCACTCCAGGTTGGAGCCGCGAGGTCTCGCTGGGCGCGCGCCTCCTGGAAGTCCAAAAAAAAGGCGACCGCTGCGCAAGTCGAGCCCCCTGGGGAACCGCGAAGTCTCGGCTGGGTCTGACTGCAACTCCACTCAGCTGGGGCTTCCAGGAAGCCGCGCGGGCGGCGACAGTTGTGAACGTCGCAACCCCGCAAGGAGCCGCGAGGTCGTCCCAGCTGGGTCTACGCACAGCTCCGCTGCGCTGGGCCTCCGCCCGAGCCCATTCAAATGTCATCATCTGCGCACTTCGATGCCTCCCCCGGGAACCGCGAGGCCCCACTTGGACCCCATCCCGGGAGCCGCGAGGAACAGGGAGGGAGGGGGAAGACCTCGCCGATGACCAGTCGTGCAGTTGAAAAGACAAGAGAACGGGCCAGGCCAGCATTGGGCTCGAGTGCCCACAACATTAGGCAATCTTCTTGCCCATCCAGCTTGGATCGCAGATGCATTATATCGCTGTCTAGACTTGGCAAGTTTATCCTCAGCTGGATCCTTGCAGCCTAAATCGGGGTTGCATGCGCTGGCCTGGGCCGGCGCTTGATAGGAGCCGCGCGCGGTGCACGCCGTGGCCCCGCCTGGGGTCACCAACGCATGGTGCCCACGGAGCTCGGCGAGAACGTCGGATTGCGGTGCAGACGATTCGCCATGAGTAGGAACCTCCGTCGAGGAAGCCGCGCGACCTTCTACCCCGTCGGCCCACTGCAGGGCCGCGCGCGCAGCAGCAGACTGCATGCTAGGAGCCCCCTGTAGGCCCTGGCCCCGTTCAGCCATCATGATTTGCTGGGGGGTCGGAACGCAGGGCGTACTTGCAACTTACAGGCGGTCAGGGGCCCTAGCAATACGCAAACATAACTGGCACTGCAGGCGCATGGCCCCCCGCCTAACTCTACGCACCATGTCGCGCTGAGCCAGGTCCGGCTTGAGGGCCGCAAAGGAAGGGGGCCTATGCGAACGAGCGCGACGGCCAGACCCACCACCGCGATGTGCGATCCTCGCCGCCGCCCACGCGGATAACCTGGCCGGCAACGTGGCCTCCGACATATGGGGCTCATAATTCCTGACAGGCGTCTCAGGGCAGGCATGCTCCAACGCCCCCCTCCTCGCAAGCATGTCCGACCAACAACTGCCGAGGTAGAACTCGCGCGGATGAAGGGGCCCGCCGGCAAAGTCCAGTGTCACGCGCGCTGGGGCCCAACAAAAGTAAGGGGGACATGCGTCGCCAACCGTCGCGAACACGCCCCTCCAGATGTCCGCGCATGTAGCCCGTGCGTCCGCCTGGTCTGGGTGCCGGGCCGCGCCTTCATTGTGCAAGGGCGGCACATTGGCGAACACGGGCGTCGCCTTCGGCAAGATACTGAGCGCCCGGAGAGGAGCAGTTCGCCCTGCGCGCCCTGCCGTCTGGACGGGGCCTTGGAGAGCCCCCCATGCACCTCGCACAGGCGTGCCGTTGCTTCCTGTCTGGCAGGACCCCCAGCCGCGCATGCATAGCTCGGGCCAGCTCGGGGCCGTTCCGGACCCATCCGTGAACGCAACAGAACCCCCGGAGTCTCTGCGCGAGCTCCAGTCACCCGCGGGCACCTTGATTGGGAAGACAGCGGCATGCCAATTCACATGCACTCTGGCCCCCATCACTGGCACCGAGCCCGCGATGCCCTTGTCCTTGAGATGCCGATGCGCGTGGCCTAACTTGGGGGCCCGCGCGAGGTCTTCAGCCAGGGCATCTCCATAGCGCCCACGGCATTCGAACATTCGGTGGCCCAGGGTGCTGGGGCTACCATTCCTAAGCCAGGGGCAACTGGGCGAGATGCGACACCCTGCAGCAGCCATGCGAGCTCTCGCCCATAGACCTCCGGCCAATAGAGCCCTCAAGGCACCGGCAAACCTAGCTCGAACAGCAGCCTTGGCTCCGCCAGGCATCTCCTGGGCGCTATCATCCATATGCGCTCCCCCGCCTAGACAGACAACCTGGTGGCGAGCAATGATCTTCCTCGCCTGCCATCTCTGGGCCCCGTCTTTTACTAACTTTATACAGACATAGGTGGAATCTTCATCATGGCAGCCGCGTACATGTCGTCGTCAAATACTGCACTGCTACATGGCACGCCCCTGCCTATCCGATGTAGCACGAATCAACGTGCATATAGGACCCCGAGCGCCATTCCGTCAAGCTGTCAGATTCAGCGGCTGATTGGCTGAAGCCCACGCCCGCTGTAGACGCCCCAAGGAAACTCTCTGACCCCAGACAAAGCTTGCATGCGCCTTGACAGGCTCCAACGTGGCCTAAAAAAAGATCGCACATATCATCCTGTTGCGTGGCTAACACTAGCGTGAGAGACGAGGCCGTGGACGTCCTGCCACAGACCGCACCTGCTTTGCGACGTAACGTGACTTCAAAAACACCTGCCCTGATATTCCAGAAGCAGAAGTACCGCGGTCAGCCGCAGGGCGAAGCCCTGTCCTCAAGGGCGCCGCAACCTGCGCTCCAGCGTTCTTACGCACCGAAAAGTGCACGCGGCATCCTTGCAGCGGCAGCGAGCTCACTGATTCTCTCGGCCGCTCGTTTCCTGATTGGCGCGTTGCCCGAGAGCTCACGCCCAGGGTGTGTCATCAATTTCGCGGCAGTGCGTCGCAGAAGCCTAGCGCGCTGACCAAATGACTTCCATGCTGACCTGGAACTAGTAAAATGCCCAGACTTGTCAGGTTGCAAGAACAGGGGCCCAAACCCTAACCTCATCTTTAAACTCGTTGGCCGCCTCTGAAAGCTCCGAAGCCTCACTCAAAACAGTTCCCGTCCATTGTGAGTACTGTCGTCAACCGACGCCCTAAGCATAACCGGGACATGCCGCTGGTGTACCTGGGTGATGGCACGGGGCGCCAAAGTATTGAAGAGCGTCGCAACGCGCGCAGCCCGCCGGGGTCGCCCGCGCAGCCGTCGCCGGCAGACCCCGGCTGCCAAAGGCCTAAGTGACCCTTGGCCGCGCGTGCGTTTCCAACCGCATCCATAAACGCCCTAGAGGGAATTCTAAACATACTGCTTCGCAAATCAAAGCTGGGAAGAACGAAATCTCGAAGCGCTTCCACTGATCTACTACAACACTGACCGAGTATGCTCCTAGTCCGCGGGCAACTTCAGCTTGTAGGTCATGCTCATATGCCGCAAACGAATACGATGATCCCCGACAGTTTCCCCACGCATGATAGCTCCCATTTTCTCGAACCCATTAGGTGTGCAAAGTCAGAGCCATAATTTAATCATGTTTGTGTGCGTGTGTGATTGTTGCGTTTATTGGGGTTCCGTCTGGTATTGTCTGTGTTTTTTTTTGGGTTGTTTTGTTTGTGTTTGTGTTTTGTGCGTTGTGTTGTGTTGTGTTGTATTGTTTGTGTGCGTGTTTTTAGGTGGGAGGGATCTGCCGCGGACGATCGCCCGGGGGGTTCGACTGCAGCCCCGGAGCGGGTCGCCCTCGCCAGAGTTCCAGAGGGGGGGCTTACGCGGGTGCTTTTTCCCGCAAGGGCCCCCGCTCGCCTGGGGGCGGGGGGTCCTGGATCGCAGAATGGGCCGACTCGCCCACGGGGGCGTCGGCCCGAGCGGCGGAGTCGCCCGGGGGGGTCCCCGCCGTGCAGTTGCCGCGCGAGCCGCCTTTTTTTCGAAGAATTTTCGCGATTTTCGCGTTACCGGGAGGATCCACGCGAATCTTTCGAAGGATTCTCGCGATTTTTTCGCGGGGGGCCCGGGCTCTCGCGAATTTTTCGCTGGGGGCGCAGCGGTCTGGACATTCGCGCAGAGGGGGGGGGGGGGGGGCGAAGAAGAGGGGGGGGGGGGGGGGTCCGATGCCATAGCCTCAAGGGCCACTTCCGGGGCCAAGCGAACGACTGACAACTGGGGCAGGGAGCGGCTCAGGATAGAGAAGGGGGGCGAAGGATTAGAGCCGGAGGGGGGCGCGAGCGGCGCGCCGAGGAGCAGAAGCGGAGAGAAAGGGAGTTCTCCGGTTGATCATACCAAGACAAGGGCGAGGTCGATGACTAATTTAAGGCTCTGACTTTGCACGCGCAAAACCAGCCCCTCGAAACTTGCCGACGGATCTTGGACCCGAGTCGAACTGGGCTTTCGACCAGCGATTAATCGCATGCCCCCATTTGGTTTGGCGATCCGAACCATTTCATTAACGATCCGACCCCTTGGCCACATAAGCAGCCGCTCGCATTGCATAGATAATTCCGCCACTGCCTGGGGCCCTATGTCGGATGCATATCCGAAGGGTCCCGGGCGGGCCCCGGTCGGCACTGCGACCGGCTTGCACAGCAAAGCAAAGCAATACAGGCCATGTAGCATGCTCATGTGGCACTCGCATGCGCCGCGGGTCATGGCATGTCCATGCCCGCCTCCATTCCCACATCTCATCATCAACCATATGATGCGGTAGCACGCTCGGTTTCCATGGCATTGGCCTGCAGTGCCGGCAATCTGGTAAGACGATATGCCTTGCCAGCGTCGCTAAGAAATTATGTGCTCGTAGACTCTTTCCACTGCTGCGTGATGGCATTGTCTAGCTCAGCATGGGACTCATCAGCTTTCACATCTATGGCACGCGCAACGTTTAAAACAATGAGCTCTGCCAAGAGCCTGCAATCCATAGGAAACTGTCGCCTCGTAACTCATCTTGTCAAGTGCCCCCCGTTGCTTTGCAATCCTGCGAATGAATCCTTCAAGCTCCTGCGGGGAGGCAATGAACTGCTCCGCGGGCCCAACCTGCTTGACCCTCCTGATCTCGGGCACCACGCGGTTCTGCCTGGAGCCATCGCTTCAGACACGCTGCCGGCCATCTCCATCATGCGCAGCGCGATCCGCACGTTCAGACAACGGCGAAGCGCAATTTGGCAAGATCATATGCCTGTCATCTCGGTAGCCTATGATCGACATATGCTCCTTGATCAGCTTCCTCCAAGTGGCTCGTGCTCTCATCGTGTGCCCTGCCCACTTTGACGCTGCCGCATGCACGACCCACCTGTGGAAGTTGTGGTCGTGCCTTAGGTGCCATCCACGTAGCCTGCGCATACTTAGTACGAGCTGGACCACCACGCCCGCGAAACGCAGCGGAACGAGGCCCAACTATATCGCACCGACCAAGCAGCCCTCTTTCAAACAACGTAGCTGTGAGACCCCATGCATGCGCGAGCTCGGCCTTGTCCTGCGCTTGGCGAATCGTCAGAAGCACGTGCCCCCAGGACAAAGGCGGCCGCGAGCATCGGCTTCTGGGGAACGCCTCGGGCTCATGACGCACGCGCAAACGCGCAATGATACCGCCGTCTAACACAGGAAGGTAAGCCGGCTCTTCACTGGGAGGTTGCCGTGGTCATCGAGCTCAGGGGGCTGCAGCGTGGTAGCTAACCTTTCAGACACACAACTAATCATATACATTGCCCTCTGCGCTGTTAATGGTGACGCGCGCGACCATTGCGGATGCCCGGGAAAAGCTGCGCAACTGCTCAAGCCGCGCTTGCCCATCAAAGGTATTGCTCGGCATTTTTCAATCGCCTCCTACATTCCATGTTCTGCCCATATCATTAAGACGACCAGTTTAGCACGTGAAAGAATGCAGCAGCGTCTGATTCTTCCCATTCAGTCCCGCACTGTCTTGGAAGTACACTGCATAGCTACCATCCCACCGTCGCAGCCCCATGCCACCTTCGCAGCGACGCACCTACCAGGACGAATGTTTGGAGACTCGAGGCCTGGCGGCGTGGCGATGGTGATCTCAATCCTCCATGTGCAGTCCGTAACGATTGTGCATCTGCACCATGATATCCCCGATCCCGCATCGAGGACGCAAGTGGGGCCATGCCGGCACTATTTGTTCGTAGCTTCTATACTAACACCACTGCCGACCTCGCTTTTTCCACATATATAAATATATCACCACATGCCCATAACGATCAGCGTTGACCGACGTCGCGTAGCACTTGGCCCGCATGTCATCGGGCGCGGCATGCAAGCCCCCCTGGCCCTAACATGCGTTTTGTTCGCAAACCGCGTCGAGCAAAATATGGGTGGGAGAGCGGGGCGCCGCTGATACTGGCGCCTCCATGTGCAGTGTTCCAGCTGCTGGGGCAGTAGAGCTGCCCCGATCAAACTTGGCAATTGCCGTCGCCTTAGAAAGTATCATCACGATGCAACCAATCTAAACCATCTTAGCGCGCCTGGAACGCGGCAAACCTGTCGACGTCCCGAACGCGTGGCAACTTGATAGCTGCATTGCGCATGGCCTGACCCCCCTCTGGCACCGGTATACCTGCGGCCGCCGGAATGATCTTGATCTCGCGAATTTCCGCCTCCGAGATACGAGGCCCTGGGGGCTGCGTGAGGGGCAGGGGGCTGAGGAACAGGCGAAGGAGTGGTTGGGAAAACGACAGGGTGCACAGCGCCATCTCCATCTTCATGCTCCCACTCTGGTGGTCCAGCTGCCACCCGTCGTCCCAGGCACGTGCGCCCGCGCGTCGTCGACGACGGCGGGGGGGGGGCCTGCGCCGCGCCCTCGCGAGGAGGAAGAGGGGGGGAAGGATTGGGAGAATGGTTGAGGAAGGGAGGAGACCGCGGCGCTCTATTCAAAACGAGACCCCACCACTGGAAGTCCGACAACAAGAGGCTCTGCCCCCACCGAGGCCAGCTAATCATAGCTCGATTGCGCGGTCTTCCATTCAGCGCGTCAAATGAAGCATGCCATCCCAGCCAAGCCGAGATCGGTTACCGGTGGCGCGCCAAGGCCATTCCTCACGCGAGGCGACTATCTGTATGACCGCTCCATTCCCAAAAAAACACATCGCGAGATATGCGATTTGAGCTGTTCTGCGCTCGACGCCGAAAACAGCGAGACTTGCGCTGCTCGCGTGTTGGTGCCGAGCTTGTCGCGATCCCCGTGCCGTGCACCCCGCCCCCGTTTCTGACTGAAAAGTAATAGCAACATCATATGCTGCAAGAGTCCTCAAACGTGCCATTTCAACGATCTCGCACGCTGCCGGACTCGACTGCCGCGGGGCAATCAACTCATAACGGGGAGCGTGATCAAAATCCCCCAGACATAATTTCAGACCCCTCTCTGTCCGAAGGCGCCGAGGGACGGCGGCGCGCCAACTGCAAGCTTTCTCCGACTTCCTCTTAGAAGAACGCTGGCGCGAATTTCAGACGGCGAGAAGCCAGGCGCCGCGAGTGCATCGACGCGGAATCCACCTTCATCAACAGGGCGGTCGGGCAGGACAGCTGCAAGTTCCCGAATTTCTTTTGCAATCGCATGCCCGACGCCCAGACGCTGGGGCCGCCCAGGCGGCGCCCCCCGCCCGGAGGGGCCCTTGCCCGCGCTCTAATCTCATCCCGCAAGACCAGGAACGGTGAATCGCACAATGCGCATTAACGCAACCTCTCGGATTCAATATTCCAGGCAATCAACAATGCCAGGCATGTAACTGTCGCATCCTCCATGCTGCTGGGCAGCGCCGAAAGCATCTGCAACGGCGCAGCCCAGCAGCCCGCTGCATTTCCCAGACACTAAGCACGCGACGCATAACATCAGCCGCGCTGCCGCGGCTTCCTCGACGAGCTCCCCGCCCCGACCGGAGATGGCATGAAGGGCCAGACGCGAAGGGGTCGACGGGGGATCCAAGGAGCCCGGATAAACAGGGCACTCAAGGGCATCGCCTTGGTCTGGTCCGAGATGGGGCCGAGCGCCGTCGCAACCCATTCCCCCCTCCCGCCTCTCTCCCATCTGATCCTAAATGCGTTCGCAATGCCCCGGCGCAACCAATCTCGATGTCAGAAATGCGAGCGCCGCGCGTCTGCGCCCCCAGCGTTCGAACGACCGTGCCGACCGACATCCCCGATAGCGATGGCGATACCTGTCGAGACAAGGGGGCGCATTCAGGGATGGCGCGGAGGGCGACGGGGATGGGCGCGAGGACGCAATGGGGGGGTGATTCGGGGGGCGCCACGCGGAGGCCACAAAGCGGGCAGCGAACCCTGCGCGGAGAATGAAGCACGAACTCACGGTGCCCGCGCCAAGCAACCAAGAAAATATTGCGCGCGAGCGGAGCTCCGCCGGGCAACTGCCGAATGAAGCAACGCGCAGCGAGAATCTAAGCTCAGTTCTTCGACTCCTTGGAAGCGCCCGGCTGCTTCTGAGAAGGCCTCCGAGAAGCCGGGGGAGCTCCTGTCCGAGAGGCCGCCTGCCGCCCCAAGAAGGCCCCCCCCCGCCTTCTCGGGCGGCCGCTGCCCTCGCGCTGGCCACTCGCTGGAGCGGGGGTCGACCGCCCCGGCGCCCCTGCCGCGCTGGGCCCACCGCGACGTATTCTCTGTCAAACAAAGCCCCCCCCCCCAAGGGGCCGCAGCGATTTCAAAGTGGGAAAATGTCCAACGCGCTGCTTTCCACGAGCTGGGCCGCGCGCGGAAGCATCATGGAACGCCCGCGCGCAATCGAATGGCCGCGCGCCGCCTGTCCCTGCCATTGAATTGCGTCCGCCGGGCGCGCCGCGGATGCGCGACCAACGCGGCCCCCGTGCCAGGCCGTCACGCGACCGCTATGGAACTCATCACCGCGATGACGTTTCGTTCCGCGATCGCTGGGCATAGCGTCCGCGCGAATTTGGACGCGCGCAGACGTCGAAGCGCAGACGGAATCGGCGCGCTCGCAGCCGTCGAAACGCTAGGTGCCGCCCCAACCGCGCGGCCGATATCTCGCGCGGGAGAAGCCCCCAAACTGATTTACAATGGAACGCGCCGGCGAGAGACCGACGGACCACAAGAAAGGGCCACTTTGGAAGCCCCACATGAAGAATAAACGCCCGAGCGCGAGCGCCGCGTGGGGAAATGGCGGGGCGCCGGAATCGATTGGATCCCATGCCCGCGCATGTCGAGCAAACCCCGCCTCCGGGGAGCGGCGCTCGCGGGGCCCACCGCGGGCGCGGGAGCCGCTGGTGCAGACTCTGCCGCAACCGCGGCGAGGCCCCGGCGCTTTCCCATGGGGGCCGCGGCGCGCGGCTGCGCTGGTGGCAGAGAAGAAGGGCCCGACGGCGAACGTCGGCTTCGAAGCCTCAGCGGCCGGCCGCGGGCGCGGCGGCGCAGTCGCGAACCCGCCGCGCGAGGCAGCGCTGCCCGGTGCGAGGGCCCGCCGCCTTTCCGCGGCGCTCTGCCCCCCCCCGTTTGGCCACGATTTGGGGCATTTTTCTGGCCCCGATCTTGCCCACTTTTTGCTTGGCCTCCCCTCCGTGGAGGCACACTTTTTTGACAGCGATTTTCCTGACAATAAAATCAATCAGAAAAAAAACGTGTTCAAAATCGTGGGTGGTTTCGTGGCGCCTTGAAAAGAGGCGCAGAATCGTGGCCGAAAATCGCGGGCAAAATCGCGTCCGAAATCGTGGACAAAATGGTGTCCGAAATCGCAGGCGAAATCGTGGCCGAAATCGCGGGCCTGCCCGGCGCGCCGGCATGCCAAGCAGGCGCGCCCGCGCAACACCAGCGACGGTAAGTACAGAAAAAAAAAGGGAGCGGCACCAGCAGGGGGGCCAGCAGCAGCAGCAGGAAGAGGAAATAATGGGAAGCAGCAGCAAGAGAGGAGGAGAGAAGGAATCGTCGAAATTGGCCCGCCCGTTCGTCGCGCGCCCCATAGCACACTGGACATGCTTCTCGGGGGAAACTCGCCAGCTCAACGGGCCAGAGGCGTGCGAAGATCTCTGGCGACCGCCTCGCAGTAATTATACTTCGCGCGCGCGGGGCGGCCCATAGGGGCCTCAGGACGCAAAGTGCCCCGCCAGGTCGAGCCAGAGATCTTTTTCCCCTGGGCGCGGCTTTCAGGCGCCCCAAAGCGATCCAAAACGGCCTCTAGAGGCGCCCGAGACGGCCCAAGAGGGCTTCGAATCGTCGAGGGTCCGCGACACCCACGATGGCTTCCAGATGGGCCACGACGCGCACAAGACCCCCGAAGAGGCCACCGCGAGCTGAAACGACACCCGAAAACGCGACTCTGAACTTCAAAGAAAAAGGATAGCAGAGAGACGAGGCGGAAACCGACTGGGGGCGACACCGCTCGAATGACGCGTCGAACCGAGATTGCGCGCAAACCGCACGCCGGATGCTCAACATCGGAGCGGGTCGGCGACGCAATAACTTCTGAACAAAGAACATCCGAAAAGCCTTGGACATCTAAAAATTGCTGCTTCGGAAAACCAAAAAAAAGCATTGCACCAATCCGCTTGGGGGACGCAGCTTCATGAAAGCATGTTCTAAAACACAAAAGGAACGTGTCGCCGCCTCCTTGGGCGCCCGAGTTATCCGGGGTAACTCGGGTCCGGGGTAACTCGGGTTTGGATTCCCCAGAAAGGAACCCGAGTTAGCCCTGACCCGAGTTACCCCTGATGATTCGGGGCCCTGGACGCCCGAGTTATCCGGGGTAACTCGGGTCCGGGGTAACTCGGGTTTGGATTCCCGAAAAACGAACCCGAGTTATCCCTGACCCGAGTTACCCTGATGATTCGGGGCTCTGACCTCCGCTTGTTCTCGACGCGCCCAAGGTGGACGACGCCGATACCACGGCATCCTCGGCAGACCCACAGCAAGCCCTTCGCCCGAGGCGGCGTTTGCTCTGGTGGTCGCGGCGCCCTCCCCAAGACGGAATGCCGCGCGTCGGAACAAACGGCGCGGCGACACATGCTCTTAGAACCGGAGCATTTCCCAAGACTGCGTCAGCCATATATCGTCCCAAAACATGTCGTGCTGGACGTGAGCCGGTAAGCAACTCAGGACGCTTCGCCGCCAGCCAGGCAAGAGCAGGACCATATGGCACCACAGCGGGAAATCGGATCGAATGGGAACGTGCGCTGGATCGGAGCTGCATCGGCGCGGAGCTGATCTCCAATCGAGCCGGCCGCGCCAGGATGCACAACAGCGCCGTGCGAGCATCGGGCTGCATCGGATCGTCGGAATACCGCAATCAAATCGGGCCAGCGGATCGATGCCGAATCGGTCGATTAGATCGACATGGGCCCTGCATCAGTGTGCGGGTCTCCAATTGTTGCATTCGATGCGGCAACAAAGTCCAGCTTGCTCAGGTCTGGACCCCTCGCGCCCCCCGCCGGCAGCCGCGCACCAGGCCACTCTGGCGCAGGGTCACCGTCCACGCGCACAGCGAGCCTGTGTCGTGACAACCTGCGCGATGGTCCCTGACACCGCGTGGATCGCTGCACGTTTAGAGACCTCCCGGATGGGGTCGGAGTAGATGGGGTCGGAGGATCGCGCCGCATCGACAATGCATCGCCGATGCATCGGCGATGCGGCGCGATCCTCCGACCTTATCTGCTCCGACCCCATCTGGGAGGCCTAGAACCTTGACCCCCAGACATCCTGCTGTATGCTCGTTCCAAACTGCGGCTTCTGCACGTCCGACCCCTCTCCCGGGGCCAACTTTGTCGTCCCAAGTCCATGCCTGCTGGCCTAGGGGCTCGCGCCATGGAGGCCGCAGTCGAGGAAAAACCGTCGGGGCTGACTCCAATCCCAGCGGTCGTCCCAGTTCTCCGATCCCAGTAGGTGACAACATGTGAACCCTACCCCCACCCCCCACGATCTCTGGGGGTGGGTGGGGGTTAATTTCGCTCGGAAGCTCCCGAACGAAGTGACCCCCCCCCTTTAGAAGTCGTGATGGGTGGGGGTAGGGTCCGCATGTGGTCAGCGACCCAAATCTCCGATCGGAGATCTGGGATGACCGCGTCTCTGCGACAGCGCGCGCCGTTCCATGCATGCCGGCCGATCCCAGGCCGCCTCTGGCGGTCAGCCCTCAACACCCGCGCCGGTGGATCGCCGCAAGCGCCAACACGCCGCGAGCCTGCCGTGCGCCCTCATCTGGGCCCCGGCTCCTGCGCTCTGCTAGCCAGCCCTAAGATCGGCATGCCCAAGGCGGTGACCACCTTAGGGATGTGCCCTCAGGAACTGAGGGAACCCTTAAGATCGGCACCGAGGTAAGGTGATGCCAATCATAAGGATAAGGACATGCTTCAAGCTAGTGATCTGCTGTTTTTTTCTGCTTCAAGGGGGAAGAGCGCGCGACATGATTTCGACTTGCCAGGGCTGACGCCACAATGCTGATAGCAAGGTCACCAAATAAACTGGGAATTCCACACGGGCCGACCTGCAACAAGCAAACTCATGCAGTGAACCGTGGCCTGAGAGAGAAAGCGGTCGTGCCAGCTCCTGCGCTCTGCTGTACACACGCGCGCCAGAGTCACCTTTGTCTGGCGGCTGGGCTGGTAAATGAGCTGTTGCTCAGGAGCGGAGGAGAGACAACCCCAGGCATGACGGCAGAAGGGTTTTTGGCAATGTTCGGCCTCTAGGGGCCCTCGACTGGCACCAGAACCGTCAAAAAACGGCTCGCGATGAAAAACCGTCCCTGGGAAAGGGTCGGGACATCTGGGGAACCCGTATCCAAAGAATCAAATCATCGCATGTCTGGGACCACAACTGCCGGGCCGAGGGCACCGCCCCTTGCGCCTTCCCAGGCCCGCAAAGCCGACGCCGACCCGCCAGCGGTGGTGACCTGCGTGCGGCGCCCGATTCCGAGTGCCGCGCGGAGGTCATCACCGCCGGCGAGCCAGGGTCGGCCTCGGGGGAGCACCAGGAGCGATCACCTCTGTCCAGCGGCTCTCTCTTCGCCTCTGAGGCGGTGCGGCATGTCACCAGTCTGGCGATCGTTCGCACGCCTTCTGCGGCTGCTCTCGCCGCAGGCGGTACGGCTCCACAAGCTCCCTGGGCGGCCAGAGCCAAAAAAGTCGCTTGCACAGGAAGGCAAACATCTGCTCGGCAAAGCTCCCCTCGCCGGTTTCCCAATCCTTGAAGGATGGGATGGCCGCTGCCCGCAACCCGCGTCGTGGATTCCAGGTGGCGGACACATCTGGCGGTAACCGCCCCCAGCCAGCCGTCGAGAGGGGAACACACCACGGACCGAAGTCCTCGCTGGGCCAGGCAGCAGATTCAGCCTTGGTGGTGCACCCCGGTGGGGCTGTCTCTTAAGGCGCCTTACATCAGGGCCTGCTGAGGACCTGATGGGGCCCTCTTGCGGCCATCCCGGAGTGCGTTTCGGTCGATCACGGAACTGTATTGAGGCATACTTGGACATGCGTCTGCGCGCTTGGTCACGAGATTGTCAATTTGGGCGGATCTCTGGGAGCCCTCTTGCGGTACTCCTGGGCGCCGTTGGGGACCTTTGGGGGCCATTTAAGGTCCACATCATGGCTCGCTCGGAAAATCCGCCGACCCCTTGGGGTCACAACGTGTGAGATGCTTTCCCCTCCCTAAACCTCTCCCCCGGGAGCCCGGTCCGGCCGGTTTGGAGGGTGGATGGGTGGGGGGCAAAAGTGCCAGCTGCACCCTTGAAGCCCCAGGGGGCCACAAAACGGGCCAACAGGGTCCCCAAATGCCCCCCTGGACGGTCCAAGAGGACTACGAGTCGCCAAAGATCGCTCCAAGACGCCCAAGATTACCTCCAGACCAGACGGCCTCAGAGGCTCCCAAGACGCCCCAAGAAGCCACCAAGAAGCGTCCGAAGAGGCCCTCCAGAAGCAAACATCGTCTCATTCCCGAAAGAAAACGTCAGGAAGAGGGGGCCGAACGGTCATTCATTGTCCCTGGGTGCGTGGCGGAAGAGGGAATCCGTGGTCAGGATTCTGCTTGTTGCGTTGTTGTTGTTGGTGGTGGTGGTGTTGTTGTTGCTGCTGCTGTTGCTGTTATTGTTGTTTGTTGTCGTCGTCCCCCCTGCGACCCACCCGCGACCCAACCCGCGACCCAACGCGCGACCCAACGCGCGACCCACCCGCGACCCACCCGCGACCCGCCTCGTGACCCCCTCGTGACCCACCCGCGTCACACCCCGCGACCCACCCCGAGACCCACCTGCGACCCACCCCGCGACCCACGACCCACCCGCGACCTATGCGTGACCCACCCGCGACCCACCCGCGCCCTAGCCCGCGAATCCACCCGCGACACACCCCGCGATCCACCCACATTGCTTTAACGAGAAAATCGGCGCCTGCAGCGGGCTGATTGCATGATTTGTAATAAAAGTTAGGCGCCTGCGGCGGGCTTCTTCAGATATTCGCAGACTGACGACGTCCTCGCCGCCCCCTCACTCTTATCCGCAACTGCGGGGTGCTACGTATATTTTAGCACATTCGCCTCTTGGGCTTTCACGAGGCCCACAACAGCCCAAGAAGCCTTGAAGATCGACCCACGATAGCCCAAGAGGCCCCCAAGATGGCGCCAAGACGGCCCATGAGGGCCCCAAGACTGCTCCAGAAGCATCCAAAACGGCCCAGGAGGGCACCAGGACGGCTCCAAGAGGAGGCCCAGAGGGAGAACCCGACTGGACATTTCGAGCACTCGGCCCCCCAAAAACCCAAGGAGGTGCCAAGAGGCCCCCAAGAGGCTCCCACGAGGCCCCCGAGAGGCCTAAAAGAGGCCCATAGAGCCCTACAGGCCTCAACACGGCCCCCAGGAGGCCTCAAAAGGGCTGCCAAGAGAGCCCAGAAGCCCAAGAACAGAGCCGCGATCCGCCAACCGCCCACAACGGAATCCCAAGAAACTTAAACCCCCAGATTCCCCAGAAACCGCGCGCGTTCCGCAAAGTCCCACCAGCCCCTTGGGCGTGAGTGGTTTGGAGAGCCCGCTCTGTTCTCAACCCTCCTTCTTCCCCTTCGGGGAGGGGTTTACCCCTCCCCCTACCCCCTCCCCTGGGCCTGGAGAGGTCCCTCCGCGGGTCGTCAGGGGAGTAATGTTCGACTCCTGGGAGGGCTAAGAAACGACACCCCCCACGAGGATTCTGGCCCCGACGGGGGGGCCAGAACAAACCCTCTCCTCTTCTTTGAAGCCAAAATCCGCCGACCCCTTGGGGTTCATCGGCGTGTGAGATGTTCCCCCTCCCCAAACCCCTCCCCCGGGAGCCCGGTCCGGTCCATTTGGAGGGGGGGGGGGGTCCGGCCGGACGGGCCGGAACCCCCCGGAGGTCTCATCCGCTCCCGAAAAACGTGGAAAAACACGTGAAATTCGTGTAGGGACGCGTCTGGTGGCCTCGAAATGGGTTTGGGACGCCCCACGAGCGCTCCAAGACGTCCAAGTTTGCCCGAAGACGGGCCACGAGGCGTCCTCGACGGCAGAAGAGGTCCCCACGAGCTCCCCCGAGGGCCTCCGAGATGCGTTCCACAAGGGTCCCTAGACGCCAAAATTGGGCCATTCCCACTGTGAAATGTACATTTAAAAAAAAATCAGCTTTGGATCTTTCCGATGCTCCCCGACGGCCCAAGAGGCTCCCAAACCCGCTCCCAGACGGCCCCAGAAGCCTCGCAGAGGGTCCCCCACAGACCCCTAGAGGGCCCAAGATGGGCCAACAGGCGTCCAAGACGGCCCAAGAGGGCTCCGAAAACGGCCCCAAGAGCGTTCCAGGAGCGCTCCGAGTTGCCTCCCCGAAGCTCCACATGGTCCCAGACGGTCCAAGAGCGATCATAAACATCGACGACGACCTCCCGACGGCTCACGAGGCCTCCCCAGACGCCCCCACAGGCATCCAAGATTCCCCCCAAGAGGCCCTCTAGACGCAAAAAATCGTTCGTTTCCTTCGTAAAACGTATATTGTTTCACACGTGCGCCTTTGAGGGTGACCCCCGCTTCTGCACGGCCCCAGAGCCCCCCAAACCCGCTCCCAGACGGTCCAAGACGCCTCCAAGAGGGTCCGTACATAGCCCTCGAAGGCCCCAAGACGCGCCAACACACGTCCAAGACGGCCCAGAAGGGCTCCGAAAACGGCTCCGAGAGCGCTCCAGGAGCGGTCCGAGTGGCCTCGCAGAGAGCCCCACATGGTCCTCGACCGTCCAAGGGCGATCAAAAACGCTGACGACGGCCTCCAAACGGCTGAAGAGGCCCCCAAGACGCCCCAAGAGGCATCCACGATGCGCCCACAGAGAGCCTCTAGACGCAAAAATTCCTTCGTTTCCTTTGTCAAACGTATGTTGTTTCACACGTGCGCCTTTTGGGGTGTCCCCCGCTCCTGGACGGCCCCAGAGCCACCCAAACCCGCTCCCAGACGGCCCAAGACGCCCCCAAGAGGGTTCCCACAGAGCCCTCGAGGGCCCCAAGACGCGCAAACGCACGTCCAAGACGGCCCAAAAGGGCTCCGAAAACGGCTCCGAGAGCGCTCCAGGAGCGGTCCGAGCGGCCTCGACGAGAGCTCCACGTGGTCCTCGACGGTCCAAGAGCGATCCAAAACGCTGACGACGGCCTCCCGACGGCTGCAGAGGCCCCCCAAGACGCCCCACGAGGCTTTCACTATGCGCCCCTGGAGGGCCTCTCGCTGTATAAAATCGCCCGTTCTCTTCGTCAAACGTGTATTTTTCGCACGTGCGCCTTCTGGGGCGCTCCGGGGCGGCCCGAGAGCCTCCCAAGACCGCACCAAGACGGTCCAAGAAGCTTCCACGAGGGCCCCGCGACAGGAGAAGGAGGGAGGGGAAGAGGAGCAGGAGGAGGATAAGGAGGAGGAGGAAGAGGACAAGGCGGGGGAGGAAGAGGAGGAGAAGGCCGGGAAAGAAAGGGGGATAAGGAGGAGGAGAAGGCGGGGGAGGAGGAGGAGGAGGAGGAGGAGGAGGAGGAGGAGGAGGAGGAGGAGGAGGAGGAGGAGGAGGAGAGGGACGAAGGGCGGGAGGAGGAACAGCAGGAGAAGGACAAAAAGGAGGAGGAGAAGAAGGCGGGGAAGGGAAGGGAAGAAGGACGTGGACGAGGAGGAGGAGGAGGAAGGGCAGGAGAAGGAAGAGGAGGAGAGGCAGAAAGAGGAGCAAGAGGGAGGAGCAGGGGGAGGAGGAGAGGAGGAGAGGGAGCCGATCATCGTCATCAGTGTCGTGATCATCAACGACGTCATTGCCATCGACAAGGTCAGCCCAAACATCTCCGAACATTAACAGTTAGCGGGACATCCCGCTTGGAAACCGCCGACAACCGTAAGATGTCTCTGGGGTGTAACATACTTCCCTGGCTCCGGCACCCGTGCAAGGCCCCAAACACAACCCAAAAAACCTCCCTGTGCCGTCTTGGGGTTCGCCTGGGCCGTCTGGAAGCCCTCTGGGCCAGTTTGCGACCCATGTCGGCTCCCCTTCTCGCTGTGACGGGCCCTGAACAACCTCATTTTCCCACGGTTTGCAAGGAAGCTGTGGTGAACGATCCCGGGGAAAATCCAAGGGGTCGGCGGATGTGGCGGAAGCCTGAAGAATCATTGATTTGACTACGGTTTTGGCCCCATTTTGCCCTTCTGAGGGGGCAGCGCTCCTTCAAGCTCCCCTCTTCCTTCAAGGCAAAACCATTGATTTTACGAAGGTTTTGGGCTCATTTTGCCCTTCTGAGGGGGCAGCGCTCATTAAAGCTCCCCTCTTCTTTGATCCATTCCCTCCAAGATGGCCCCAAGAAGCGCCCAGGAGGCACCAAGAGGCCCCAAGATGGCCCCAAGAGGCCCCCAGGAGGCCCCCAAGAGGCCTCCAAGAGGCCCCCAAGATGCCCCCAAGAGGCCCCCAAGAGGCCCCAAGAGGCTCCCCCGAGGCACCCAAGACGCTCCTGGAAAGCCCCTGGGGCCGCCAAGAGGCCCCCAAGACGCCCCAAACGGCCTCCAAGAGGCTCCCAAGAGGCCCGAAGAGGCTCCCCCAAGGCACCCAAGACGCTCCTAGAAGCCCCTGGGGCCGCCAAGAGGCCCCCAAGACGCCCCAAAAGGGGACGAGGTGCCCGAACGCCTCACGCCACGAGGAGCCCGAACGACTCACACCAGGACGAGGGGCCCGAACGACTCACACCACGAAGAGCCCGAACGACTCACACCAGAAGGAGGGGCCCGAACGACTCACACCAGGACGAGGCGCCCGAACGACTCACACCACGAGGAGCCCGAACGACTCACACCACGACGAGGGCCCCGAACGACTCACACCACGAGGAGCCCGAACGAGTCACACCAGGAGGAGGGGCCCGAACGACTCACACCAGGACGAGGGGCCCGAACAACTCACACCACGAGAAGCCCGAACGACTCACACCAGGACGAAGAGCCCGAACGACTCACACCACGAAGAGCCCGAACGACTCACACCAGGAAGAAGGGCCCGAACGACTCACACCAGGACGAGAAACCCCAACGACTCAAACCACGAGGAGCGCTTTCTCTCCCTCCTCCTCCGCCTCGTCCTTCTCCCGCTCCCCCCACAAGGAGGATGTACAAGGAGGCGGGAGGAAGGAGGAACAGGGGAGATATGCGGGGCCAAGCGGACACACGCCTGAAAAACACGACTGTCGGCATGCTTCGCAAGAGTTGCTGTTGTGAGATGGGCTGGTGGGGATACGCGAAGCGTAAAGAATTAGTTTTTCACTCTGACTGCCACCCCAAGGGGTTGGCAGTGCGGCGTCAGCCAATGCATCTCAGGGCCACCTAGGGAGGCCAGAATCAGTGAAGTGCTACAGTCAAAACCCATAGTAAGGATGCAACGATATTGGCCGTCTCATTCACCATGTAGAGCTCCTGGGACGTCAACGTTGGCTCAGGGGTGTAAGCGCAGCCTAGATGAAGTAGCACATCCTTACTATGGCACTTGACAAGTGCTGGCTTCTTGTGGTAATATCCTTGGCATGCCATGCTGCAACATGACAACCATCATGCTGATGCCTCGTGGCCTTCTGGAACCATGCCAGGGGGGCCATCTTGGGGCAGCGACGCCAATCTACTGCGCCATCTTGGAGGCATGCCCTGCCTCTTGCCACTTCCTGTCCTTGCCCTGCCTGGGAAGACAAGATCGCCCTATAGCTCGTGGCGAGAAGCTTCCCAACTCGTCGCGGAGGCTTTTACGCCAAGATGGAAGAGGCCGCCGATGCGCCCCCACGGGGCCCTCAAGAGTCAAGATGTCCCCGAAAGGCCCCCCCAAGAGAAAGAGCGCGGCCCTGGTTCCTGGATGGGCTGGACAAGGACACGCAAAGTGTGAACCGTAACCTTTCGAGGCTCGGCGATCACGACAGGGCAAGAAGATTTGCTGCATTCTCGAGATGGCCCGCGATCAGGCTGCCACGGCAGATCTCAGAACTGCTGGCCGCTACCGCACTGCGCCTGGTGAAACGTGGGGTCAACAACGGAAGACTGCTGGCACATTAGCGTCGAGGCACAGCACTTGTGGAACCCGCAACAGACGCTGCCCTTCGAGCAGCAGAGGCCGTGCCTGTTGTTGCAGCAGATGCCACCCGCGGCGCAGCAAGACGAGCCGCAACATATCCTGCCGCTGTCTGGGTTGCAGCCGGGCGGGCATGTCTCCGACGGCCCAGAAGACTGGCCAGGTTGGAACCCGCCAGCCGGAGGGACGGGCTCGGGGCCAGCCTCGCTGTCAAACGCCGCCGCGGTCTTCCCGTCCATGAGGCTGATGTGGCCGGAGGTCCCATTCACAGAGGCCCCTATCTGTGGCGACATGCGATGGGCTTGGATGCTTCGATGCTCGTTCTGGGGACTTTCTTGGAGCCACTCGCTCCACTCATGCGCCAACGCTGCGTCGAACGTCCGTCGACGTGAGTCGAGCTAGAGTCGACCTTGAGTCTAGCTAGAGCCGAACTAGACCCAAACTGGTGTCATCCTTTGCTTCCCTCAGGGGGTACCTCTGGCCCCCCGATCTCCCATCCTCGTGTTCGACCGTGGGGTACCTCTGCCCCCCCGATCTCCCCTCCCCGTGTTCGACTGTGGTGTACAGCCATTTTGGCTTTAGGCGTGTCTCCGAGGAGTCACCGAGGTGACGTGCGAGGCCTTTCGACACACAAACTTACCCCTCCACAATCCCTTCTGTCTATCAGATCCTCCCTGACCCGTGACACTGGATCCAAAATAGAGTCGAACAGATCAACTAGGTGGGCGTCAAGAGGATTCCCAGGACGAGCATCTACGGTCAGGAACTTCTGCTCAGCGTGTCGCAGCGGCGGCCCCAGCGACACGCCATGCCCTGCACGCAGATAGCGGGCCGCCCCGCTCCACGGGGGGGCTGGGTAAAGCTCGAGACGCTGATGCCTGGAGAATGGGACGTGATTAGAGTGTCGCGCCGAGGCGTGGTGGGCCAGAACTGGCAGCGCGACACGCTACCTTGAGATCCGACGTTGAGAACAAGTTGCAACGTCGTCAGAACTCACGACCAGGGCCCTATAGAACCAATATTTCTGCAGCGTTCCCAACTGGATCGATGCGTGCCCCAGGGCCCGAATCTGGGCGAAAACGTCCTGGGTGAACAAATTGCAAAGCCCAGATCTCTAACCGCAGAACTTGGTCCGTTTCCTTTGTGAAACGTAGATGTTTCACAAATTCGCCTTTTGGGCTCTCCGACACTCCCAAACGGCCCCAGGGGCCTCCAAGACCGCACCAAGACGGTCCAAAAAGCCTCCAAGAGGGCCCCAAGACAGCCCAAGAGGGGCCCAAGACGGTTCCAGAGGCGCCGAAGACGGCCTCAAGAGAGCCCTGAAGACGGCCCCAAGAGCGCTCCAAGAGCGCTCCCACCGGCTTCCAAGAGAGTTCCACATGGTCCCAGACGGTCCAAGAGCGATCAAAGACACCCGAGATGGTATCCAGATGGCCCAAGACGCCCCCAAGAGGCCTCCAAGGTGCGTCCCAAGAGGGTCCCTAGACGCAAAATGTGGCCCATCTCCTTCGTAAAACGTAATTGTTGTTCACACATTTGCCGCGTTGGTTTTCCGACGCTCCAAGACGGCCCAAGAGGCCCCGATGACCGCCCCAAGACACCCCAAAAGAACCCCCCAAGACGGCCCCACGACGGCTTAATATGGCCCCAAGGCGGCTCAAAAGGGACCACGACGGCCCAAGAGGGCTCCCAGACGACACCAAGAGGAGCCGAAAAGCCCAACAAAAAATTCAAAATTCTACGTGGCCCCCGGGAGCCCCAGGGAGCCCGAAGAGTGCCCCAAGAGGCCGGCAGAGGCCCCCCAAAGGCGGCCAAGACGCCCCAAGGAGCCCCCCAAAGGCCCTCCAGGAGGCACCCAGAAGACTCCCAGAGCCTCCGAAACGGCTCCCAAATATCGTCCAAACTGCCTTCCACAGGCTCCCGAGAGGCGCGCCGCGAGAGCCCGATACACATACAGGCAGCCTCCAACCCATAACCCATAACCCAGAGCCTCCTCTGTGTGTCCCCCTCCTTCTCCTCCCCCTCCTTCTCCACATCGGCCCCCCTAGGCTCCCGAGAGGCAACGTCGCAACTGCCTTCCAGAGGCCCCCGAGAGGCGCGCCACGAGATCCCGATACACATACCAGAAGCCTCTAACCCATAACCCATAACCCAGAGCCTCCTCTCTGCGCCCCCCTCCTTTTCCTCCCCCCCTCCTCCACCTCGGTCCCCAAGGTTCCCGAGAGGCGTGCCGCGAAATCCCGATGCACATGCAAGAAGCCGCTCACCCGTAACCCATAACCCAGAGCCTCCTCTTTGTGTCCCTCTCCCCCTCCTTCTCCTCCCCCTCCTCCTCCTCCTCCACGGACTCATCGTCCCCTCCTCCTCTTCCACCCCCGCCTCATTCTCATCCTCTTCGATTATCCCCCCCCCCCCCGCTCTCTGCCTTACCCCCCATCCTTCTCTCCTCGCCTTTGTTCCCTCCCCAGCACGCGCGCCCGATTGGGCATCATTTGCACATCTTGCACTTCAGGGTGCCCTTCTTTTCATCGCGCGCGGCGTGGGCAGGGTTCGCGGAGAAGGCCGGCTTAGGCAATCTTCTCTTGCGCGCGCCGCTGCACTGATACGCCTGGCAACTGCGCGCCGTGAGCCCGAGTTCCTTGCAGCCTCCGCACCACTTTTGCTCCTTTCGCCTTTCGATGATCCTCCACTTGATCCTGCTTCAAATGTTTCGTGTCCGAGAACTCTCCTCCGCACGCTGCGCACGTCAGCGTCTTCGCGTCCGCCTCCGCTTTCCGTTCGCGATTCCCTGCTTCGTAATTCGTCCGCAAAACCGCCTTCTCCCGCCCTTCCGCGCACTTCCGACACAACCTCTCCCCCGCTGCGTCGTGCTTCTTCTGAACTTCCGACATATCCACCTTTTCGTCGTACAGCGACAGGCACTTTTCGTTCGCACATCGCACAGTGCCGACGCTATCGTTCCACTCTGCGTTGCCGCTCCGCGACTTCTGCTTGGCTTTGACATGGCTGCACTTCGCGCAATACATTGTCCGAATCCTTTTCGTCTCCCCGCCGTCCGGCGCTGCATCCGCGTCCCGACCGCTACCGTTTCGACGCGCATCGTGTCCCTCGGCTCTCGTTGCCCACTCTTTGCACGTTGTGCACCATTTTTCGTCACCGATCTTCATCTCTTCCGTGCACTCTTTGCAGAACGCTGGCCTTTCCTTCCTCTGGAACTCGTACTTCGTGGACGCCTCTACCAGCAAACTCCGCCGGCAGCGCTCGCACTGATCCCTTGGCATCACTTCGTTCCGCCCCCCGTTCATCCCAATCCACGGTCTCCCCTCGCAGTACCTGCAATAGTTTTTTTTCGCGCCCGCCATCTCACCTGCGTTGTACGGACTCATATCAAACGGCCGAAAGATCAGCAGATTCTCCCGCCCACGCACGCGCGTGATGGCAACGTAACTTGACGTTCTGCTTTTTGTCCTTGGCAACCACTTCGTGGACGACCCGTGGAAGCTTTCGGATAAAATCCGCCGACCCCTTGTGGGTCTCTAGGCGTGTGAGATAATTCCCCCCCATAACCCCCAGAACCCCAAACCGGAGATTTGGCCCCCCCCCCCCGGGCCGACGACGAGCGCACCACGGGACTTTTCCGGCCGCAAGAGGGCCTAAAGACGGGCCAAGAAAGCCTTAAGAGGCCCCAAGACGGCCCACGAGGACGCCAAAGCAGCCCAAGAAGAGCCCAAAGAAGCCCAAGAGAGCTCGAAGACGAGCCCAGGAGTAGCCCGAACAGCCCCACAGATGCCCCCCTCAGGCCCCGAAGAGCTCCCAAGAAACCCGACAAGAATCCCAAATCGACCGCCAAACGGCTTCGAACCATCTCATCATTGACTTCAATTAAGGGGTCGGCGGATGTGGCGTAAGCCTGAAGAATAACAGGATTCCCAATTTTTCCATATTTTCTGTTTTTTTGTCTTCCCCCTACTTCCCATGTTACCTAACAGCGAAGACTGATAGGTTTTTAGTGGGGTCAAAAGAGAGCATCATGACTCCTCAGGGGGGTCGGGGCGGGACCCGGGGCGGGACCCGGCGCGGCTGCCGCCGCACTCGTTTTTTCGCAAACAGTCACACACTTCGTGCTCTTCGACCTCCCAGAACTCCACTCCCGGGCCACATTCTGAATGCCCGGAGCCAACTGTAGGCCACTTCGACTTCCCAGAACTCCATTCCCGGGCCACATTTTGGATGCCCGGAGCCAACTGTAGGCCACTTCGTGCTCTTCGACTTCCCAGAACTCCATTCCCGGGCCACATTTTGGATGCCCGGAGCCAACTGTAGGCCACTTCGTGCTCTTCAAGTTCCCAGAACTCCATTCCGGGCACATTTTGAATGCCCGGAGCCAACTGTAGGCCACTTCGTGTTCTTCTAGTTCCCAGAACTCCGTTCCTGGGCCACATTTTGAATGCTGAGGCAGGCTGATGCTGCGGCCGAGGCAGGCTGAGGCTGAGGCAGGCTGAGGCTGAGGCCGAGGCTGAAGGCAGACTGAGGCTGAGGCTGAAGCAGACTGAGGCTGAGGCTGAGGCAGGCTGAGGCTGAGGCTGAGGCAGGCTGATGCTGAGGCAGGCTGAGGCTGAGGCTGAGGCTGATGCAGGCTGAGGCTGAGGCAGGCTGAGGCTGAGGCCGAGGCTGAAGGCAGACTGAGGCTGAGGCTGAAGCAGGCTGAGGCTGAGGCTGAGGCAGGCTGAGGCTGAGGCAGGCTGAGGCTGAGGCTGAGGCAGGCTGAGGCTGAGGCTGTGACTGCGACTGCCGTTGCCGCTGCGACTGTCATCGCGAATGCGACTACGACTGCGAGAACAGCAGAATTCTACAACTAGATTTTCATCTGAATCGTAAGGGGAATGCTTTCAGATATGCTTCTACACATCGCTGCTAGGTTGCTTTGCCGGGATAATATTCCCATACTTTCTGGGGAATCGACGATTCATTGTGTCCGTGCTTTTCTGGCTCCTGATCAGACTTCCCGACCGTGTGGCTGTGGCTGGAGGCGGCGACGAAGGCGCCGGCCGCGGCGGCGAGGCCCGCGGCGGCGAGAGCTCTGCGCGTGCGGCCGCGGCCACGAGGGCTCTGCAGCTGCGGGCCGCGCCCGGGTGCGAGCGGCGCCTCCTCCTCGGGCGGCGCCGCGGAGGCCGCCATCGAGCGGCGCCCCTGCTCTGCGGCCGCCGCGCTGGGGGGGGGGGGCCCCTGCCCGGAGGTCTGGGCGTTGCCGTTTGAGCGGCGATCAAGAGCGGGTCTGACGGCCGGGCCCGGGACAGAAGAGCATCCTTCGAGAACACTGGGGAGCTCCGCCGGCCAAACCGAAGAGAACACTCGAGGGCACCGCCCCAAGGATGCACAAGGACACCCAACAAGACACGAAGAACGTCAGGGCACCCTCCCCGAGCCGGCCTCGATCTTGTACCTCGGTCCGACCGTGACCTTACGCCGCGGCTTCCGCAGGCCGCCAGCGCGGCGCGCCGCACTGGAGACGAGGGCGTTTGCGTGCTACCTCACGCGAGCAGCTCGTTTTTGTCCAATGTCGGGGCAAGCGAACGCGCCGCTGATTTGTTCACACCAGGGGATCTCGCCCAGCTTCGGGCCCCGCGGGACCCTCTCGGATCGGCACGCTGCGAACGGTGGCGCAGAAAGATGGGGTCCAGGGCTCCGGTCGAGTTCTTTCTTACTGTGGTGCAACTTCCTCGCGACGTCGGATCTCAGGGGAGGCCTCCCAGATGGGGCCAGAGGAGATGGGGTTCGGGGGACCGCGCCGCATCGGCAGTGAAGCCCAGCGACGTTGGCGACGCATCGGCGACGAAATCGGGCTCCGCATCGAGTTGAATCGCCGATGCATCGACGATGCGGCGCGACCCTCCGACCCCACTGACCCCATCTGGGAGGCCTGGAGTCACGCGCGCGCCCGAGCGGGCATGGGCGGCCAGGTCGCCTCGAGCGCGCTCCTCGTGAGCCAGCGGTGTCAGTCCAAGGCCTCTCCTCGCTGCGGAAGAACCACGAGCCCATTCACCATTCGCGAAAGCGCCCGTGACCAGCCCCGCCCTTCGCGCCGGCGCCGTCTGGGAACTAGCCATTCCAAGGCATTCCCAAAACGGCGCGGGCGCAAATCGTGACGTGACTGGCCCTCCCCCCTCCCACGGTCACGCTCGTTATCGCCAGAGGAGTTTGAAACAACTCTCTCCGCGACGGTAAATGCCTGGCTGTTTTCGGCTTCGGCTTCGGGCCGTCAACAAAACAGGCTCGGGATAAGAAGCTGCCCCTGGGAAGGGGTCCAGACCTCTCGGGGTCCACGTTGTGAAAAATCGCGACGTCAGGGGTCTGGGATAGGTGGTCCTCCCTTCGGGAGGGAGCGCGTGAGAAGGGTGGGTCATCCCGTCAAGGGAATGTGTTCTTCCCTCCTCCCTTCCAGGAGGGGTTCACCAGTTCTCCCTATTCATCAACGCCCCCTACCCCCACTCGGGCGGCGACTAACCAGGGTTAATGCCGCCACCCCCCACCATCCCCGTCAAAAACAATACAACAGGCACTCTGCAGCACAATATGAATCCTGTTCGGGTCGGGAGGACACAGGTCCTGGGTCCTCCCGACCCGAAGACCTGGGTCCTCCCGACGACCCGAGGACCTGGCTCCTGAAGGGGCCAAAACCGAGGACAAAAACGCTGGCTGAAAGAAAGAATCACATCGCTGGACTGCTGGGACCAAGGCGGCGACACGGGGCAGCAGCAGCAGCAGCAGCAGCAGCAGCAGCAGCAGCAGCAGCAGCAGCAGCAGCAGCCAGCAGCAGCAGCAGCAGCAGCAGCAGCAGCATGGGCAGCAGCAGCATTGGCAGCAGCAACAACAGCCGATTCGCGACTGACGGCCGCGGATTGCCGTCCTCTGGGGGCGAGCCACTGCGGTGCTCGTCTCCTCCGCTACCGGTGGCGCAATACACTCAAAACTTATGCTAAGAAATCTTCCAGTAAGAAATTGAGACCCAGCTTCGCTGAATTTCTTAGCCCCCTTGCGAGAGCCAGCTTTGAAGCGTGCAATTTCTTAGCGCAGCGCGACGCCAGTGTGGGTGGTTCCGATGAAGATTGTGCCGGTGATTGTGCCGATTGCGGCGCCGGGGGCTCTGCAGCAAACAACATACAGGAACACGTCAACATATGGGCGGGGATCGGGGTGGTGATCTGGGGGAATATCCGGGGGAACAGCCAGAGCAAAATCCGGGAGGCGATCTATGGAAATCTGGAAGAAGATCTGGGGGAAAATGTGGGGGAAGATCTGGCAGGAGCATATGAAGGGAGATCTGGGGGAGTATTTGGATGAACGCACGGGGAACAAGCTAGAGGAAGATCTCGATGAAAATCTGGAGGAAGATCTGGAGGAAGATCTGGAGGACAATCTCGGGGAACCTCTGGAGGAAGATCTGGAGGAAGATCTGGAGGAAGATCTGGAAGAAGATCTGGATGAAGATCTGGAGGAAGATCTGGAGGAAGATCTGGAGGAAGATCTGGAGAAAAATCTGGAGGAAGATCTGGAGGAAGATCTGGAGGAAGATCTGGAGGAAGATCTGGAGGATGATCTGGAGGAAGATCTGGAGGAAGATCTGGAGGATGATCTGGCGGAAGATCTGGGGGAAGATTTGGAATAAGATCTGGAGGAAAATCTTGAGGAAGACCTGGAGGAGGATCTGGAGGAAGATCTGGAAAAAGATCTGGAGGAAGATCTGGAGGAAAATCTGGAGGAAGATCTGGAGGAAGAGTTCTGGAGGAAGATCTGGGAGGAAGATCTGGAGGAAGATTTGGAGGAAGATCTGGAGGAAGATCTGGAGGAAGATCTGGAGGAAGACCCAGAGGAAGATCTGGAGGAAGATGGGAGTGGATATGGGAGAAGATCTGAAACGACCATCTGGGGAAAGAAACTGAGGAAGATCTGGAGGAAGATCGGACGAGATGTGTGAAGATATTGATGAGGATCTGCGGGGAGATCTAAAGAAAGATCATGCAAGCTGGAGGAAGATCTGGAGGAAGATCTGGAGGAAGATCTGGACAGATCTGGAGGAAGATCTGGAGAAAGATCTGGAGAATGATCTCGAGGAACCTCTGGAGGAAGATCTGGATGAAGATCTGGAGGAAAATCCGGAGGAAGATCTGGACAGATCTGGAGGAAGATCTGGAGAAAGATCTGGAGGATGATCTCGAGGAACCTCTGGAGGAAGATCTGGAGGAAGATCTGGAGGAAGATCTGGAGGAAGATCTGGAGGAAGATCTGGGGGAAGATCTGGAGGAAGATCTGGAGGAAGATCTGGAGGAAGATCAGGAGGAAGATCAGGAGGAAGATCTGGAGGAAGATCTGGAGGATGATCTGGAGGAAGATCTGGAGGAAGATTTGGGGGAAAATCTGGAGGAAGATCTGGAGGAAGATCTGGAGGAAGATCTGGAGGAAGATCTGGAGGAGGATCTGGAGGAAGATCTCGATGAAGATCTGGAGGAAGATCTGGAGGAAGATCTGGATGAAGATCCGATTGAATCCAGGGAGAAGATCTGGGTGAAGATCCGGGGGGAAGATCTGGAACAATATATGATGGAGGAAGAGCTGGGAGGAGGATCTGTGATGAAGATATGAGAGGAAGATCTGGGAGGAAGATCTGGGAGGAATATCTGGGTGAATATCTGGGGGAATACCTGGGAGGAAGATCTGGAGGGAAGATCCGGTGAAGATCTGGGAGGAACATCTGGAGGAAGATCTGGAAGAAGATATGATAATTATGCTGGTGGCTCTGTTGGTGGTTGCGCTGGTCTGTGTGCTGTCGGTCGTGCTGCTCGTTTTGATGGTGGTTTCGCTGGTGACGATTTTGCTGGTGATGGCGCTGCTAGTTGCGATAATGGTTGCGCTCGTGGTGGTGGTGGTTGCGATTGTATTTCTGCCACTAGTTTTGCTGGAGAGGCGGATGGTGGTTTGGCTGGGGATTCTGCTGGCACGCTGGCGGAGGAAACACCCAGTGGATAAAGTGCTGGTGCGTTGGCGGAGATTTCGAGTAAATTTCTTTGTTAATACTTGCGCAGGTGGTTTTGCTGGACATGTTGCTGGTGGTCGCGTTGTTCATTTTGCTGGTGATTCTGCTGGTGCTGGAGGAAGATCTGGAGGAAGATCTGGAGGAAGATCTGGAGGAAGATCTGGGGGAAGATCTGGAGGAAGATCTGGAGGAAGATCTGGAGGAACATCTGGAGAAGATCTGGAGGAAGATCTGGAGGAAGATCTGGAGGAAGATCTGGAGGAAGATCTGGAGGAAGATCTGGAGGAAGATCTGGAGGAAGATCTGGAGGAAGATCTGGAGGAAGATCTGGAGGAAGATCTGGAGGAAGATCTGGAGGGAGATCTGGAGGAGGATCTGGAGGAAGATCTGGAGGAAGATCTGGAGGAAGATCTGGAGGAAGATCTGGGGGAAGATCTGGAGAAAGATCAGGGGAAAGATCTGGAGAAAGAGCTGCGTGGCGACCCGGAAGGAGATCGGGAGTAAGATCTGAGAGGAAATCTGAATGAAGATCTGGTGCAAGATCTGGGGGAAGATCCAGGGGAAGATCTGGGAGAAAACCTGAAGGAAAATCAGGGGAAAGATCTAGGGGAAGATCTCTATGAAGATCTGGGGGGGGAGATCTAAGGAGGGATTGATCTGGGCGAGGATCTGAAGGAAGATCTGGGCGGAGATCTCGGAGGATTTGGGCGAAGATCTGGGGGAAACTCTCGGAGAGAATACAGAAGAAGATCGGGAAGAATATCTGAGGGAAGATCCGGAGGAAGATCTCGACGAAGATCTGGAAGAAGATCCCGAAGATCTGGAGGAAGATCAGTAAGAAGATGCCGGCGTTAAGAAACTGAGCCAGCTTTCGGGAATTCGTTATCGAATTTTAAGAAATTTTGAGGCCCAGCTTGGCGGGAGGGAGTTTCTTAACAGAAGATATGAGTGTAGTGGCTCGGTTGTGCGCCCTCGCTTGTACAGGTGGTCGCGACGAAGCTTGTCCGCACAGATGAGTCCAAAGTCGGGGAGACGTAAGACTCGAGTTAGAGGGACTCGGGTTGGCCTGACGGGGCCGTCGGGAAAATGACGAGAACCAGTCTGAAATCTGACGCGAGCTCCCGCTGCAAGCTTAGGGGAATCCGAACTCCAGCGTGCGGTCGGACCTAGGACAGCAGAACATCCTCCAAGAACATGAGACTCTCCGCCAGCAAAAACACAGAACATCCAAAGATACCCTGCTCAGGGTGTGCAAGAACATCCACCAAACAAGAAGAAATCATAAGAATTACCCTCCCCGAACCTCGGTCCGACTGTACTCGAGTCTTACGTTTCCCCGAGAACGCAGGGGCAGCAGCAGCGCAGCAGCGCAGCAGGCAACGCGGCGGCGCACGAGCGGGGGCGGGCGGCGGGCTCCGCGTGCGCGCTGTCGCGGGGCCACGCGGCGGCGCGCCAGCACGGGAAGCGCTGGAGGAAGCCGAGCCACGTCTCGCACACCACCGCCCCAGCGCCGGAGGACTGGGCGGGCGGAGCGTCGCCGCCGAGGCGGGCGGAAGCGCTGCCGAAGCTGCGACGGGGTGCCAACGGAGCGCGCGCAGACACGGAGTAGGGGCCCGTGGACCGGGGAAGGCACCCCCGAGGCATGAGCGCGCCCGCTCTGAACGGAAACGGGACCCGTCGCTGATCCAAGCGCCCTGATCCACGTTGGCGCTCCCTCGAGCCGGTGTGGCGCCCGCTCCTGCCGCTGCCTCCCCACTGCCGCTGGCCGCTCCTGCCTGCTCCTCCCGCCTCCTCGCCATGCAGGAGCACGGCCCTCGCGGCGATCGTCTTGGGGTTGCCGCGCGGGGCGCGGCGCTCTTGCACCCGCCTCGTAATAATCACCCCGAGAAGCGAAGTCGTGCAGCAAACACGCACAAGGAATACATCGAACAGGGCAGGGCTGTTCAGGAAGCGCCCAAGGCCGTCTGGTAAACGCCAGCTACCGGGGTCGCGGTGTTTGTTTCCTCCATTGACTCTCGCCACTCGGCGGCGCGCCCAGGGGGAAAGGCAGAGGGGGCGAGCCGTATCAGAAGGCTCAGACGGCCTGCGGCCCTCTGAAAAGCTTTCTAAGCCTGCTGCGAAACTACGGAGGGCTGCTCGGGGCACCTCCGAGCAAGGCCTGCACCATCTCACCTCCGGCGGAATTCGACTGGTTTTCGGGTCCTAACGGGGGTCTCAGGCGGACGCTCAGGACGATCTGGGCACCCCGGGAGCGCCCACGGCGAGGCGCAGCTGCTGGAGCGTACCCCGGGAAACCGCCGAAACCCAACGAAACCGTGCGAAAGCCCGACCTCGAACCTCGAAGCGCCGAGGAAACCGCCGAACAAACCGACGAGATAACCTGCCCCCCCCCCGGCGCGGCGCCGAGCCCACGCCCTGCCCTGACCGAGCGTGGCCTCCCTCGTTCCCCGGGCGCCCGGGGGAGGCAGGCTCCGCACCCGCGCGCGGGAATGACAGACGGGGAAGCTGCTGCCGTGGGGAGCGCTGAAGAAGGAGCGGAGTCCCTCTCTTGCACCAGAGCGGCCCGGGTGCAAGAGGGGCGCTGCGGCTGGACCTACGGCCCAAGAACACCCTGCAAGAGCACGAGGCCCTCCGCCAGCCAGGCGGGAAAACACTTGAGGGCACCCTCCCCCGGCGTGCACAAGAACATCCGGCAGACACGAAGAATATGAGGGCACCCTCCCCGAACCGCACGGACGCAACCACACAATGAACAACGAACCCCTTTCGAACCCAAGAAGGTCCCTGGTTCAGCGCCTGGACCGTATGCTCGACACCGACGGCGCTCGCAGGGCTGCGAGGGCGGGGGCGCGATGACCGCGCGCATGCGCCGCCGGGGCCCTGTCCGGGGAGAGGCCCGAGAGCCAAGGGCCCCTCCTGAGCCCAGAAGAGCCCCGGTGCCAGCACATTCGGCGGCGAACGAGTGGGGGTAGTGAGAAGGAGAAGGCCTTCTGAGAAGGCGGCGGGGTTTCTCAGAAGGCCTCTGGTCTTCTGAAAAGGTTTTTGACGTTTTCGGGGAAGACTTAGAGAACTTCTCAGAAGGCATAGGGAATCCCGAGCCTTCCGAGAAGGCCCGCCCTGTCTCACTTACCCCACAAACTCGCCGCCGACCTTGTTCTGGCATATGTCGCCGCGCCGTTTGTTCTCGACGCGCCCACGTGGACGCCGCCGACATCACTGCAAGCCCACGGCAAACCCTGCCTCCCGCACCCAAATCGACGACGCTGGTGCCGCGGCGACCCCCACGGCGAGCCCACCGCGCCCTGCGCGTCGTTTACCCTAGTGGCCGAGGAGCTCTCCCCAAGACGGAAGGCCGCGAGTCGGAGCACACGGCGCGGCGACAGATCGGGGGGAGGGAGGACGGGGAGGAGAGGAAACGCACCGCATGAAGGCCTTGTCTCCCACAGCTCGCCTACCTCAGCAGGCTTTGCAAATCGGGGCCCCTGCGGACAATCACTTCGGGACAAGCAGCAACAGTTTGCCGAGCAAGAGCAGCAGGGGGAGAGGAAAGGGGGCGGAGGGCCTGAAACGCCGAGCGAATGCAGTCAACGGCTATAAAACAATTCGGGGAAGCCGCATCATGAGCACGAGGCAAGAGGTGAGGGAGGTAGGAGCTCAGAGGTTAATCTGCCCAGCCGTCAGGAAAAGCAGGAAAGATATGAATCAGCGTGGGGAAGATGGCACGCCTCCTTCGCAGCCGCAACACAAGCTGTAGGGAATGGCTTCTTAGCTGGAGCGCCTGGTCGCGTCACAGTTGTTGAAACCATTTTTGCCTAGCGCGAGGAGGACAACTGGTGGGGCCAACGCACTGCAGGTGACCAACATTCGGAACGCATAATCTACATCGGCATCCGAAACTTGGGGAACCCATGTCTTGATCATTGGGGCAATGATGCGGGGTATCTGTTTATTGTATGGAAATCGTGGCGGTGAGAAAGGCCAACTTTGTTTGCGCGTTTTTCCTGGACAGACTCTCTGGGAGCCTTTGTATGCACTGGGTGCCCTGGGCCGCGAGGTAAATGTGGACGAATGGGGAATCCTGGAAGGCCTCCGAGGACTGGTAGGTGAGCAGCGTATCCACTCCCTCCAGGGCGTTATGCAGTTTCTGGGCCAGTACTGTGCGTTCTCTGAATCCACAGCGACCTGGCGACTGGCTGCGAGACGCTGAACGTGGAAATATCTGGCCTGCACCTTGAGGCCGGCCTCTTTGAAACGAGCGAGGATGGCCAGCGCGCGGGCGCACCCCTGCAAAACCTCCCTCTCGGCGCGCCAAGCAGGCGGCGTCGGCCGAAATTCGTGCAAAACGTAGTTGGCCACAGAGATCGCATGCTGCTTACGTGTCACAGTGCCGCAAGTGAGCCTTGGCCACAGGCCTTTGATCATCAAAGACCTCTTTGTGACCTTAGAGGCAAACGTCTTCCAGGAAAGACTCTGCACATCTTGTCCCACGGTAAACCCGAAGTGTTTCCCACAAGGCTGACTGTGGAACCTGCGCGCCCGAACCCCAAGACGCGCGAACTTTTCGCGAGCTCCGGCGGGGCCGCTCGAGCCCGAGAGAGCGACGGCGCATCTCTGGATTTTCAGAACGAGGCCAGCAGACGTCCCACACACGTACAAATGCGACGCACAACACTGGGCATCGCGGCAAGAAAATCACAGGCGGCCACCCCGAGGTCGTCGGCGAACGCAGCGGTTAGGTTCGGAAGCCCGAGGGGGGGGGCGTCTGCTCGAGGAACCCAAGGGGCGGGTCGAACGCGAAGGCGAACAAAACTCCAGGCCGCGGACAACCCTGTTCGACACCTCGGCGCGCCGCGAAGTGGTGCGGGCTGGAACCTTCGAACGCGACATTTCATCATGTGATAGAGGTTGGTGATCGCAACCGCGCGCACGGGGATGCCGCGCGCCTTTCAAACGCTAGACAGGTCCGGGAGTGGTGCGCGGAGCGGAAGGCTGCGCGGACGTCGGAGAGGCAGGCGCCTGTACTCTTGCGCCCTTGCACGGCGTGCCAATGAAACAGGTTGAAGTCTACCTCGGGAACGTGATCGATGATTTGCCCGCCGCAATTACTCGCGAGCGACATGGGCCGTTGCGAGGGGCGCAATTACTCGCGAGCGACTTCGGGCATCGGGGGCGCGATCACACAGCTGATCAGTTTACTATCGGCAATGAAGAGTGCGATCGGTCTAGCGCCAACGACTTCTACGACGATGTGACATGGGCCCTCGACGTCACCGCTCGGGGGAAAAAGCGACATTGGCTAAATTGAAGTCGTCGCTCATCTGGTGGCTGGCCAGAGGATGCTCGAGCGCTGCGAACCGCGTCTCCTGGGCAACTAGACCCGCGGCCCACCAGGCACTGTAGTGCATGCCGTCGGGCCCTGAACGGCCAGGAATGGATTGAGCGCGAGGGCCCAGGGGGACCTCCGATGAGCGGGGTTGGCGAACTGGCGAGGGGCAAGAGGAAGAGGGGGGATGGGCCGAAGGTATTCGCCCCCAGCTCCTGGGTTCTCTAGTCCCTTGGCAAAGACAACGCCCCAGTGGTCGGCGCGTGCCCTAGCGCAGATACTCGGGTCGAGATGCTGGGGCCCCCATCGACGCCGAAGATGCCGCGACATGAAATCGCGCGCTGGCTTGCTTTTCAAGCGCGCGCCATCCGTCGGATCCGATCCACGCGAAATGCCGCCGAGTTCGGGTCGGCCTGCAGGGTTCTGTTCCTTATCTGATTACCCTGGTCGGCAAGCTCGGCGCGCGTCAGCTGGTTGAGGTGCCCCGGAAAACCAGCCAAGTGGGCCCAGGTGCCTCAGTCGCTGCCATCGCATTCCTGGAGATCTGGGTTATCCAAGAGGGCTTGATGGACGCCTCTCTCACATTCTCCCCGCGAGACCGAGCGCGACGAAGGCGGCGAGCGAGTTCCCCCTTCCAGGTGTTGGCCTGAACGCGGCACATCTCCACGTTGCGTGCTTGCGCGGCAGAAAACACCACCTCTTTGATTTTAAAAAGAGCCTGGCATGGGGGCCCTCGCTGACGCCCTGCCCTCCAGCAAGGTCCTCAAAGACGCCGGCAGATGACGGCCGCGCCAAAATCCGCGCCGGTAGATGCACATCGCCTCTCGGCGTTCGTGGCCGAAGTGCCCAATGAACGGGGAAGCGGTCGGAGGGGGGGGGAGAGGCCAGAGATATTCCATGCGTTAGAGCTCTGACGGTCAAAGTCCATTGTTTCAGCGGCGGGGATGTCTAGGTTCCGCCCAATCAGGCGAAGGAGAGGGCGGGGGCGGGCGAAGGCGCCATGCGGCGGTGGGAAGGAGAGTCCTGCTCGAGCTCGGCAAATTCTGGAAAGACTGTGCGACGCGCTCCTGCAAGCCTACATAGTGTACACATGTCAACTCCCTGTGCGCGCATTCAACCTGCAGCCTACGAACCCACGGCAACTGAATTCCCCAAGGACGAACGCGGCGCCGCTTCCACCCATGAATTCCACCCAGACTAGGTCCGAACTGTTCCATCACCCCAGGCGCTGGAAGACCGAGGTCTACATGCACATGCATTAGGTTTGGCGCCCCACGGGGCCCCGAGAGAAAGAGAGAGAGAGAGAGAGAGAGAAAAAAAAAAAAAAAAGAGAGAAAGAAAGAAAGAAAGAAAGAGAGAACAACACGTGATAGAGAGGGGGGGAGAGAGAGAGAGAGAGAGAGAAAGAGAAAAGGAGAGAGAGGTAGAGAGAGCATCGCCATTCGCCCCATCTTCGCGACATTCATAAGTCACGAAGTCCCTCTGCAGGTGCCGCGAAGCAAAGCATAGAAGCGCGCCCGCGTTGGCAGAACTGGCGGAAGAGCCGAACGCGCTGTGCTATCGACAGTCCCGACGGAGGAGGGAAGGATCATTTTCAGACCCGTGAGACTCCTGAGCGCATTCTATGCCGTTTCGTTTGAGGGAGTTTCTGTGGAACTCACGTCATCCTCACCCCCGGCGCGAAGAGCACGAGCCCAGAGCGGCCTCCGGCACCGTTTCCGGACGGATCCGCTGGATCCGCTGGATCCGCTGGATCCGCTGGATCCGGTGACGAATCCCAAACCGGCGCCCTCGCCTGAGACATCCTCACAAAACGGGCCCCGGGGGGGATGCCCAGAGGAGCCCAGAGCGGCCTCCGGCACCGTTTCCGGACGGATCCGCTGGATCCGCTGGATCCGGTGACGAATCCCAAACCGGCGCCCTCGCCTGAGACATCCTCACAAAACGGGCCCCGGGGGGGATGCCCAGAGGAGCCCAGAGCGGCCTCCGGCACCGTTTCCGGACGGATCCGCTGGATCCGCTGGATCCGCTGGATCCGGTGACGAATCCCAAACCGGCGCCCTCGCCTGAGACATCCTCACAAAACGGGCCCCGGGGGGGATGCCCAGAGGAGCCCAGAGCGGCCTCCGGCACCGTTTCCGGACGGATCCGCTGGATCCGCTGGATCCGCTGGATCCGGTGACGAATCCCAAACCGGCGCCCTCGCCTGAGACATCCTCACAAAACGGGCCCCGGGGGGGATGCCCAGAGGAGCCCAGAGCGGCCTCCGGCACCGTTTCCGGACTGGATCCGCTGGATCCGCTGGATCCGGTGACGAATCCCAAACCGGCGCCCTCGCCTGAGACATCCTCACAAAACGGGCCCCGGGGGGGATGCCCAGAGGAGCCCAGAGCGGCCTCCGGCACCGTTTCCGGACGGATCCGCTGGATCCGCTGGATCCGCTGGATCCGGTGACGAATCCCAAACCGGCGCCCTCGCCTGAGACATCCTCACAAAACGGGCCCCGGGGGGGATGCCCAGAGGAGCCCAGAGCGGCCTCCGGCACCGTTTCCGGACGGATCCGCTGGATCCGCTGGATCCGGTGACGAATCCCAAACCGGCGCCCTCGCCTGAGACATCCTCACAAAACGGGCCCCGGGGGGGATGCCCAGAGGAGCCCAGAGCGGCCTCCGGCACCGTTTCCGGACGGATCCGCTGGATCCGCTGGATCCGGTGACGAATCCCAAACCGGCGCCCTCGCCTGAGACATCCTCACAAAACGGGCCCCGGGGGGGATGCCCAGAGGAGCCCAGAGCGGCCTCCGGCACCGTTTCCGGACGGATCCGCTGGATCCGCTGGATCCGGTGACGAATCCCAAACCGGCGCCCTCGCCGGCACAAAAATGCCCAGAGGAGCCCAGAGCGGCCTCCGGCACCGTTTCCGGACGGATCCGCTGGATCCGCTGGATCCGGTGACGAATCCCAAACCGGCGCCCTCGCCTGAGACATCCTCACAAAACGGGCCCCGGGGGGGATGCCCAGAGGAGCCCAGAGCGGCCTCCGGCACCGTTTCCGGACGGATCCGCTGGATCCGCTGGATCCGCTGGATCCGGTGACGAATCCCAAACCGGCGCCCTCGCCTGAGACATCCTCACAAAACGGGCCCCGGGGGGGATGCCCAGAGGAGCCCAGAGCGGCCTCCGGCACCGTTTCCGGACGGATCCGCTGGATCCGCTGGATCCGGTGACGAATCCCAAACCGGCGCCCTCGCCTGAGACATCCTCACAAAACGGGCCCCGGGGGGGATGCCCAGAGGAGCCCAGAGCGGCCTCCGGCACCGTTTCCGGACGGATCCGCTGGATCCGCTGGATCCGGTGACGAATCCCAAACCGGCGCCCTCGCCTGAGACATCCTCACAAAACGGGCCCCGGGGGGGATGCCCAGAGGAGCCCAGAGCGGCCTCCGGCACCGTTTCCGGACGGATCCGCTGGATCCGCTGGATCCGGTGACGAATCCCAAACCGGCGCCCTCGCCTGAGACATCCTCACAAAACGGGCCCCGGGGGGGATGCCCAGAGGAGCCCAGAGCGGCCTCCGGCACCGTTTCCGGACGGACGACCTGACTGCATAACACGCCTGGATATGCCGACGGGGGCGAGGAGGAGGAGGAGGAGGAGGAGGAGGAGGAGGAGGAGGAGGAGGAGGAGGAGGAGGAGGAGGAGGGGGAGGGGGCAGGCGAGGGAGCCCCGGCCCTGGGGGAGGGGCCCTGAGGGAGCCCTGATGGGCTTCGGGCACCATGGAGAGGTCCTGTGGGGCGGCCGCCCCTTCTTCTCTCGGTCGTTTCCCTCTCGCCCAGAAGCGCGCGCCCCTTCTTCTATATATACAGAAACTCCCGATCAACCGCAGAGCGGCGGATGTTTATCGGAGAGCTTGAAGCTTGGAATGTTTATGCTGGAGACGGGTTTGATCAGAGGAGAGCTTGTCGGGCATGTGCGGATCATTGGAGGGGGGCCCCTGAAAACTGGGCAGCTCTCCCGAGACACTAGCTAGACCTACCAACTATGGGCGAGAGCGAGGCAGAAGGGCGAGAGGGACACAGCAAGGGGCTCTCCAAGGTCCTGGGGGGACATGGCAAGCCGCGTGGGGCAAGTACTAGAAACGACCTGGTCGGAGCCTGATCCCCCCAGCCTCTCGCCGCTGGAGCCGTCCTCTGCGGGGCAGTGGGCCTGCAGGTGAGCCCTTCAGAACGCCTCGATGGTACTCGACAGTGAAAAGATCGCCGATGGTTTGCTCCGCTTGGATGATGTCGAACGACCACCTGAAGCACCCCTGTCCTTGGACCCCCAGCTTGTGTGCGGAGTCCAAAACACTGTTCCGCTGACGGGACGCGAGCACCTGCAGGTAAATCGACGAGGAGGCCCATTTCTTATGCCTCACCTGGAGCGGAAGGTCGGCCCTGCTCCTCGAGGGTGAATTGACTGGTCGCGGAAATCCTGCCAGGTGAGGCACTTGGCGTTCGCCTTGCGACGGAACTCGGCCGCCGCGTCCGCCCTCTGGAACGTGACTTTGCACACTTGGGAGATGCTATGGTACTGCACCACTACGCTCGAAATCTGCTCGAAATTGCCTTCTGGGAAATCTGCTACGTTGAGCTCTTCTGGGAAATTGGCCTTCCACCTGCTCGAAATGCGCCGGACTCGCCTTGAAGAGGAACACCTCGGGAAAGCACCGACGTCCTCGACGCGCGGGTCGCCCTGCTCCTGGCCATCCGCGAGACCGGAGAGTCCGTCAACGCGCCGAGCTTCCTGACCACCATACGAGAATTAACGTTCATAGGCCGTGGGCCATCTGCTCGAAATGCGCCGGACTCGCCTCGAAGAGGAACACCTCGGGAAAGCACCGACGTCCTTGACGCGCGGGTCGCCCTGCTCCGGGTCATCCGCGAGGCCGGAGGGTCCGTCAACGCGCCGAGCTTCCTGACCACCATACGAGCATTAACGTTTAATAGGCCGTGGGTGTAAGACTGGGAGCTGTACTCGCAGTGGCTCCCACCTTGGCAAGTCTAGAGCTCCGAGCCCGTACGAATTCACGGAGGGATAGCATTTTCAAACCTTGCGCGTTGACTTGCCCCTGCAAGTGTGAAACCGCGCACTTCCACCTGCACCTCAATCTTGAGGGACTCCGCCTGGCTGCTGAGCTGCTCCTTCAGAAGGTCAGCGAGCAAGTCGTTCAGCTCCTTGTTAGCGGCCATCGCTCCTGCTTGCGGGGTCGCCTTCGGAACTGATCAGAGGGTGAGAGAAAGAGAGAGAGAGAGAGAACAAACAAAAAGATATTGGGAATGGGCTCAAGGGGTCGCCTGTCGACCCAACGGGTGCACGCTTCGAGCCTCTCCATTGGCAGCGTGCAAGTTGTCGGCCCCAGGGTCGGTTTACAACTTGAGCCAAAACAGCCACGGAGGGGGGGGGGGGGAGGAGGGGAAGGAGGGGAAGGAGTAGGGGGAGGAGAGGGAGAAGGGTGCTCGTAGGGTCCCTCGCCTGGATATGAAGAGCGGCCCAAAAGATAGGGCCCCTCCTACGCCGTGAGGGGCCCATGTGCCGGCATATCGATCGCACGCTGTTCCACGTCAGGGGGCCCGCAAACGGTATGCTGGCAAACGAATGGGAAACGATATGCTGGCAAACAATATGGTGGCAACTGCATGAGCACACCAGCTGCGCAAACGCAAACTGTCGGAGGTCGGCATGGGTTTCTTCGACCTGCGCTGGGCCCCACTTTCCCAGCGCGCGGAGCAGGGGGGGCCCAGCGCCGACCCGAGAAATCTGCGCGGGCCTTCGGAAAGTCATGTTTGTGAAGATGTTTTTCTTCGACGGATCGGGCGTTGGCAGGACTGGGTTTAGCGGGACCTGGTCGAATGATAATGATGACCCGTGGACGCCCCCACGCCCCATTCCACTCACCAGAACTGCCGCAACCCGAAGAAACACCAGCTACGGCAGACTTGGTGGAATGGCTCTGGCAATTTTTGTTGGCCTTCGGGGCCCAATCACTACCCGTCGCTCGGAAGAAGTAGGTAGAACCGTAGAGTAGGACGGCGTTGGAAGTAGATTGTGTTTCCGCCCGTCCCCTGAAGAGGAGGGAAGAGGGAAAACCACTCGACTCTTGAAGTAGGAATGCGGCGAAAATAGATTGGGATCTGGAAGCCCAAACATACATACTGTCAACGACCGGCGTGCAACCTGCACCCCACACACCCCGGGGTCCTGGCTACAGCGCCAGAGCTGGCGCATGGAGAGCGAGCTCTCTGGCTGGCACTGCGGAGTCCTCCTCCTCGGGGCCCCGAACGCAGAAAAGGGGGGGGGGGAGGCCAGAGGCCGAGACGGGCCCGAGTCCCCCCGGCCCGCTCGCCCGGCAAGGGGGAAGGGATCGCCACCAGCGACCCGTACGCTGCTCGGAGGGGGCACGTCCGGGGGGACCGACCCGCCCAGCGCCGACCCAAGAAGTCCGCCGACCATGTCGGCGTGTGCGAGACGCTGTTTCGTTTAACTCGCAGTCGTCGTCGCCGTCGCCGTCGCCGTCGCGGTCGCCGACCCCTTTCCCTGGGCCCTCCTCCAAGCGCGCCAGTCAAAGCGAAATTGAGCAACGTCGAAGTTGAGTCGACGGGGAGCCACTTCCCTTTGATCCCTTTCCTGCCGGGGGTGCGGGTCCCGGGGGGGTGTTGAGTGGAGTGTTGACGGGGGGTGTTGTTGAGGGGGATGTGGGGGGAGGGGAGGACAGGGTCAAAATACCATCCCGCAAGGGGGGTCCCCAAAACCCAAAAAGGCCTCAAGACGGGCCAAGAGTGCTCCAAGAGGCCCCCAAGACGGTCCAAGAGGGCCCCGAACCGCCGAACAAGCGGTCCAAGACGCCAACGCCTCCAGACAGCCCAAGCGGCCTCCAAGACGCCCCAAGAAGCCTCCAAGAGCACTCCCAAGAGGGCCCCAAGAGGCAAACCTCATTGATGGTTTTCGGTGTTTGGCAGATTTGGATGTTCTCGCCTTTTCGGGTTCCCAACGCTCCAAGACGGCCCAAGAGGCCGCCAAGATAGTCCCAAGATGGCCTAAGAGGCCTCCAAAAGGACCCCAAAATGACCCAGGAGGACCTCAAGAGGCTTCCAAAACGGCCCAAGAGGATCCCAAGACGGCTCCAAAATGGTGCCCAGACGGGGGGCCCGAATGAACATTCCGTGCCCTCAGCCCTGGGAGGTGCCCTGGACACCCAAAGAGGCTCCAGTGGGCCCCCAAGAGGCCCCCAGGAAGCCCTAAGAGGCCCCCAACAGGCTCCCGAGAGACCGTCAACTGGCTCCGAAGAGGCGCCAAAACAGCCCCGCGGCTGCCGAGAGCGCTCCGAAGAGACCAATCGACCCATCACTGATTGGTTAGCAGATCTGATAGGGATACCCCGGCGCAGCGGATGGGATTGCTGAAAGCAGCCACGAACAGCAGACGTAGCGCCAGCGCGGACCATGTGAACTCCCTGGGAGCTCCCTGCGCACCCCCCCTTCGGACCTGCACAGCCGACAAGGTCAAGTTATCAGGGGGGGGTAGTCGCCGGGCCATTAAACAAATATCTCCAGCTTTTGTGACGGGCAACTTTAGGGTGAACCTGCTCAGGGGGGGAACATCGACCTGTAATCGGAGACACATCACTAATGGATCGGCGACAGACCCCCGAATACGAAACCGCACGTTCCTGGGCGGGGCGGGCTGTATCGGGCCTCTATCGGCGATCGACGGGCGCGTTGGGGTAGATGGTCGATGCGCCCCCCCTGAGCTGGCTCAGGGGAGGGAGCATCGACCTGGAATCGGCGATCGGCGGTAGGCCCCCGATGGCAGAATCGCACCTTCCTGGGTGGGGTCGGCTATCGGGCCCCTATCGGCGACGAGTGGGCGTGGGGGGTGGATGCGTCCCCCGCTGAGCCTATCCCCCCCTCAATGTTGTGCCAGATGTCCGCGCGGTCGATCGATCCTTTTCCTGATGCCGCACACCAGCTGCTCCCAGGCAGCGTTGGAGTAGTACGGTCGGGAGCTCTTGCTTAGCATGTCGTGGCGATGGCCACGGCGACACGCTATGCCCTGCGTGCGGTTAGCGTGTCGCTCCGCTCGGCGGGGCGGGAGGCAGGGAGAAGCTCGCGAAGAGTACGCTCGGGAGCCAAGGCGTGGTCAGCGTGTATTGCCGAAGAGTGGTGGGCCAGAAGCGGCGGCGCGACACGCTAAGCTAAAGTTCCTGACCGCAACCACGAGCGAACCTCAGCTTTTTCACGGGGAACGTCTAGGGGGAACGGCTCATGGGGGGGGTGGGAACATCGACCTGGAATCAACAACGCATTGCCGATAGATCGGCGATCGGCCCCCGAATGCCAAACCGCAAGTTTGTGCGCATGGCTGGCTATGTCGGGCCCCTGTCAGCGATCGACTGGCGATTTGGGGTCGATGCATCCCCCCTGAGCTCATCCCCCCTGACGTCGCCCCTGGTGTTGATGTTCACCCTGGGAACTTTCGGAGAGAACGAAGAGAACAAAAGACCCACCGATACTCGACCCCACCCCAGACCTCGGACGGCCCGATTGCCAGCCGCGTGGACACATCGCGCGCAGTTCTGGGCGGCCGATCGGTCCTTCTCCTCACGCCGCCCGACAAGTGAGAGGGAGAACGGTAAATCGGCGGCAGATCGCCGATAGATCGACGGTTGGCCCCCGAGACAGAAGCGTCGCGTTCCTGAGGGAGGCGGGCTCTCTCGGGCCCCTATCAGCGATGAGTGGGCGATCGGGGATCGATGCGTCCTGCCCTGAGCCCATCCCCCCCCCCCAAAGGTCGCCCCAGATCTCCGCGCGGTCGATCAGTCCTTTTCCTTGCGCCTCCACCAGCTGTTCCAAGACAACTTCGGAGCCGCAATGAGGTCGGGAACGTTTGCTTAGCGTGTCGCGGCGGCGGCCACGGCGCCACGGCACCATGCAATGCCCTGCGAACTGATACCGCGTCGCTCCGTTCCGCGGGGCAGGAGGCTGGGAAAAGCTTTGAAACTTGACCTTCAGGGACTGGGACGCGGTTAGCGTGTCGCGCCAAGGCGAGGTGGGCCAGAACTGTCGGAGTGACACGCTAAGCACAAGTTCCTGACCGTATACTGGTACATCACGCGAATGTCTCCGCGGTCGATCGAAGAGGACTTACGCCGCCCAGCAAGTGTTCCTAGACAACTTCGGGGTACAGTCAGCGCGCTACCTTGAGGAACGCAGAATAAGGAACGACGGGGCTTCTCTGGCAACGGCGAGCCTCGTCCATGAAGAGGTTTCCCTCGGCCTAGATTTCAAGGAACGGCCCGAAAACCGAACCCCCCCCTGAAACTAAAGTGGTCCTATACTTCAGCGGATTGATTTTAGCAGGATAAATGGGGGATCTCTGAGATCCAGCGGTTACAGAGGATGCATCTGGCGTTGCGGCAGCTTCAGGGCTTTCCTGCGCGCTCTCGGAGCGTCCTGCATGGAAAGCTCTGGAGCGATCTGTCCTGATGCAACGGTCGGGAATTGTTGATTAGCGCGTCGCAGCGGCAACCACAGCGACGCGGGGCTCGTCTGGCTCCGGTCAGCGGGGCGAGAGGCTGGGGACAGCTCGGGACAATGACGCATTGGAATGGAGACGTGGACAGTGTGTCGCGCCAACGCGAGGTGGGACACGCTAAGCCAATGTTCCTGACCGAAAGGCCTGAGTGGCAAACACCTTCGGAATAGCAGGTGGGCACCTTCTCCTTCCGACCCGCGACGACTGAGCAGAGCAGTTGGCGATGCTTCCGGGTGCCTCCTTGCGGACCACCTCCTCCGAGGACACGTAGATGGCGTGCTGCTCAGACTGCAAGCGGAGCCGATCGCGGGGAGAGGGCCCTCCCTCGAATCACCGAGACGACGGGGCAGGCAGGCCTGAGCTGGATCGAATCGCGACATCGAATCGGAAAAGGATCGGATCGCTGGCGAATCGTCCCGACTCGAATCAAAATCGGATCGCTGCGCCTGGCTCCTGCTAGCCCCAGCCGATGCCGGTGAATCGAATCGAATCGGAATCGCGGGGGCCCAGCTGGCGAAGCGAAGCGGATCGTAGGCGGCCCTGCTCCTTCGAATCACCGAGTCGTCGGGGCAGGGCGCAGTCGAAAAACAGGGGGCGGGGACCAAGCACCGCCTTCAGGGAATCAGCAACAAAAGAAAACATCATACGACAAATATTTCCTGCTACACCTCCCCCCGACTCTTCAATTTTACTCCTTGGTCCCACTTCCTCCCGCTCCTCCCTACTCCTCACTCCCACTCGTACCTCGTACCTTCTCCCTCATATACTCTTCCCTCCTACTCACTCCCTCGAACTCACTCGCTCTTATACCTTCCTCTACTCCCTCCAACTCCTCCTCCTCTAATCAACCTTCGCCTTCCTTCGGACTCCTGCTCATCCATCCGGCTGCACCATCTTACTTCTTTACACTTCGGCTGCACGTAAGAGTGACCCTGGGCAAGAGTGACCTGTAATGCGCGGCTTCCTGGGGCCGCGAAAGGGGGGCCAAATCCAAGCGTGCTGGTTGGTGCCGGGGGGGGGCCCTGAGAGCCCGCACCAACATTCAATGAGGGGAAGGGTCACTCTTACGTGCAGACGAAATCTATCCTACTCATCGCTCCCATCTCCCCCGGCGCCTCCCACTCACTCTTTTCCAATTACCCCTCCCCCCGTCTCCCCCCCTGCCCTGCAGGTATCCCTCGCAATCCCCTTTCCTGTGCTACTCACACCTGCTGCTCCCTCCTGATTGTCGAGCTGGCTACATCCACGACCACGGCATGTGACCCAGCCGGCATGACAGTGTGGCGCGCGCACAAAAGAGGTAGAGCAAGACGAAGTAAGGACGAGGACAAAATCGGACGGAGAAAAACAGGGGATCCCTGAGATCTGGCGGCTCTGGAGGATGTATCTTGGGCGTCGCGTGATGGGGTGGACAATGTGCACTTCTCGGGCCCTACCCTATAGATAAACTATTTTTCTCCGATGTTAAGACAGCCGGAAGTTACCAGAACCCCAGAAGTGCACTTCACCAGAAAAAAACTAACATCATTCAACATTAACATCTTCCAGAGTGAACAACAGCGCAACACAAACATTGGCGCAGCACAAAACTAAGATGTGAAGAAATCGCGTGTGTATGTGGAACTAGCAAGCGCGTTGGCATTGCGATGCAGTTTCGTTCCAGTTTTAGTTATGAAACGTCAAGAAAGTTGCAACTGATTTGTTGCAGTGTTGTGTTTGTTGTTGAGGTGTCGTCAAAGTTCTGTTGCAACTTAACAAAACCGAGACAACGCTGCAACAGCATTGTTGCATTTGTGTTGCAGCTTGGGTTCGGTGTTGTTGCAACTGTGTTGCATGTTCGTGTCGGTGGCATTGCAGTGTCGCTTCGGCTTGACATATGTACGTGCACATCGCCATGTATACGTGAATATACACATGCGTGTAGACACCCAGAAGCAGATCGCATAGACATATATACATATATACATATGCATATATCAGACGGCTCCCTCCAGGGTCTCAAGGCTGCGAAGGTGTGTGTGTGGTCTGCTGTCATGTGTTATGTGTTGTTATGTGTTGTTTGGCCTTTTGTCTCTCCAGTCCTGGTTCCTGCCTCCTGCTTACTGTCTGCTAGGGGGCCCCGCCGCGCCACCAAACAGCCAACGGGGAGAGTAAAACTCAAATCCTGGCTGCTCTGAGCCACCCCAGGAGTCTCATGGTGACGCCACCGCGCGGACAGAACGGCCCGAGATGCCTCCAAGATTGTCCGAAGAAGCTACGACGAGAGACTCAGGAGCCCAAGACGGCCCATGATGGCCCCAAGATGCCCCACGATGATCCCAAAACGGCCCAAGATGCTGCCAAGACAGCCCAAGATGCCTCCAAGAGGCCTCCCAAGAGGGCCCCACGAAGCAAACATCAACGATTTTCCTATATAACGTTTTTGAAAGTGATTGGCCTTCTGGCCTTTTCGGCTTTCCGACGCTCCGAGACGGACCAAGATGTTCCCAATATCGCCCCACGACGGCCCTAGAAGCTCCCATGACGGCCCCAAGACGGCCGAAGAGGGCCCCAAGACGGTCCAAGAGGCGCCCCAGACGGCCCAAAAGGGCCCGAAGACGGTCCCAAGAGAGGCCCAAGAGGGAGTCCATGAACCGAAAACTAAACCTTTCCGCCCAGAGAGAGCCCCAAGAGGCCCCAAGAAGGTCCCAAGAGGCGCCAAGAGGCCCCCGAGAGGCCCCCCAAAAGGCCCCAAAGAGACCCCCAAAAGATCCCAAATATGCCCCGGAAGGCCCCAAAACGGCTTCCAAGAAGCTTCAACAATGACCCGCAGTCGCTGCCGAGAAGCCTGCCACGAGAAGCACCCACGGCGCTATCCACGCAGCAGCCCGCACGAGTAATAGGGGGGCCAGCGGCTGAGGGCGAAGCCCTTCATACACATATATATATACACACACATATAATTGCACATGTTTATGCATAATTGTATATATAGATGATCAGGCATATCTGTACATGTATATATATATACATACATACATATACATATATGTCTATATATATAGATATATACAGTTTCCCCAATCTGGGCTTGCTTCTGTAGGGGCCCTGGCGGATTCATATGGTTAAATTAGCTATGGCGCCGATTTCGGCGGCACGCCCTGGGTGCCTGGGTGCACTGGGTGCCCTGGGTGCCCGGTAGCCCTATAGCCCTATAGCTTTACAGCCATATAGCCCTATAGCCCTATAGCCTTATAGCCTGATAGCCTTCTAGCCCTATAGCTCTATAGCCCTACAGTCCTATAGCCCTATAGCCCTGTAGCCCCAGAGCCTCTTAGCCTTGTAGCCCTATGGCCACAGAGCCTTATAGCCCTATAGCCCCCAAAAGATTATGATTGGGGCTTTTCTCCAGTATCATATCTATATAATAACCACTTGCACATACATATACATACACATACATACGTTTACACCCCCCCGGGATGGCCCTCCGATGGGGGCGCTGGGAAGCCCCAAAGGGGCCCCAATAGGCTCCAAGAGGCCCCACATTGGAACTTAATACTGCCAAATTTCAAATCGCGCCGTGCGACTTGAAATTGCGCCCTCTCGGAGCTCTCTTGAAACTTCAGAAGGAAACAAACAAAGAAACAAACGAAACAAACCTGCAACAAAGAACAAAGCCGAAACAAAATTGCGTCAAACAAACACCAACATAACAACGGAAACGAAACGAAACTTCAACGGGAAACCAATGAAACAAGCGACGGCAAACAGTGAACAGCACGCAGAAATATCAACGCAAAGCAACACAAGTAAACATGTGCGCAGCACACAATTAACATGCGCACGCACACAAGCTACCATTCCGAGATCCCAAGTTCACATGCAAAATATATGGATTATCTTTCGAATGTGAACTTGTGGGTGGTTGATAACTTTCAGGTGTGTTGTTTTCGTTATTATTTCAAACTGTTAACTTTAAGCTACAAACATGAGAACGTTAACTTACTTGACCTATAGGGTAAAGGCCCTCTGTTGGTGCCTAAAGGGTTCCTTTAGGAGCCCTGAAGGGCGTCTTTTCTGCGTCCCTCGCTGCCCCCATTCATCGCCCCGCCTTACGCGACGCCCAAATATCGGGTGCCACGGAGCGCGGCCTTGTCAGAGCGTTCTGGCACGATCTGAGAGTGTTCCAGAACGCTGTGGAACGGACTTGTCCTCGTCCTAGCCCCGTTCGGTAGGGGCGGAAACGCTTCTTGAGAGGAGGCCGCTTCTTAGAAGGCGTCGGCCCTGCATCTAACAGATGCGGCCTTCGCCTTCTAAGAAGCAGGGATGCTTTTAAGACATCGTCCCCCTCCTACTATCCCCCTCTGCGCGTGGCCGCTAACCACTGCTCGCCATGATTGTGTGACCTCGGAGCAGCTGGACCATCGGGCCGCCGCCTGCGGCCGTCTGGGACGATCCCCGAGCACCAGGGCGGCGGCGCTTCTCGGAAGTCCCCCGGCCTTGGGAGAAATGTTCATGTTCCTTCGGAAAAGGCTTAGAAAACTCCCCAGAAGGCCAGAGGACTTCTGAGCCTTCTGAGAAGGCCCACCCCTCCTCGTGTCTTTCCCGAGCGCGCCGCTGAATCTGGGGGCGGGACGTCTTCTGGGGGCCGACTAAAACGCCCGAAGGCTTCGAACATCTCGAACCTCGGACCTGGGAAAGGGCTCTGGGCTTGGCGGCGGCTGAGAGGTCTGCTCTAGCTGGGCACCAGCAAAGCCACTCAGGGAACGACATCTACCTTGCAGTTACTATGGAGTGTATGTGTACGTAACCTGTCTTTGAGCATGTATGGATATCTCTACATACTAGTGTATATATACATATATATAGATATACACCTACACAAGTGTGTGTATGTATGTATGTATATATGTATGTATGCAGGTATGTATGTATGTATGTATGTATGTACGTACGTACGTACGTACGTGCGTACGTACGTATGTATGTATGTATGTATGTATGTATGTATGTGTGTGTATGTATGTATGTATGTATGTATGTATGTATGGATGGATGGATGTATGTATGTATGTATGTATGTATGTATGTATGTATGTATGTATGTATGTATGTACGTGTATATATGTTTGTATATATATATATATAAGTAATGAGATGCCGCTTAACGCCTGGAACCAGGTGATATCCCACCTCAACCACCAGCGAATCCAGGGCCAGGCAACCTCCCACGACGCGAGGACATCAATGGCAGGACACGCCGTGGCCAGGGACTGGCGCAGGCGTGCGGCAGGCACAGACGTCGCCGATGCATCAACGCTGCACCGACGATGCGGCGCTATCCTACGACCCCATCTTCGGTGGCAACTGGTGGGAGCCTTCCATGCCGTCTTGCCGACTCTTGCGGCTCGACCATAACCGACGCTGGTCCACGCTAATCCATGCTAAATCGACGTCAGTCGACGCTGAGTCGGCGCTTCATAGATTACCAGACGGTAGCGCGCGCTAACGCGATCGAATGACGGAATTGCGAGGACATACAAGTCTCCCATGAGTTGCTACCAAACCCATCTACTCGGACCCCATCTGGAAGGCCTGGAGAAGGAAGCGGGGCCCCTGGCGGAATCGGTTTCCGCCGATGACTCCGCCGATGATCATCAGAAGCTTTCTCGATGAACCTTAGCACCCTCAGGAGTGGGTTTCGAAGAACTTCGCTGGCTTTTGGAGGCTCTTTTCGCTTCGGGACGCTCCTCAGCAGCTACGCTGAGAACGTCCGGGGTGCCCCGATCCTCCCGAGCGGCAGCCCGAAGCCCGAATGACGACTCGAAAACCGAAACTCCTCGCACTGCCAGAAAAAACCCGACGGGAAATTGTCGATTTGTTTGGGTGGTCAAAGGCCCATATATATGTACACATCTATAATATATATATATATATATATATATATATACCGAGCCCGGGGACCGTACACAAGAAACACTCAGAATCAAAAACAAGCTCCGGGGAACGGGTCGAGACTTCCGCAGGCCCACGTGTTGACAAGATCACGGCGTCGGGAGTCTGGAAATCTCAGAACGTGCGCTAACACCAACGAATGGTTATCCACCGAGGCCCTTCAATAACGACACAGGCAGTGTAGAACAAGGGGCTGCGTCCTGTCGGTGGAGCTGAGAGGGGCACGCGGACGGTGAGCTGACACACGTCTTGAGGATACAGTCAACGCGCATAATAAGGATGCACGGTAAGGATGCAAGGGCCTTTCCATTGGAAGCCATGCCGACACTCTTCGAGCGGGGCGCGGCGGGCGAAAGTTGCCAAGGATGAGCCGAAGGGCAAGGATGAAAGGGGAGCCCTGGAAAGCTGGTCCTCCCTCCTGTGCGCTATGACTGCCATCGCTCCTGGCCCATGGGCCCTTTCCCCAAAACCGGCGCTTCCTTCCCAGGCTCCGATCCCAAGGGAGGGCCCTCGTGGGCCCCGAAGAGACCTTCAGGACCCGCTTCTCAGGCCACCGAACTTCGCGAATACAGTCGGGGCGTTGACCTAAGGAACCCTAAATGAGGAACGAGGCCACTTTTTTCCATGAGTTAAACTTCGATTTGCCATGGCATACCTCAGGAAAACCAAACGCAAACTCTAACACAGTCCAGGAACACCGAGCCCCTCCCCATCGAAAAGGGTTCTTGTTTCAGCGCCCCGACTGCAACGCGCCCCGCGATGCGCGACGGCGCGGTTACCTTCGCGACCTCGCGCCCAGGCGCCGCCCCCATTGGCGAAGGGCAACGCTCTGGCCCAGACGCCGGCGCGCGACCGCGCGGTTCTCTCTTCGCGCCCCCAGGGGGACCTGGGGCTTCCCTCGGGCCCCGCTTCCCTTACGGCGCGGGGGCCCCGGGCTTCCGACGGTGTGGCTGCTTCAGTCCGCCGCCTGAGAGGTCCCGAGGAGGGGGAGTGGAAGCGGCGGAGGTGGAGAAGCAAGAGAGCGAGTGGGATGGAGGAGGAGGAGGAGGAAGAGGCGGAGGAGGACAGAGGACAGAGGACAGAGGACAGCGGACAGAGGACAGCGGACAGATGCGAGGGGGGTGGGGACTCGTGGAGCAGGATGGGGAGGAGGAGGAGGAGGAGGAGGAGGCGGAGGAGGGGGAGGGGGAGGAGGAGGAGGAAGAGGAGGAGGAGGAGGAGGAGGAGGAGGAGGAGGAGGAGGAGGAGGAGGAGGAGAGCTTTTCCGTCGCGGGCCCGTTTCTGGCAGTCCCCGGGCCCGAGCGCGGCCCAAACGAGAGAAAATGGTCCGTCTCTCTCTCTCTCTCTCTCTTGGCCGAAGGGAGGCACTTCGTCGGAGCTCTGAGGCCAGCGGGCCGCCGAACAGCGTGAGAGAAGTGGCGCCTGCCCGCTGGCCGCGGCCACGATGTGCGCGCCGTAGCGGATCCTCCACGCGAGCACCTTCAGGGCCTGTAGGCGCGCGCTCGCCGCCGCGCCGCGGACCTCCTCTGAGATCCCGCCAGGGCGCCGACGGAGTCGCGGGGGATGTGGCCAGGAGACCGTGCGAGGGTGATGCTGAGGGCGGTCCTCCTCCACCACCTCCACCACCTGCTTCCCTGGCGCCGTCCTGGGCCCTTCATTTGTTGTGGATATTTTGTTCCGCCTGCGTGCGTGCGTTGAAAGGCTGGGTCCGCGTGCAGCGGCACCGGCTGGCTCATGCCGCCCCTGAGGGCCAACACTCGCGAGAACTGGCACCATGCTGCTGCGGCTCCGAAGCCCTCCGGGTCGAGGATCATGGGGGAGGGATGGATGGGAAAGGGATGGAGGATCAAGGAAGGAGGATCAGGAATCGAAAAGGGGGGAGGAGCGGGACGGAGGGTCAGGGATCACGAATTTGGCCTGGCTCCATAGAGGCAGGTCCGAGAAGAACATGGGTGGCACACTTTTTCAACTAAAAGGGTGAAGCAGAAGTCAGCGCAACCTCATGCGGCAAGGCGTTGCGGCCGACGGTGCCGCGCGCCGCAGGCATCCGCAGGCAGCAGGGGGAACGGGATGGAGAAGAATCAGGAGAGGGTGGGGAGGCGCACGAGACAGAGGAGGTGCTAAAATAACACTGGGGGCACCCTGCCATGTCAAACTGAGAAAACATGAGAAAACTGCAGAATCATAAACGTTCGAAGGTCCGCGCGGATTTCTTGGATCTGCGCCGGAGCGCGCCAGGGGCAATGCTCTCTTCGATTACGCCAGGGGCGCGGAGCGCGCCGAAAGTTTATTTATGTATAATATATGTATATATATATATATATATATATATATGTGCAGCGGTCTCTTCTTCGGAAAGTTGCGCGAGTGAGCAAAGATGTGGTCGTTGCACGTCTGCTGGGGCCATAGCGATCAGAGCGGGAGGCCAGCAGGGGCATCAACAGGAGGAGCATGCTCAGTGCCCTTGCTAATACGAATTGGAGCCTCCATGCTCCCGCACCAGAACACTCACAACACACGGTGGCTTAATGCGGTATCTTCGATGATCGCTGAACCAGCGTACGGGTGCTGATCATAAACACGGGTGCGTCCCCTGAACATGCTAATTGCAGTGTAAGGCCTTGCCCCATGAGTGGAACAGTCTGTGTACCCACAGAAGTGACAACTCAAGAATGCAAGGTGCGTGAGAACCCGCGTCCCATAAAACAGAACGACGACACACGACTCGATAACGTACAACCGAGGCCAACACTTACGAGCCGGCAGAGGCCGACGCTCGTAGCTTCCGCGGTAGAAGCCATCTCGCCAATCGGCATCCTCGTCCTTCACTGTCCTACACGCGATGAACATTGCCCCGAAGCTTTGCGCGATGGCGACAAACCAACAAATTACATTCGCAATCATGCACTTGACCAGAAGTGTCAGATATGATTTACGGGGCGTCCAACTCGACGTGCTTGTCTTGTACCCGACACGTGTGAGACAGATTGTGAACTGTGTCTCTGCCCTGCCCTGGAAATCGTCTGGGCTGAAGGCAAATGCAGACACAGGCAAAGTTGTGGTCACACGTTTTAAGACCACCACGTCGAACACAGAAAGTACGGCCGACGCCGCACATGGACTACGAGAACGGCCGACGACTTCGGGCAAGTGCCAGGAAGATCACACGTCATCAATCGAATAGGGGGCACACGGAGGCGGTCAAACTGTGACGTCACCATCAAAATTCCACTCGGCGGGGATGCCCTTCCCGTTGCCAGCGTCCGCGCATGCTCGTTCTTCAGAGGAGCAAGCTGCATGAGCCACACAGGCTGCACGCTCAGAATCCGAATCCTCAGGACCTGCCTGTCGAAGGGAATGCTCTCCAACTGCAGCCGCTGTGCAAAGGTGTCCTTGATCCTGTACTTCTCGTAGACGTGGCCACTGGCAACGCTGCAGTACTCCGGGGTACTCTCGTGCTTGACGATCTGTGGCTTCCCAATGGCACTTGTGAATATGCGCGCGGGCCCAACTCACGTGTCGGAGTCCCAATTCGGATGTCCTATGTGCTTAATGCGTGAAGACTTCAACTCTTGTATGGACCCGCCCGCGCAGAGAAGTTTGATAGTGTTGGTGGAAGTAGTGCTCTGATATAGGCAGTACCCAACCAGGGTAGCCGTACCCTAGTACTGTAGTGCCGTAGTAGAACTACATTAGTAACATGATATCGAAGTCGAAATCATGCTCTGGTACGGTAGTACTGGTTACACTGTAGTGGCGGCTGGAGGAGAAGTACAGTATCGCAATACTTTAGACGTGTAGCAGCATTTTGGTACGGTCGTACTGTTGTAGTCGTAGTAGTGTTGTGGGAAGTAGTAGTACTATAATAATTTAGTTGTAGTACTGTTGTAGTAATGTGGTAGTAGTCGTACCCGAGTATTGTAATAGCTATAGCAGGGCTCAGCTTCAGGCTAAGTTTTGGCTGAGGCTGAGGCTAGGCTTAGGCTGATATTTTTGTAGGCTGAGGCTAAGGTTTCGACTGAGGCTGAGGCCAGGCTGGAGCTTAGGATGGGCTTCGGCTAGGCTGGCTCAGGCTGATGTTTAGGCTAGGCGGAGGCTGGTGCTTAGGCTTAGGCTGAGGCTGAGGTTCAGGCCAGGCTAAAGAATGCTTAGGCTGAAGCTTAGGCTAATCTGAGGCTGGTGCTTAGGCTTAGGCTGAGGCTAGACTGAGGCAGAGGCAGAGGCTGAGGCTAGGCTGGGCAGAGGCAGACCTACGCTAGGCTGAGGCTAAGGCTAGGCTGAGGCTGAAGCTAGGCTTAGGCTGATGTTTTGGCTGAGGACGGTGGAGAGAGAGAGAGAGAGAAACAAAAAAAAAGAAAAAAGAAAAAAAGGAGAGGGGAGGCAGCGCCGAGGAAAAGCACAACGGGTATACCGCGCCGATACCAGCAGCAAGGTGACGACGCGCTCCGCCTCCCACAAAACAAAATCCTTTCAAACGCAGGGGGTGGATTCGGTCCCGAAGCCTGGGAAACCAGCAGGTACCGACACCGCTACTCCCCGGAAACCTCCCAGGGAGCGTTCTGACCAGAATTTCGACGCGTATCCAGCGGTGGCGACGAGGTAGCAGTATCTGCACCTTGTCCGAGATTTAGCCAGCTCGATCCCCACAAATCGATTGGCGAAAAGTCCTCAAAACCTCAGGGAACGACCCGCCCCGCCAACGCCCCCCCGAGGCCAGCCCGCCGCACCGGCCCCGTGCGCCGGGCACGCCAGGCAGCCGGGCGCCGCCGCGCGGCGCCTCGTACTCGGCCCGCTGCAGGACTGCGCGCACGGCCTCTGTGCCGGCGCGATCGGGCGGGAGGGACCCGAGGACTGCCCTGAGACCCTGGCGTCGCATTGTTGTTAGAGCCAGGCGTTTAAATTCGTTTTCGGGCTTCGGGGCTCTCAACCCGGCTCGAAGACTGGCGGAGAAAGATGGGGTCCAGGGCTCCAGGCGCGATTCTTGACGATGTGGAGGCCACTTGCTGGATATAAGTGCGACATGTGGAGGATCGCCGTGCCTGGCCACACGAGGGCCGAGGGCTGGAAAAACATGTGGCCACGTGAATATCCAGCTCTCGCCCAGGATGGCCACGTCGTGTGTATATACGGTCGGGAACGTTTGCTTGGCGTGTCGCTGTGGCGGCCCCGACGACACGCTATGCCTCGTGATCGGACATCGAGTCGTTCCGCTCCGTGGGAACGGCTCGGAACGTTGACGCGTGGGGACCAGGCGATCGGGCGGAGAGGGCCGAAGCGTGCACCCGGTACCCAGACACCCTCGCGTCGTAAACAAAAAACGTCTAAACCATGTCCCTCGACGTTTTCTGACGGTTTAGTCGTTCCTCTAGGTGTCCCAGCCTTCGGGTGCTCTTCAACGGCTGCGCCTCGCCGAGGGCGTTCCGGGAGTGTCCGGATCGTTGGAAACGGCTGCCAGAGAGCCGAGCTACGGCCCAGAAATCACCAGGCGTCCGAAAGGGAGCAGGCACTGGAGCACAACCAGCATCCACACCCAGACATGCTTGCGTCAAGAAAAATTACGACGGGAATTGTTTGGCAATTCGGCCTCCAGGAGCCCTCAGCGAGCCCCGGGACCGTCAAGAAACGACTCATGATGAAAAGTCTGCCCTGCTTGAATGATCGCTGGAGTTGCTAAGTAGATAGGGCGGCTATGACTAGATCTGGAAGTTCTATATGAGTTAGCAAACCTATTTTTATCCAAGTCGTATCTAGTTTGCTAACTTATTCGTAAGTAGGTTGGCTAACCTTCTTAGCGTACTCAGAGTTACTCAGCATCCCCAGTGATCATTCAAGTAAATTGTATTTTCCATGGGCTGTATCATCACAACAAAAATGCGTACCGGGCGCCAAAAGAAAACCACGCGGTACGCTTTTTCAATCTCGGAGGCTTGGTCCGAAAAACAGCAGCCAGCGAGAGCGAAGGAGGAGGACGAGGGGGATCATGTTGTATGAGGATGCGGCGGAGGAAGTCAGGACGGAGAATTGTCATGCAAAGCTCCCTTCTCAGTCCCGCAACTGGGCTGGCAAAAGGGTTCTAGAGATCTGACCTGCACTAGCCCCAAAGTGCACGCAGTTCTCCAAAAGGTGTGCGCTCTCTACAAACACTGGATTGTCCACGACCTTGACCTTTGCGTGATCATATCGCAAAGACACCAGTCTCAAGTTGAAACGCAGGCCACGAGGCGGCCGATTTGGCAATGGAATAAGATTTGGGCGGAACAAACCTCCCTACCATGTTTTTTGACAGCGACCACATCGCCCACCTGCACTTGTCGGCCGTTGTTTGTGCACGAGCTCGACGTCAGAACCTCCGAGTTGCTGCCCGCGCCCAGGTGAGCTTCCAGTGCTGTTCTCATCTTCTGGCTCGCATTCCTTGGTCCTTGAAGCGTGACGCCTAACATGGACTCCTTCACATCTTGCAGGTGTGCAGGTGCTGTAGTGTGGCCTCTTATATTAATCCTTTATCGAATCCAACTGCGTTCGTTCTCGGATCGCAAAATCGTTTGAATACTTTGCGCTTGCGCTCCATGGGTCCGCAATTCAATAGCATCCCGAACCTCGGGGTCTGCCTCGGCAGATGCAGGCAATATTGAAACTTTGGCTTCCCAAGTGCATCTCCACAACAACGCTGGTGAGCAAGAAACTGCGCCACCATGACCTTTCCAACAGCGGCCGCTGAAACGTGGTTGGACATGACAGACTGCAGCATCAACGCAACTTTACACAGCTTGATTCCACTGCCCACGCGATCAAGGTATAACCCCTTTGGCACGACAACCGATAGTGAAGCACCGCTCGCACCACCGACAAATATTCGCTGGTACATCCATCAAATAAGAGCTCTTTGGTACCATCGCACACTTTTTCGCGTCGCCATAGGCCTTCGGCCACGCTCACTGTTAGATGAAAACTTTCAAACAACTCCCACCAATGCGATGCCGGTCCAACAAAATGAGAAACACTGTTGCTTCTACCTCAACACACACCACCTGCCATGTAGCAGCGCATCCAACCCAAGCACCAACGACCGATGAGGGGAAACTGTATGAGATGATCTCGAGGTAAACTGGTTGGGACGTTGTTCCAATCGAACAATGTTGGCGTTGCTTTCAACTGCGCACTGCTTCCTGTAATGCTAATGTCTTTCAGTCGCTCCTGGAAACTAGCGATTGTGGCGTTCGGGCGCAGCTCAAATAGGGAAACGTCCGAAAGTGTGAGGGAGTATTTCTTGTGCTTCGAGAAACGGGCAGCACGCCTCTCGGCGGCTTTGAACACTCTGAAAAGGATACTCACGCGCGGGATGCGGGCGACAACGCTTCCGAGGTCATCTGCGCGCGCCCTTGCCGCTCCTGTGCCTGGTCTATCAAGCGAGCGACTTAGGACAGCTAAAAACGGGTGCGATGCGATTGCGCGCAGCACTCCAGAGGCTGGGCACCCTTGCACGATGCCTGAGAGGATGTAGAAAAGAGGCCGGGTGGCAGGGCCAGCCTGGCCGACGCAGAGAACATTGTCATGGATGAGGCGAAAGAAAGCGAGGAGGGGAGGGGGGAATACCAATACGGGAAAGGACGGCGGAAATCCATTGATGGGCGCCACAGGGAAAACCGTGTCCATAATCGAAGCTAAAAGAGCGGGGAGATGCGAGGGGCCTGCTCGGACATTGATGCAACGCGCGCCTTGGCGCCGAGCTCGAGGACATCCATCCCGCGGTTCCGGGATGCAACAAACCCTCGCTGGGAGCTTTCGGTGAATGTCGGGAACTTTCGGGATAGTCCCCGCGCGCGCGACCCAGTCACGAACTGGCAATCGCAGTTCTTCAAGCCGAGCGGGCGGGTCTGCATCGCGTCTCGGCGCGCGGCAAGCGGCAACTGCATCTTCGCGCTCGGAACCTTTCGGAAGAAAGCGCCTCTTGCAATGTCAAAATGCCGCTGCCGTCTAAGAGCCGCAGATGGTTTTGGCGAGCGCCGAACTACCCGACGGATGCGACGCCCACGCAGCATAGGAAAGCCCGTCTGGGCCTGGCTCGCTCATTTTGGCTCGTACCAAGATCTGTTCGATGGTGCGCTGGGTCGGGGGAGGGAGGTCCAGGAAATCGGCTTGAGGGCTGAATTTGTCGAGCTGCGCTTCTGCTGCTGGCTCGTCGATCTGCGCTGGCGCGAGCATGGGGCACCGTCCAGCGCCCTGGGCTTGGATGTCAGCTTCAGGAACGGAAATGGCATTGCTGGCGTATGTGACCCCTTGGATAACTAATCTGCGATCTAAAGGACTCCATTGCTTAGCTTTGCCTTGGCAGGACACTCATGCGTCCACGGTGTCCAGCAAGAACAGTAGCTGGCGCATCTGCTGGAAGCGCCTGACGCGCTTCTGCCTGAGCTCGTGGCGATGCTGATCTGTGAGCTTCAGCAACCACTAGGGCAAACATGCCGGGTTTCTTCAAACTGGCATTCCAGCGCAGCACGTCCACTTCGAGATACCTCCGGGGAAGATGATGTGAGCAGAGAAGGCGGGAGGCGAGGGTGATGTCCTGGCACCGCGCGGCCCTGGAGATAGACTTCAGGACGATAAGATAGGCGAGGGGAGAGTTAGACCTGTTTCGGATGACGCAGCTCCTGGCATGCTGCGCTGCGATAGGGGTCGTCACTTGTGCCGCCACTGCCTGCCATGATCCAGCTGCCACCACTGATTCGTGTTGCAGTGCCTCGAACGGGAGTAGCAGAATGTTTTTCCCCTTCTCCCCCCGCCCACGGCGCCCGACAGTTTGACCACCGAACGGAGGACGACGAGGGAAGGAGGGGGAAGAGGAGGAAGAGGAGGACGAGGGGAAAGCAACGACAACCCCAAAGCGCAGAGACGACAACGCGAGGGGACGGGGCACGAGAGAAGAGGCGACAGACCGAGGGGACAAGACGGAAAGAGCAAGACGACAAGAGAAGAGCGGGACCGTGGCCTCACACAGCTCCCAGTCGATGAACCCGCGGAACGAGGCGCCCCTGCAGCTAGCCTCCAAGTTGCACCCCTCATACCGGCGAGCTTGCCAGGGCCCACGCTGCCGCAGAAAGCGAAGAACAAGTGCACCATGCCGTGGAAAATCAGCTTCGCAAGAACCCATTCTGCTTTTCGGAGAGCACCTGGAAGACTCCTTCCCGCGACTCTGGCCGACGCTCGACCTCCTCCCGATCGGAAGCTGAAGCACCGCGGAGAGAGCACTGCTCGCGAACATATGACGGGCCACCGCAGACGCACACCACACACTGCCAAAAGAACGGGTTCCGTGTCTCCTCCACCTTGCACGCTCGCACGGAGATACAACGTCCATCCAAGAACATACGGAGCCCATATTTTCCATCAGGCTGAACAGAATCGATAAGACCGATCTGACCATTCAATTCTGGATGAGAGATCACACCACAAACTTTGACATAGCGACCAACAAACACCTCCAACGACCATCCAAATTCCGAACATAGATCGGCCACTGAAGACCGTATACAGTGGGGGTCGCAAGCAGTCGGCGTCCCGCCACCATGACCCTCACGAGCATCATCAGCTGGAGCAGGCCCGCCTGGGCCAGGGGGTACACCAGCCTGACGGTCACCGCATAAAGCGTGAACCACATCATGAAGCTCCCGAAGTGTAGCCTGGAGGGAAAGAAAACAATCAGCATTGCGCACCAGTTCCGCAGCAGAAGGACCATCGTCCACATGAGAAGAATCAGGAAGCACTTCACTCTGAAGATCCGCACCTCCAGGTAGCAAGCCAGGATGAGATTCTCCACATCCAGAGTCGCCACGGACAGCACCACCAGCTTCCAGAGGATCCGCCCGAACGTCTGCATCACCAGGGTCGGCACCCATAGCACCGAGAGGCTCCTGACAACCATGAAGTGAACCAGGTCCACCAAGAGGATCGTGCAACGGTACAGAAGCATCCGCGTGCGAGTTGAAGGGGAACGGAGGAACCACTGGAAGGTCACCATGATGCCGTGGCTTCTTGGCACCAGCCCACTTGCTCCAAGGGTCGTTGCCGCCGCTCCAAGGGTCATGTCCAGAAGGCCCAGGAGCTTCACCGCCAGCACCAGTACTGCGGCGCAGACCACGACGAGGGCCACCACCACGATCATTGTCGTCGTCATCGGGCTCCCCTGGATCATCAGGCGGACCACGGAGATCAGGCAGACCTCCAGCACGCCCAGCAGGGGCAGATTTGAGCGAGATACTCACGATGCAGGTGCCGTCGGAGCTCCTGTGGCCATGGCCCACCGCGATGACCGTCGGTAGCTCGTTGAGGATGAGGGTGAGCCAGCTGCACGCGAAGCCACTGCTCATGCGCGGGTCCCACACAGCAGAGAGGCGCACCTTCACCACCACCTTGCCGACGTGCGAGCTGAGCCCGATGTGCGCCTGCCGCCCGCTCGCCAGTTCCTGGAGCAGCCATTGCAGCCGCGCTGAGGAAACCATGGCCCGCCCGTGGGGAGAGAGGGGAGAGGAGGGGAGGCCACGCAGGTGCGCAGCGGTGGCCCCTGTGCCAGGCAGGTGCCTGGGCCCAGGGCACACGGGAGTAGCTGAATGATCATGATGAGGACCAAGAGCGGCAGACGGCGGGAAGGTCGGCATGGCCTCCAACTCTTGGAGGAAGCCTGCGGTGGACTGGTCGCGCTGTGACGGCGGGAAGGTCGGCATGGCTTCGAGCTCGTCGATAGGTCGCCTGAGCCGCTGCAGTTCGGCGTGCGTCGATGTCAGAGCGTCGGGCTCCATGGCTGCGACTCCTGATGTCATTGCCACGGGGCGGCATGCCACTACGTCTGAGGGATGGATAGCTTCGGAAGAACAGTGTAGAAGGGAGAACAATAGAGAGATGGGGATCCGTCTGCGCAGACCTCTGTGATCCCCAAGCAAGCTGCCCTGCCCAGCTGGCTCGATAGATGTTTGGCTTGAACCAGAATGGCTTGAAACAAAATGGCTATATACGGCCCCCTTCCTTCTCCTCCTCCTCCTCCTCCTCCTCCTCCTCCTCCCGGTATCCCGCTTTCCTCCTCCCCATCCTCCTCCTCGCCCTCCTCCTGTCCCTCCTCTGCCCCCCCAATCCTCATCCTCCCCCTCATCCTCCTCGTTCTCCTCCTCCTCCCCCTCCCTCCTCCACGTCCTCCTCCTCCCCCTTTGCCCCCTCATCCTCCTCGTCCGGCTACGACGGCGCCGATGACGGCGGCAGCGACGACAACGACGACGACGACCGGCAACGGCTGCACGTCGCGGCCAACATGCCTCCCGCGCCCGCGCGGCAGCCACGTCCTTGAGGTCCTGGGGTATCGCCGCTCGCGGGGGCTTCCCGCGGGCCGAGGGCGTACTCCGACCCTTCCTCTGATCTCTCGGCCACCTCCTCCTCCTCCTTTTCTGTTTTCTCCTCTTCGTCCTCTTCGTCCTCCTCGTGCTCGTCTACCTCGTCCTCCTCCCCCTCGTCCTCCTCCTCCTCCCACTCATCATCCTCCTCCTCCTCCTCCGCCTCCTCCTCCGCCTCCTCCTCCTCCTCCAACATGAGTGTGGCATTTTGCTAGATGTCCTATGCCAGTCATTGTGGACGGCGCATCGGCTGCGCCTGGCGGGATACGAAGTGGTGGATCCGAGTTGCGTTTGCGGACGGCTCTCCGATTCGATCTCGCGCAGGCTGCATCATTGCTCATGAACTCGTCGACTCTGGGACCAAGTGCTCACGGAAGAAAATAAGACGCGGATTTCCGACCCACATCGGAATTTCCCGTTCGTGCGTGGCTTTCAGTAACGGCCCGGGCCAGTGGCCATTCCTCCAGTAGGATCGGGCATAAACGATTATCTATTGGTGGTCGGAAGAAGGCCTCCCGATCGCGGAGGCGTTGACAAGAGAGGCTTTTACAGACGGATCCTGCTTCAAGGAGGGCCCGAAACACTTTCCACGGCGCACGCTGGCCGGTATAAAGATTATACACCATCAGGGGAACCGTTCGCTGCAGCGTGGGGGGCCGTGGGTGCGGACTTCCCCCAAACCTCCTCCGCAGCTGAACACATCGCAATTTTGGCAAATGTGCAACACTGCCCCCACGTGCAAATCATGTACTCAGGCTTTCTAAGTTTCGTTTAGATGGCCGACGCGCCATGGGCCCAGGCTGCGGCGAGATAGCACGTATATGCAGGGATCCATATAAAGATTCGTGGTTCGCTGGCGTGGGCCCCGCTTTCAGAAATCCCAGAGAAGGTTCCAGCTCATGTGAACCCAGGCGACCGCCCAAAGTTGTCGCCAGCGTGGTGGCGAGCGGTCGGGAATGAGAATGATTTTGCAGATCGCTACGACGGTGCGCCGCTGGATCTCCCCGGGCCCCAAGGGGGGGGGGGGGGGGGGGACCCCCCTTTCTCCGATCCGTCGTCGGGGACCCCCCCCCTCTCCCCCCCTTCCCCGCTCCGTCGTCGGGGACCTCCCCCCCCCCTCCCCCTTTTCCCAAATCCGTCGTCGGCCCCCCCCCCCCCCCTTTCAAAAGGGTAGGGGGGGTCCGAACCCCCCCTCCCCCCCCCCCTTTGCCCCCCCCCCCCCCCCCCTTCGCCACGCCGCCCCCTGACTCCGGAACCCGACCCCCGCCACCCCTACCCCTGGTCCTCACCCTAACCCAAACCTCTAATCTTAACCCCAACCACTAACTCCAGCCGCAGGGGTTTCTTACTACTCATTACTCACTACCTACTACTGACTACTCGCTATTCGCTACTCACTTCTCACTACCCCCTACTCCCTACTCACGACCCACTACTCACTATCCTGTACTCACTACCCACCACCCACCACTCGCTACTCACTACTCCCTACTCACTACTCCCTCTCTCGATTCACTACCCACTCCTCACTACCCAGTATTCAATACTCACTACTCACTAAGCACTACTCACTACTCCCTACTCACTACTCACTAATCACGACTCATTACCCACTACCCACTATCCACTACTCACTACTCACTACTCAGTGCCCACAAATCACTACTCACTACCCGCGACTCCCTAGACAATACTGACTACACAGTTCTCAGTACTCACTAATCGCTACTCCCATACTCGCTACACAATACTCACTACTCACTCCCCGCTACTCACTACTCCCTACTCACTAGTCACTACATAGTCTCTAGTCACAACTCACTAGTCATTGGTCACTAGTAACTACTCACTAACCACTACTCACTCGTCACTCATCGCTGCTCACTACCCACTATTCGTTACCCACTTCTTACTACTGACTGCTCACTACTCCCTACTCCCTACTCCGTACTCCCTACTCACGACTCACTACCCACTACTCGCTACTCCCTAGTCGTTACCCACGAATCACTACACACTACTCACTACTGACTACTCTATACTCGCTACTCACTGCTCACTACGCCCAACTCGCTCCTCACTGCTCACTACTCGCTACTCCCTACTCGCTACTCACTACTCACTACCCACTGCCACGACCCACTACTCTCTATTAATCACTACTCACTACTCCGTACTCATTACGCACTACGTACTACTCAGTACCCACTACTCACTACTCACTACTCAATTGTCACTACTCGCTACTCACTATTCACTACTCACTACTCACTACTTACTACTCACTACTCACTACTCACTACTCACTACGCACTACGCACTACCCACTACTCACTACTCACTAATCACTACTCGCCACCCACTGCTCACTACCCACTATTCCGTACCCACTACTCATTACTCCCTACTCCCTACTCAGTACTCACTACTCGCTCCTCGCTACTCACTACTCACTACTCACTACTCGCCACTCACTACCCACTTATCAGTACACAATACTCACTATTCACTTCTCACTAGTCCCCACTCCCTACTCCCTACCCCCTACTTGCCACTCACTACCCACTACTCACTACCCGATACTCACTACTCACTAACCCACTACTCACTACTCACCACTCTCTACTCCTAACTCCATACTCCCTACACACCTTCTCCGGCGCAGAAAGGAGAAGCGAGAGAGGCCCCCCCCCCCGGCTCCCTTTCCGGCGCAAATGGGGGGAGAGGGGGGGGGGGGGGGGGGTCCGAACCCCCCCTCCCCTTCCCAGCGCCAAGGGGGGGAGGGGGGGGGGGGTTCTGGACCCCCCCCCCCTTTAGTGTATTCAGGGAGATCCACTGGCGCACTTTCGCAAAAACGGGGCGCCCACATGAGCGCAGCCGTCGCAAGCAGAGATCGTTTCCTGTAAGGAGAAATCTGCATCGCTGCGGCGATATTTGAAATATGTGGTGCAACCCTGTTGCTGTTTTTCTCCCTGGCTGGCGCCAACACGAGCGCCGAAGTCCACTTTGGACAATATGGCTTGCGCCAGCCACGATTCATCACACTCACCGGTGCCGCAAGACAGATTCGACTGTATACCTTCACTTCCGGCACCCGCCCCCCGTCCTCCACCGCCGCCGCCGCCAGCGGAGGTGGCAACAACTACAGCTGCCCCGGTGAGAGGTCACGAATGGGCATGGAAACGCTCACGTTGGTCATGCCAGCGTTGCTTCCGATTTGTGAGAGGAGAACGCAAGCCGTCGGCGACAGTATCTCCATGCCGCGGCTACAATGCCGCCTTCAGCGATATCGTGCCCATTTCCCGCAAACACACTCTGCACATCTCCAGCTATTCGTTGGGAGCCGTTTTCATGTGCAATATCTGTGGCGCGTATTCGGGAACGGGGGCGCGCAAGAGGCTAGGCAAATAATGCCTCACACGCTTGCCGTCCAACGGAGCGAAGCACTCTTGGGACCGTTTCACTCGAAGGCAGCACCCGAACGCAAAGTAGGCTCTGTAATTTGCCTTGGAAACTGTTTGCCTATCTCAGCTGTGTACTGACGCATGGTCTTTCTCATGGAAACAACATACGAGCATCCATCATCATATCGCTGTCATATACTGGGCGATGGAATGAAACGCGCGAATGCAAGTAGCGGTATTCCGTGAGTCGAAAGACTGGGGCTTCAGCCCCATGGGCCGCCTGGGCGGACAAATCGTGCCCCCCAGGAACAAATTTCCCTTCCCCCCCCTGACCTGCTTAGGTGGTCCCGAATCGGTCACACAGCCGTTGCAGGCGCGGCTCTCCATCTGGCCTGCTTAGGTGGCCCAGGAGGGGGAAACGTCGGCCACAGCCGTTCCAGGCGCGGCAGCACGATACCAGATAGCTGGGCCCACCAACAGGGTCAAGGAGCCCCAAAGCCATATCACTTCAAGTCCTCCTCCTCCTCTATCATCTCCTCCTCCTCCTCCTCTTCCCCCTCCTCCTCCTCCTGCTCCTCCTCCTCCTCTTCCTCCTCCCTCCTCCCTCCTCTCTCTTTCTTCTCCATCCTCCCTCCTCCCTCGTGTTTCGCAGACTCTGATGCTTGCATTGTGATTTCTCCTTGTCATGGCTGCCACCACTCCGCCCGCCCTGTCGTTTGCGTGTTTTGGGAAGCCTGGTGTATCACTGCTGAGTGCCTCCCATCGCTTCGAGAGGGCGGGCAGACAGGGTCGCGCACCGCGTTCTTACCTCACCTTGGCCCTCGGGAAATAAGTGTCATGCGGTGATCGGCAGACAGACTGGTGTAATGGCGCGTCCGACCGACCTACTCCCTCCTCCCTCCCTCCTCGTCCTCGTTCTGGTCCTCCTCCTCCTCCTCCTCCTCCACCCCTCTTCGTACAAACAAGTCCTCCCTTTCGCACCCCGGGAAGAGTCGGCAGGACGGGCTGGCCGTTTCGCCCGGGACTTCCTTACCTTGTAGAATCCTGAAGCTTGAGAATTTACAGCAATTCCACGGATGGAGGGCGGGTAGTTCTCAAGCTTTGGCTCTCGCGTTAAAACTCCCCGCAAATTCGTCTTAACAGTTCGCAAGAGTTTCACAGCAGGAGGGCGGGTGGTTTTCAAAATATGATTACCGCCTGCGCGTCACGCACATTAGCCTTGCAAAATTAGCGCTACCCCTCGTCCTTGAGCACTCAGGAGGGCCAGAGAGAGCGAATACCTCCTTTACGGAGGAGGCCAGCCCGGCCCCCCCTTGTCTGTCTTAACGCACCTTCTGGTCGCGGCACCGGGGCCTCTGGTGGAGCTCCCTATGCAACCACGAAGCGTGTGAGGGGTGTGCCGACATGGGTGGCGGGACCGCATTGCGGGCAACAGTTATATCCACATCCAGTGAGTCTTGGAGTTTCGGGCTCCCTTCCTCAGAAACTGGAGGCGCACTGGATATGGATAAACATCTGGCCCATAAAGGCTCGATTGTTATCCATATCCAGTGCGACTCGGCGGCGCAGGCCGTCGCGAGGCCGAGGGCCCACGGGGGGCTCCGAAACGGCGCGGGGAGCCAAGGGCACCTCGGGCCAGGGCCACCTCGGGCCCCCCCCCGTGGCCTTCGGGAGCCTCCAGGGGCAGCCAGAGGCATCCTGTCGCTTGGAGACCCTCTCGGCTCTCGGCGCTGGGCCCTCTGGCGTGGGAGCCCTGCGCCCCTCGACGCCGACCCGGAGCACCCTCAGGCTGCAACAGGGAGGCTTGGCGGCGCGCACGAGGGGGAAGGGGGAGCGGGGATGGCTTCTCGGAGGGAGGCTGCTCCTGAGAAGGAGCCGGCCCCACATCTCCAGATCAGGCCCGAGCCTTCTGAGAAGCAGCCTCCGTCTAAATAGCCTTTCCCCAGCCGTGGCTGGGAGGCGGGTCTGAAGATCAGCAGTCGGGATGCGGCTCCCAGGAAGGCTTCCGCGGTCCCTTCTGGAGCCTTCTGGAAACAGCTGACACGTATACGACAAGATATCTTGGCATAGAACAAATACCCGCAGATGCGGACAAGAGTGATGAGGCGGTAGCGACGTCGGCAGTCTGCGAAACTCTGGAGAAGCCCGCCGCAAGCACCAAAGTTCGCAAATCCTGCAACGAGCCCGCCGCAGGCGTCGCTTTTTTGGTAAACCAATGTGGGTAGGTCACGGGTGGGTCGCAAATGGGTCGCGGGTGGGTCGCGGGTGGGTCGCTGTTGGGTCGCTGTTGGGTCGCGGGTGTAGAGGGCAGACAATCCACCCCATAACAGTCACCCCGACAAGCGAAGCCATTTAGTAAATGTACACAAGGAATGAATCGAACAGGACAGGGCTGTTTAGTAAACGCCCAAGGCCGTTTAGTAAACGTCAATTGTCGGGTCTGGATGGTTTTTCCTCCCTGGAGGGTGGGTCGCGGGGTGGGTCGCGGGAAAAACGCGGGGTGGGTCGCGGGTGGGTCGCGGATGGGTCGCGGATGGGTCGCGGGGTGGGTCGCGGGGTGGGTCGCGGGTGGGTCGCGGGTGGTCGCGGGGTGGGTCGCGGGTGGGTCGCGGATTGGGTCGCGGGTCAAACGCGATGTGGGTCGCGGGGTGGGTCGCGGGGTGGGTCGCGGGTGGGACGACGACAACAAACAACAACAGCAACAACAGCAACAACGACAACAACGCAACAAGCAGAATCTCACCACGAATTCCTTATTCAACCACGCATTCAGGGACAATGAATGACCGTTCGGCCCCCTCACTCTGATTGGGGGCACGTTGTTCGTCGATCTGTGGGCAGGAGAGCCCAGAATCGAAAGGATAAATCGGATCGGCGACCGAAATGAATCGAAGGCCGCCATTGAGAAATCGGAATGCACATCGGAATTCGAAGCCGCATCGAATCGGAATCGGATGCCATTGAAATCGAATCGAATCGAATCAGAGGAATCGAAACGAGCCGTGGTGGGGCACCGGGGGATCGGAACTTTCCACGGGGCACCTGCTGACAGGCCGATTGTTCATATGATGTGCCTACTGTACCCCTGGAGCTCGAGAGGCGCAGAGAAGCCACAGGGGGCGATTGGCAGAGGCATGGTCACAGTACGGCCGGACCCAGGACATAATCACATCCTTCAAGAACATGAGACCATCTGCTGGCCAAGGGGAAAAACATTCGAGGATGCCCTTCCCCCAGGATGTGCAAGACCATACGACGAGCACGAAAAACATTACGGTACCATCCCTGAACCGACCTCGATCTCATACCTCGGTCCGACCGTAGTCCGAGGGACGTTCCAGGATGTGGAGCCGGACGAGGTCTGCACCCTGGGGCGAGATGGCGGCAGACGAAACGCTCGCATAAATGCTTGAAGACTGGCACGCGCACGCCTGCGTCAAGCGATGCGACGCCGCATGTGACAGACCACCTCAGGCAGGAGTGCAAGGTCGTGAGAACAGCACTTTCTTCTCCGAGCAGCGCAATGCAAACAGAGAAGCTGGGATGAGACGGCTGACTACATTGGAAAGCCCGCGCGGCGGAAATGGCTGAAAAAATGCCTGTCTACGCTGGAAACTGCCAGGAACGGAGTTTTGTGCTGGAGGTCGTACCGGCTTCGCCGACGGTTCCTCTGCTAAAAGACCAACGACTTCGCGGCACAAGTCCGTGCGAACGAGAGGCGGGGATGGCAAATGTCTTCACCGATCCGCCGGGCCTTCCAGTCGGTTCCTAGGCATTTGTCGGCGGCGCGCCCAAGGGAAAGAAGACAGGGCGGGCGTTCTCAAAAGGCTCAGAAAGCATCCGGCCTTCGGAGAAACTTTGTAACTTTCTCCGAAAACACAAATGGCTTCTCGGAACCCTGAGATCCGATACCGCGGAACAAAAATAACCTGGCGAAGGACCAAACCATATGCAGTTGTGAATGCCGTCGTCTTTATGGGGCCACGAAAAGCGTGAACAGTATGCCGAAATGGGGCTGGGCCGCAACGCAGGCGCTGCTACTGGGGCCTGATGTAGAGCCCCTTTATGGAGCCACAAAACGTGTGAGGGATGTGCCGAAATGGGGCGGGGACGCCATGCGTGCACTGCCACTGGGGCCTTCGGTGAAGCTCCCTATGGGGCCACGAAACGTGCGAGGGGCGAGCGGCGATGATGGCGATGATGATAACAGTGCGCATGACCTTAGGTGGAGCTCCCTATGGGGCCACTCGGAACCTGTGAGGGGTGTGCCAAAATGGGGCGGTGCCGCCATGCGGACTGCGCCACTGGGACCCGAGGTGGAGTTCCCTATGGGGTCACGAAACGTGTGAGGGGCGAGCGGCGATGATGGCGATGATAATGACGATGAGCAGGACCTTAGATGGAGCTTTCTATGGGGCCCCGAAGCGTGAAAAGAGTGGGCCAAAATCAGGTGGCGCCGGCATGCGGCCTGCGCCACTGGGACCTTAGGTGGAGCTCCCTATGGGGCCACGAAACGTGTGAGGGGTGTTCCAAAATGGGGCGGCGCCGCCATGCGGACTGCGCCACTGGGACATGAGGTGGGGCCACGGAACGTGTGAGGGGTGTGCCGAAATGGGGCGGCGCCGCCATGCGGACTGCACCACTGGGACCTTAGGTGGAGCTCCCTATGGGGCCACGAAACGTATGTGGGTGTGGCGGCGCCGCCATGCGGACTGCGTCACCGGGACCTTAGGTGGGGCTCCCTACGGGGCCGCGAAACGTGTAAGGGGTGTGCCAAAAGGGAGGGGGGGAAGAGGAGAGGAGAGGAGAGGTGAGGAACGCGGGGCGCTGTCTCTTCAAAACGAGAACCCAACACCACAAAATGGTTGGAACATGAACACAATGAAAAGACACGTCTTTCAGCGCCATTATTCGCCCCAGATCGATCCGTGAGGGCTCCCAGGCCCGAATTAGCCTAGCGAAGGACCCAACCATATGCAGTTGTGAATACCGTGGTTGTGAATATCATGGGCGGGGCCGCCATGCGAACCCTGCCACTGGCGCCTTCGGTGGAGCTCCCTATGGGGCCACGATCCTCGTGATGGGTGCGCCGAAAATGGGGCGGGGCCGCCATGCGAACCCTGACACTGGGGCCCTCGGTGGAGCTCCCTATGGGGCCACGATTCTCGTGAGGGGTGCGCCAAAATGAGGCGGGGCCGCCACGCGAACCCTGCCACTGACGACCTCGGTGAAGCTCCCCACAGCCACGATCCTCTTGAGGGGGTCGCCGAAGTGGGGCGGGGCCGCTATGCGAACCCTGCCACTGGGGCCTTCGGTGGAACTCCCTGTGGGACCACAATCCTCGTGAGGGGTGCGCCGAAAATGGGACGGGGTCGCCATGCGAACCCTGCCACTGGCGCCTACGGTGGAGCTCCCTATGGGGCCACGTTCCTCGCGAGGGGTGTGCCGAAATGGGACGGGGCCTTCATGCGAACCCTGCCACTGGCGTCTTCGGTGGAGCTCCCTATGGGGCCACGATCCTCGTGAGGGGTGTGCCGAAATGGGGCGGGGCCGCCATGCGAACCCTGCCACTGGGGGAGCTTCGGTGGAGCTCCCTGTGGGGCCACGATCCTCGTGATGGGTGCGCCGAAATGGGGCGGGGCCGCCATGCGAACCCTGACACTGGGGCCTTCGGTGGAGCTCCCTGTGGGGCCACGATCCTTGTGAGGAGTGCGCCGGAAATGGGGCAGGGCCGCCATGCGAACCCTGCCACTGACGACCTCGGTGAAGCTCCACCCCACAGGGCCACGATCCTCTTAAGGGGGTCGCCGAAATGGAGCGGGGCCGCCATGCGAACCCTGCCACTGGCGCCTTCGGTGGAGTTCTCTATGGGGCCACGATCCTCGTGAGGGGTGCGCCGAAATGGGGCGGGGCCGCCATGCGAACCCTGCCACTGCCGCCCTCGGTAAAGCTTCCTATGGGGCCACGATCCTCGTGAGGGGTGTGCCAAAATGGGACATGCGAACCCTGCCACTGGCGCCTTCGGTGGAGCTCCCTATGGGGCCACGATCCTCGTGAGGGGTGTGCCGAAATGGGGCGGGGCCGCCATGCGAACCCTGCCACTGGGGCCTTCGGTGGAGCTCCCTATGGGGCCACGAAGCGTGTGATGGGTGTGCCGAAATGGGTGGTGATGATGACGATGATGCTGATGGTGGTGATGATGACGTCGATGATGACGATGATGATGATGCTGCTGCTGCTGCTGATGATGATGATGATGATGATGAGGATGATGATGATGGTGATGGGAGGAGGGGGAGGAGGGCGGGAAGGAAGGAACGCGGGGCACCGTCTCTGCAAAACGAGGACCCAACACCAGGATGATTGGGAAACAAAAAGAAGCTTATCGTTAAAATGTCACGCCAGGGACTCAAGGAAGGCTAGGATGCTTCTGAGAAGGCCGCCACCTTCTGAGAAGGCCTGCCCCCTCTCACTTCCCCTCTCGGCGCGCCGCCGCATTTACAGACTGGATGGCCCACTGTCATAGACCAATGGTGCACTGAGCGGTGCGAACCCTGCACGCGTGCGCCAAGCTTCCGAACTAACTACTCAACCGCAGGGATCAAGCGTGAGATCCTTGCTAAGTATCCTAGCTACACTGTGGGGGAGGATAGTCTTTGCCCTCCATCTCAGAATGTGCCAACACAAAGGTCAGGGTGTCAGAGGGAGGGGAGGCCAGGGAGGAGGAGCAGAAGCAGAGGAAAAGGTCCCCACGAGACTGTCACGCCGCTGCGGCAGCGAGCTGATGGGATCCTTGTCAATGGGTGGCTGAGTCCCAAGCCAACCAGCCCAGACTCGCGCCGCCTGTCCCCAAAAGTGTGGTACAGGAGGTGGATGGCAATCGAACGATTTCGATAAAGGACGAAGTATAACGTGAAGCTTGTATCATGTACCGAAGACAAGCGTGCAAATGTACCCGAAACCACCCCAGGATCCTGGTTTCACTAACGGGGGGGGAGGGGGGAAGCAGCTTCCGGAACCCCTCTTTTTACAAAGGAGAACCGAGAGGGGGGAGCTTCGGGAACCATTACTTTTGGAAAGGGGTCCCCCGGCTTCAAAAGCGGGGGAGCGGGGGGGGGGGGAACAAAACCCCGAACCCCAGGGGGGGGGTCCGAAGCCCGGACCCGCCTGACGAGGGAGGGCGTCAACGTCAAACTTGGGTCCCGCTTATGTGATCCAGGCACCACGGGGTCGCTCTGTCACTTTGGTACCCGATGCCGTAGCGGACTTAGCAACAACCAGTGTCAGCCGGGGCGGACCTCAAATCGTGCGTGATTGCAAATGGATGTGACAGCTATGCGGTGCAAACGATGTGGTGAAGGCTATGTCGTGTAAGCTATGTTGCGTGGGCTATGCCACGTGCACAAGAGGTAAGAGCGATGGGGCTTAAGCTATGTGATGCAAGCTATGCTGTGTAAGCTAGGCGGTTTAAACTGCGTGGTGCAAGCTATGTGGTGGAAGCTATTTCGTGTAAACTCAAGACGCGGGGCGCCCACGAGGCGGCACGGGCGGCAGCGTGGCGAAAACCCAACATGCTCTTCAAGCGCGTGCCGCCCACGATCACATGGGCGGCAACATGGCGACAACCCAACGTACCAATCACATGTCTTCAGAAAGCCAAGCAAGAACCCGCAAGTGCAAGCACAATTCGGGGAGAAGGCACAGAGCTACAGAGAACAGAAACTGTCGAATGGGCTGGCGCCAGGGAGCGCCCCGGATCCAGGATGAGGAACACGGGGGGGCCAGGCGTGGCCGACGAGAAAGCAGAAGAGGACCATAGGGGGCAGAGGAGGGAAAAAGAAGAAGAAGCCTCCGAGGGCGGGCAAGGGCATCAGAGGCAGAGGGTCGTCGTCGTCGGACGATGGGAATGGCGGTGCGCCGTCCTCAACTCAACTGGCACTCTTATACCTGCTATACATGATGCAACAGCAGACAATTAAAGAGAGACAAAGTCACAAGAAAAAGGGGCAGGGAGGCCCCGAGTCGGCTCGGCCTCCCCTCCAGCCCGCGACCCCGCTCGCGCAGGAGCGCCCCGGGCGCGCGCAGCAACCCACGAGAGCGTCCACGGGCGGCGACCTCGGCATGAACCCCGGGCGCCCCCCGCCCAGCGCGCGGGGGGGCGCCCACGGGGCGCCCACCGAGCGGCGACCGGCGACGACCGAGCGGCGCGAGCCCGCGGGCGCCAGCGGGCGCACGGGGCGCCCACGGAACGCCCACGGGCGACGGCCTCGGCCAGAGCCCGGAGGTCCATGCCAGCGCGCGGGGAGCGCACGAAGCGCAGGCGGCGACCTTGGCCCAGAACCCAGAAGCCCACGCAGGTGACTGCACAAACAGATCAGAGCCCCCAGGTGCAAGCACGGTTGGGGGAGATGGGATCGCCCTGCACGCAGAAGCATGGACGACGATCTGAAAGGAACGTGCCTAGCGCTGGAGCGAAAGCGCTCGGTTGGAAAACAGCCAGCCTACAGTCCAGCTGCTGTCAGAAAAACCATGAGCTTCATGCATCACGATCACGGAGCGTAATGGGTGATCCTGGGCGAGGGCTCGATCATGAAAAGGACCCACCCTCCACCAGTGTATCTGCTGGACCTTGTAAGATTGAGGATCCTTACACGTAAAGAAAAGAAGTATCCAAAAACAAGATCTCAACAACAAAACGGCTGTTGGATCTGCGTACCCCAGTGTCTCCTAAAAACGCATGTAAGGAGGTCCACATACGAGATCGAATATTCAGCAGAAGCGCCTTCTATACGTGCACCTGCTTTGCCACAAGAGCTCTGAAATCGTACCCTGCGGGAGAATCCAAAGCCAACATCCAATTCTGAAAAGGGGGCGAACCGTCTAAACCACCGCCCTCCTTCAAACTTGTACGCTGAATGTGTGAGAAGAGAAGGATAGCGTCATCAAAAAGTGGTGGAGTGAACAAAGCTCACCCGCTCAACGTCGGCATGGAATAATTCGTACACGTCCCCATGTGATATCAGCCATGAGTGCTAAGATAAGCAGAACAGGACATCCAAACCCGAAATGGGAACAAGGAAGCAAGATAGAGAGAGAGAGAGACAGGGCGAGAGAGAAAGCAAGACATAGGGAGGCTTAGAGAGAGGGAGAGGGAGAGACAGACAGACAAAGAGACCGAAAGAGTGGTTGAGAAACGAAACAATTACCCGGACGAAGGACCCAACCACACGCAAGTGTGAGAACCGCAACGCAAGTGGGACGAAGCAAGGGGAATTCCCAATGGGGCCACGAACCGTGTGAGGGGTGCGCCAAAACAGCGCGGGGCCGAACGCTGCCACTGGCGCCTTCGGTGGAGCTCCCTGGGGCCACGAACCGTGTGAGGGGTGCGCCACAATGAGGCGGGGCCGCCATGCGAACCCAACCACTGGCGCCTTCGGTGGAGCTCCCTATGGGGCCACGAACCGCGTGAGGGGTGAGCCAAAATGGGGCGGGGCCGCCATGCGAACCCTGCCACCAGGGCATTCGGTGGAACTCCCTATGGGGCAACGAACCGCGTGAGGGGTGCGCCGAAGTGGCGCGGGGCCGCCATGCGAACCCTGCCACTGTCGCCTTCGGTGGAGCTCCCTATGGGGCCACGAACCGTGGTGAGGGGTGCGCCACAATGAGGCGGGGCCGCGATGCGAACGCTGCCACTGGCGCCTTCGGTGGAGCTCCCTATTGGGGCCACGAACCGTGTGAGGGGTGCGCCGAAAAGGGGCGGGGCCGCCATGCGAACCCTGCCAGTGGGGGCCTTCGGTGGAGCTCCCTATTGGGGCTTCGAACCGTGTGAGGGGTGCGCCAAAATGGGGCGGGGCCGCCATGCGAACCCTGCCACTGGGGCCTTCGGTGGAGCTCCCTATGGGGCCACGAACCGTGTGAGAGGTGCGCCAAAACGCGGGGCCGCCATGCGGACCCTGCCACTGGGGCCTTCGGTGGAGCTCCCTATGGGGCCACGAACACTGTACTGGGGGGGTGAAACGCAAGGGGGAGGGAGGAGGAGGGGGAGGAGGGCGGGAAGGAAGGAACGCGGGGCACCGTCTCTTCAAAACGAGGACCCAACCATACGCAGTTGTGGGTACGGCAATTGTGAATATCTTTTCGGTGAAGCTCCCTATGGGGCCACGAAGCGCTGCACTGGGTCGGGGGGAACGCATGCGGGCGGTAGCACTGGAGCCGTCGGTGGAGCTCCCTATGGGGCCACGAAACGCTGTACTGGGTGGGTGTAAATGCCACATTGGGTGTGTGGGGGGCGCATGCGGGCGGTCCCACTGGTGGCTTCGGTGGAGCTCCCTACGGGGCCACGACACGCTGTACTGGGTGGGTGAACATGCCAAAATGGATGTTTCGGGACGAATGCGGACAGTGGCACTGGGGCCTTCGGAAGAGCTCCCTATGGGGGCCACGACACGCTGTACTGGGTGGGTGAAAATGCCGAACTTGCTGTTTCGGGACGCATGCGGACGGTGGCACTGGGGCCTTCGGTAGAGCTCCCTATGGGGCCATGAAACGCTTCACTGGGTGGGTGAAAAAGCCAACTTTGATGTTTCGGGACGCGTGCCGACGGTGGCACTGGCGCCTTCGGTGGAGCTCCCTATGGAGCACGAAATGCTGTACTGGGTGGGTGAAACGCAGCGAGGAAGGAGGAGGGGAAGGAGGGGGAGGAGGAGGGATGGACGGAGTGAGGAACGCGGGGCGCTGTCTCTTCAACACGAGGACCCAACACCACAGGATGGTCGGGAAAAACAAAATACGCATGATGGCCGCGAACCAAACCGAGAAGCGAGAGTCAGGCTTGGAACCGAACCAATCGAACCGAATCGGCCCGCGACCCGAACCGGCCGAAACTGCCCGCGACGCGAACCGAACCAGCCGAACTGGCAGAACCAAACCAGCCGAATAGAACCGGACCTGTCCACGATGCGAACCAGACCAGCCGAAGCTGACTGGGCGCGCACTGGCGAAGCGGATCGAGCCGAACCGCCAGCTTTGCAGTGGAGCAAGCGTGGCGCCCAGTCTCGCAGGGAGTAGGGTGGTGGTGGCGCAGCGCTGCGTTGGGCGACTGTACCGTTCTCCTGAGATGAGGGGAGCAGAGGGCTGGGGGTGGGGGGAAGAGGAAGGGGGGAGGGAGGGAAGAAGAGGAGGGGGTGAAGAGGAAGGGGGGAGGGAGGAGGAAGAGGACGAGGGGAGGGAGGGAGGGAAGAGTACGCAGTTGAGACAACCCCTGTGAGACTGGGGCAAAGAGCAAGGAGAAAGGGAGGGAGGGACAGCAGCAGCAGGAGCGCCCTGCGCGCCGCGGCGTGGCCCCACCACCGCCGCGACGCGCGGAGCCGAGGCCGCCGCGGCGCAGCGCCAGGGCGCCAGCCCCCGTGCGCCGCCGCGCCGAAGGCCTCATTGCCGCGCCGCGGCGAAGTCGATGCGCATGCACACGTCGGCCTTCGGGCGCGCTCGTGCTTCAGGCGAGCGCGAGCGCAGCACGGTGCAGCGGAGAGGGTGGGTGTTGCCGCGGCGCGCGCGCGAGTGCAGCGCGGTGCGCGGCGCGAGGCGCACGCGGACCGCCGTGAGGGGGTCGGGGAGCAGGTACCCACCAGCTATCCCTCTCCCCCTCCCCCTTCTCCTCCTCCTCCTCCTCCTCCTCCTCCTCCGCCCCTTCTTCGTCAGCATCACCACCACCATCGTCGTCATCGCCATCACCATCATCGTCACCATCGTCACCATCACCACCACCATCATCAGCATCATCATCAGCATCATCATCATCAACAACAGCATCATTAGCATCAACATCAACATCATCATCAGCATCATCATCAGCATCATCGTCGTCAGCCTCACCAACAGCATCAGCGTCAGCATCAGCACCAGTATCATCATGATCATCATCAACACCAACAACAGCATCATCGTCATCATCACCAAAGTCATCAACATCATCATCAGCATCAACATCAGCATCGTCCTCATCATCAGCAGCATCAGCATCATCGTCACTATCATCAGCATCAGCACCATCATCATCAGCATCAACACCATCCTCATCCTCATCCTCATCATCAGCATCCTCCTCCTCATCAGCAGCATCATCCTCCAGATGATCCTCCTCCTCCTCATCTGCGTCATCATCCTCATCATAATCAGCAGCTTCATCATCAGCAGCATCAGCATCATCATCACTAGCATCAACATCATCATCAGCACCAGCATCAACGTCATCAGCACCAACACCATAATCACCATCACCATTAACATCAACATCAACGTCAACATCACCGTCATCATCATCATAATCATCAGCATCAGCAGCAACATAATCATCAGCATCATCAACATCATCATCATTCACATCAACATCAACATCAACATCACGCATTACCGTCGTCATCATGTTCAACATCAGCATCAGTATCATCACCGTCATCAGCATCATCAGCAGCGTCACCATCATGATTATCATCATCGTCATCATCAGCATCATCATCATCATCATCATCATCGTCATCATCATCATCATCATCATCATCATCATCATCATCATCACCACCACCACCACCACCACCACCATCATCATCATCATCATCATCATCATCATCATCATCATCATCATCATCATCATCATCATCATCATCATCATCATCATCATCATCGCCGTCGAGCTGCTCGCGCGCGTTTCCGCCTCTGTGTCCGGGCGGGCGCTGGCGGGAGGCAGGCTCAGGGCCCGCTCCTGCCACTGCTGCTGCTGCTGCTCCTCCTCCTCCTCCTCCTCCTCCTCCTCCTCCTCCCCTTGCTCCTCCTCCTTCTCCTTCTGCCCCTCCTGCTCCTCCTCACGCGCACACCCACACCAAAAAGGAAACTCAATACAGGCAGACCCGAATCAAGCCCGAGGTTGAAATCAGGCCCTCCTCTTCTTCTTCCTCCTCCTCCTCCCCATCCCCCGCCCCCGCCACCCCCCCCTCGTCGCAAGGAGCGCGCCAGAATCACCCCTGAGGAGCCAACAAGCCCATGAGCCCAAAGGACCCCCAGAGCCCACCCCCCGAGACTGCCCTGAAGAACACCCTTCTCCACCCTCCATCCCGCCTTTCTTCATCGCACTCCTCGCACGTAGCCTCGGAAGGGATGTCAAGATTACGCTTTACGCTTGTTCCTAAAGCTGCTGCGCGAGCTGCGCTCTAGCGGTTCTCGTAGACATCTCTTCAGCGGCCTGGGCTTCGTCCGGGCCTTTGCGTTGATTGCGCGTATAAGAGACAATCACCACTCTGGATCGAAAATCACGCTCATCGTCCGACACCTTCGTCATCATACTCCTGTTCTTTTTCCTCTGCTCCTCCTCCTCCTCCTCTTCCTCCTCTTCCACCTCCTCACCGACCACCCTTCTCCATCCCTCCACCTCCCTTCTACCCCCTGCATTTTATCCCGGGAGGGCCGATGAGCTGCCCCTCGCTCACCAACCCCACGGCGCGCGCGGCAAGATGGACCGAAAGCCCGACGGCACCAGGGGCCAGTCCCGCCGGACTCCTCCTCCTCCTCCTCCTTCTCCTCCTCCTCCTCCTCCTCCTCCTCCTCCTCCTCCTCTCCAACTACTCCTTCTCCCCCCTTGCCGTCCCCCTGCTCCCTCATCCTTCCCGTCCTCCGCCTTCTCCGCCAGCGTCGTGGGTCAAAGTGGGTCCTGGGCCATGGAACTCACTCGGGGCCTCGCAGCTGGACTCCCCTGGGGCCCCGCAAACCTCCCCAAGAGGGCCCCGAGGCCCAGGACCTCTCTCCCTTCGCATCGCTCTGCCTCCGGAGGCCTAGGCCCACAAAGCCCAAGAGGTCCAAAACCTTAATCCTCAATCCTCGACGATGCCCCTCACCTCTGGACCACTTTCATCAGGACCCCCGTGGACCATGGCGACCCCAACGCTCCCAGCCCCTCACCTCGGGGGTTGCTGAAGATGCCCCTGGCCCAAGGTGCCCCCAGCTGTTCGCTCGATGCTGAACCCCTGGGGCCCTCTGGGCCTCGTGAGGGGTGTTCTGGAGGCCGTGGGTGCCTCCTTGAAAATCCTGGGGGCACCCGGGGCCATGGGCACTTCTAGCAGCACCCGATCACCTGGCGGCGCACACGCAGGGGTGGCGCAGAACTGGGGGCTGTTTCCAAGAAGACAAGGGGCCTCTCAGAGCTCAGGGGCCTCTTAGAGCTCAGAAGGCAAGGCCCTGGATACCTCTAAGAACCCTTCGTAAAGGCGTGAAGGGTCGGGAGGGCTTCTGAGAAAAAGCACCTGCCTGTTAGTTTCGAAGGCCGCCCCTGCGAAACAAGGATTCCGACATACTCCGCGGACCTTTCCAGGGGTGCAGTCTGACCAGGATCTCGAGACGAACGCAGGCCGTGCCGACGGGAATGGCCTCTCAAGAGACTCAAGAGGCGAAAACGAGTGCCAGGGGGCACGAAAGGGTAGGATAGCAAAGTGCAGGGTAGAGAACTAGCTCACGTAGCTGGTTTTCCTGGCGCCTCCTGGCGCCGGGAGCCGCCCATGTATCGAAGAATGGGCCTGGCGGCAGGGCGGAAACCAGCTGCTTGCAGCAGATTCCGTAACCCCCCCTTTCCCGAGTCCTGCCCTTTCGTCCGGCCCGTCAGTGAAGGGAAGCGGTGTCGGTACCTTTCCCTCCTCCGAATGAGGGGCGGGCCGCGCGCCCTGGTGGGCAGGGTCAGTCAGCATCGAATCGGGAAGTCGGATCGAATCGAAGTGTGCGTCGGATCGGGCTGCATCGGCACGGGATCGAACTCGGATCGAATCGGATCGACGTGGCCGTGGCAGGATCTGGGCCAGCGCGGCGCTGTGCCTAACGCCCAGGGTGGCGGGCGGGCCCGCGACGAAGTGGGATCTGGCCCTGGAAACAAATGCTGCCCCCCCAGCGACCTCCAAGGCCCGAGGAGGTCTGGGCCCCCCACCCTCCCAGGGAGGAGCAGGGAAGAGGGACAGGAGGAGGGGGAGGGGGAGGGGAAGGCGAACGCTCGTGGGACCTCACCCCTTCCCAAGGAGCTCACGACGGCCGTCGGGTGCGTCGGCGTGAAGGCATCCGTCGCGATCCCAGGGGGGGGCGGGGCGGGCCTTCAGCCGCGGCAGGAAGCGGGCCAGCGCGGCGCTGTGCCTGACGCCCAGGGTTGCGGGCAGGCCCGCGACGAAGGCCTTCACGCCGACGCACCCGACAGCCGTCGTGAGCTCCTCGGGAGGGGGAGGGAGGGCCCATGCCCATCCTCGTCCTCCTCCTCCTCCTCCTCCTTCTCCTCCTCCTCCTTCTCCTCTTCCTCCTCCTTCTCCTCCTCCTCCTCCTCCTCCTCCACCATCCACCACCTCCTTCCTCCTCATTCTCATCTTTACTCCTCCTCCTCCTCCTCCTCCTCCTCCTCTCCTCCTCCTCCTCCTCCTGCCTCCTGGCTCCCTCCCTCCCTCCCTCCCTCCCTCCTCCCTCCTCCTTCCTCCCTCCTCCCTCCTCCGCCCTCCGCACCCCGTGCCAATGCTGCTCCAGACTCATCTGGGGGAATCGAATGGGGACGCACGGGGCGCCACTAAGGGTGTGGTTTTGCCACACCCGACGAGCACCCCAGCCGAGCCCCTGGGGGAGTGAGTAGCGGGGCGACAGTGGCAAGAGGCCAGCACGGGTGCTAGCCTCCAGGACACAGCCCGGCGGCAAGGCCAGCGGTCCTGCTTACTCTCACCATTCGCACACCTGAGGCACTGACCTCCGGGACAAAGCCCAGCGCAAATGCCGGCGGTCCTGCCGCCATCCCACGCGCGAGCACCAGAGGTGATGACCTCCAGGACACAGCCCGGCAGCAGTGCCGGCGGTCCTTTTCACCCCCACAATCGCACATCAGAGGTGCTGACCTCCAGGACACAGCCCGGCGGCAATGCCGGCAGTCCTGCCTTCACTCCACACCCGTACACCATAGAGGCACCGTCCTCCAGGACACAGCCCGGCGGCGAGGCCGGCGGTCCTGCTCCAACTCAACACTCGCGTACCAGAGGCACTGACCTCCAGGACATAGCCCGGCGCAAATGCCGGCGGTCCTGCTGCCATCCCACGCGCGAATCCAGAGGTGATGACCTCCAGGACACAGCCCGGCGGCGAGGCCGGCGGTCCTACTTTCACCCACAATCGCACATCAGAGGTGCTGACCTCCAGGACACAGCCCGGCGGCAATGCCGGCAGTCCTGCCTTCACTCCACAGTCGTACACCATAGAGGCATCGTCCTCCAGGACACAGCCTGGCGGTTAGGCCGACGGTCCTGCTTCCACTCACCGTTCACACACCAGAGGCACTGACCTCCAGGACATAGCCCGGCGCAATGCCGGCGGTCCTGCCTTCATTCCACGCTCGCACACCAGAGGCATCGACCTCTGGGACAGCCTGGCGGCAATGCAGGCGGTCCTGTCTCCACTCCACACTCGCACAACAGAGGTATAGACCCCCAGCGGAAATGCTGGCGGTCCCGCCTTTGTTTGGCCCTTCGAATGCGGCTCAAGGCTCAAGGATTTGCCTCGACAGTTTCTGCCAAAGCGTCTCTTTCTTCTCCTGAGGTGGGCAAAGTGGCCATCGCCGCCGAGACCACCGCGGCGCTGTCGGCAAGCCTGGTGATGCTGCTCCTCGACCGGGCCAGGCCCCGCGCGCCCCCGGGCGTGGCCGCGGAGGCCGCCCCCGAGGCCACCTTCGGGGCCCTGAGCCTGCCCACCGCGGCCGCCAAGGATCCTCATCCTCTTCCTGCTCCTCCTGTTCGGGCTGTTCCCTTAGCCTTCACCCCCCCCCCCTCAATGCAGCCACTACCACGGGCGGACGTTCTGCGTTCTGGGTGCGCCCACAAGGCGCCACTACCACGGGCGGACGTGTGTCCTCCCAAGATCGCGAGCTTGGCAGGGAGCAGAGCCTTCTTGTCACCCCGTTGGTTGGCCACGTCCCCCACGTCCCCCTGTCACCCTTTTTGTGGTGGTCCTCCTCCCCTTCCTCCGTCCCCCTCCCCCTTGCGTGTTTCCTCCCCCTCGCTTGGTTCCCCCCGGCCCCTCTTCTCGCCCCCAAGAGGTTTTAACATCCAGGACACAGCCCGGCGACAATGCCAGCGGTCCTGCACGCCTACCACAGGCAGGCACAAAAGCTCGGAGCGATCTCAGAGGTGTCAACCTCCAGGACACAGTCCGGCGGCAATGTCGGCGGTCCTGCGCACAAACACCACACGCTCGCGCGAGCAGTTTCTGGTCCCCCCAATTGCCCCCACTTCCCACCCAACTTTGTTTTCCCGAGGTTTACCCCCCTCGCTCCTCTCTGAAGGTCTCGACATCCAGGACATTGCGCCCCTTCTACCACCTCTCCCCGCTCCTCCCCCTCGATCGGTACCTTCCCGAGGCCCTCCTCCACTCGCCCACCATGAGGTTTCGACCTCCAGGACACAGCCCGGCGACAATGCCGGCGGTCCTGCATGCCTACCACAGGTCAGATCCCAATCTCGCAGCTGCGACCCGCCACGCTGCGCTGGCAGGTCGTCATGCATCAGAGAGTCGGGGAACCCCTCTCGACCTCAGGCAGGCCAGGCATGGCCCTCCCAAAGTTGGGCGAAACCAGCCACCGGCCACAGCCAGAGGGGCTATTTGGGGCACGCAGGCAACCCCTTTAGCAGATTTACCTCCCCGAGGGCGGTGAGGAGGAAAGCCTCCCCAGTCTGCATCTGCTGTTGGATGTTTGGTGGTCAGATTTCACCAATCGGTCATTGCTCGGCATGCATTGCAGTTGCATGCCCCCCGCCAGGGGCACAGCCTTGCGTCACTGTCAGGGCTTCAGCATGCAGCAACAATCGCCCACCCATTTGAGGGAAAAGCTGCGGGATCAGCCAGGTTGATGTTTCTTTCAGATGCCCTCCTCCCTCTCAGGGGCATCCACATAGATGCTATACTAAGGATTGCAGGCTCGCATTCTGGGCCGGGAGCAGGCCCCCCCCTGTCACCGCCATGTTTGGTAGGCCCCCCCTGTCACCCCTATTGTAGCGTCCCCCCCCGCCCCCTCTCCCTCGTTTTTTGTGGTCCCCACGCCCTCCCTTCCCCCTCCCCCACTCGCTTGCTTCCTCCCAGGCCCCACCCCGGCCCATCTACCCCGTCGATTCCCCCCGTTGTCCGCTTCAGCAGCTAAGCCGGAGTTTGTCTGCCTGCAGGGCTTTTCCTGAGACACCCTGTTACCCATCTCGTGCAACAGCGAGCCAGCACAATAGGTCCCTCCATGGTCAGACCTGGCGCGGCTGCTGCTGCTGCTACTGTGGCTGCCACTCACATCTGCTGTGGCGCGGCACCCCGCCAAGCAGACCATGGTCCGATTTGGCCGCCCCCCCCAAGAGGTCTTGACCTTCAGGACACAGCCCCGCGACAATGCCGGCGGTCCTGCACGCCTTGCGTGCCTGCCATGGGCTCGTAAGGAAAGTCAGTCATTCGCCCCCACGAGGTTCTTAACCTCCAGGACACAGCCCGGCGACAAGGCCGGCGGTCCTGCACGCCTGCAACAGTCAGGCACAAAAACTCGGAGCGTTCCCAATTGGCCCCCACAAGAGGTTTCGACCTCCAGGACACAGCCCGGCGGCAAGGCTGGCGGTCCTGCTCGCATTCACCACGCGCTCGTGCGAGCAGCTGGCGGCCTCCCCATTGCCCCACAGCCTGCTCCACCCTTCCCTCCGAGGCTTCCCCCCGTTCGCCCTCCCCTTATATGCTTGTGTCCCTCCTCCCCCTCCCACCTCCTCCCCCCCCTCGTTTCTTCCCCCTCTCCTCCTCCCCTTCTCCCCTGGCCAGTCCCCCCTATTTTCCCCTTCGGTTGGGTCCCCTCGCCCTCCCACCCCCCTACCCCCACTCGCTTGGTACCTCCCAGGCCACCCCCGGCCCATCGGCCCCGTCGGTCCCCCCGTTGTCCGTTTCAGCTGCTGTGCCAGAGGTTGCATGCCTCCGGGGCTTTTCCTGAGACACTCTGATCCCCATCTCGTGCCACAGCGAGCCAGCACAATAGGTCCCTCCATGGTCAGACCTGGCGCGGCTGATGCTGTGGCTGCCGCTCACATCTGCTGCGGCGAGGCACCCTGCCAAACGGACCATGGTCTGGTGGGCCGCCCCCCTCAAGAGGTCTTGACCTCCCGGACATAACCAGCCCGGCGACAAGCCAACGGACCTGCATGCCTTGCATGACTGCCACAGGCTCGTAAGGAAAGTCAGGCCCCCACAAGGGGGTTTAACCTCCAGGACACAGCCTGGCGGTAATGCCGGCGGTCCTGCATACAATCCCCAATCCCCTAGTTGCCTTCCTACCCCGCCCTACCTTCCGTTTTCCCCTTCCTCTCTCTCCTTCCACCCTTCCCGTTTTCCCCTCATTATCCCAGTCCTCCTCCCAATGGTGCAGTGTCCCTTCTTGGGAAGATGCTTCGACGAAGCATCATGGATGATGCTTGGTTCTCCTGTAATTTCACGGTGGGGCTTGCCAGCCACCGTGTTTCAGGAGGGTAACCAGCGCTTGATTCCTGGTCCCCCCCTGGGCATTGGTACCCATAAGCCAGTCGACTTCGAACAGGCATCCTCCCACCGAGCCTCCGCACCTCCAGCCCATCAGGCACCCCCTCCCTCCCCCATAGACGGGCTAGGCTAGCGCAAGCCCCTGTCACCTGAAGCCCCGCTGGCAAATCGGTTCTAGCCGCGGCGACAAGGAGGCGATCCGAGGGGCCAACCCTTGCATCTGCTATGGCCAGCCGTGGGGACGAGGCCCCGTCGGCTCCCCCGTTGTCCTTTTCAGCTGCTCCGCCTGTGGTTGCCTGCCTCCCAGGCTCATGTCTGTAACAATTTCAACTTCGTCACTCCCGTGACAGATTTGGGCCCGAAACGTGTTTAACAATTTTAACTCCGATTTGCTCTAAGATGCATTTATAATGAAGTCACCCTGATGATAAAATCAGGGTTCGTCCTATTGCCTTCCAATGGAGGGGGTATGGTTGCAGAGCCTCCCGTGTGCGGCTTTCTGCCGCCACCGATCCCCCTGCTATCATTGGGCGGAGATCCGCCTGGCATGGAGCAGGTCCGCCTTGCCACCCCTCCGGTAACAATCCACTCTGCCGCAGAGCTGACCTCCCTGCCACTCTTAACGTGACGTACAGTCCTGCTCTCCTTGGGCGTAATGTTTACCCCCTCCTTGGCTTGCTTCCGTTCTCAATTCCTCTGAGGCCTTGCGCCTATGCTCGCCCTGTTGCTCTCCCGCCCACCCTCACTTGCTCGCCCATCCGCCCGTTTCTCGATTAACTCCCCTTGAATGGGGCGGTGGCAGAGGGATGTGTGCGATACTCCCCAGATTGCGGCCTACATGCGCTACTGGGCCAGCCCCACCTTGTCCACATTGGGGGGGAGACGTCCTGCAGCGGAGAAGGTCTGCAAGGTCGCCCAACGGTGACGATCCGTCCGTCTGTGGCGCAGGGCACTCCCGGCACCTGTAGGGTTGCGAGCCACCCGGCGGTGTAACAGGACAAGAGATCTCATTGCACAGGGCGGCAGAGGGATGGACAAATCCTGCCCACCTTCAATGCAATGGAAAATGTGCAGCGGTCCTGCACTGCAAGTGGCGGTATCCGCCCCAAGAGGATGGTAACTCCAGGCAACTGGGCCCACTAACGGGGTTAAGGCGCCCCTGAGCCATGTTACTTCAAGTCCTCCGCCCTCCGCCCTCCTCCTCCTCCTCCTCCTGCTCCTCCCTGAGAGGGGGGGGAGGGTCCAGACCCCCTCGGGCCTTGGAGGTCGCTGGGGGAGCAGCGCTGTTTCCAGGGCCAGGGCCAGATCCCAAGATGCTCGGACGGCGCGCTTGATCCATCAATGGCAATCCTTACGGCCCCCTTTCGTAAGAAGCTCGGATCTCAGGTTTGCTCAGGTTTGCTGCTTCGGTTTCTTCTCGACCTACGAGCATTGCCCCCTCCTCCGTCGCACCATTACACAAATCGCATTTGCAGCGACTCGCAAAACGGACGGACATTGTTTCGCTACTCTGGACTTCCGGCCCCGGGACCGCCGTAAAACTGCGCAGGAACGAAAAACGCTCCCGAGAAAAGGGGTCCACAACATCTGGGGGCCAACGTCATGAACAGATCATGACGTCGGGGGTCTCGAATGAGGACAGATCTAGCATCTATGAGAGCTGACGGGCCTGGAGGATTCGATGATCCTCAGAACGTGTGTTCGCGCCAACTTGTGCTTGTCCACCGAGGCCCTTCAATACGACGCAGGCGGGGCAACGAGGGCCGACACAGGCTGCGCGCTTGGGGTGAACACGCGCCTGGGCTAACACATGTCCTGAGGATCCTCGCAGGACGCAGCGGGCGCCGCGGCCGTTCTTCACAGCGCTCCGAGAGCGTTCCGGAACGTTCTGGGGCGACTGATCCTCGCTCCTGGGCCTGTCTGACCTCGGGAGGGGGAGCAGGAAGCCATTTCCGACGATCCAGTTTGGGGAGGGGGAGCCTCCCCTCGAGGAGCCCGCTGGACGCAGCTGGACAAACTGGCCCGAACGGCGTCCGCAAGGGCACCCAACTCTGCTTTCTCGCGCTTCGCGCTTCGCGCTTCGCGCCGCCCCCCAGGGGAGAAGAGGAAGATGAGGAGGAACTGGAGCCCGGAGCCGAACAGCGAAGCGCGAATAACTTCGAGCCCTCGAGGGCGCCCTTGCGTCAGGGAGTTATGAGGGGACTGGTTCTGAAAGGACCCAGACATCCCCAGGCATCCGATGTTTTGCTCATATGTTTCAATACGGGGTGCTTGAAGCCCCGCCGTCAGCTCCCCAACCTGACTCGTTCTTGATGATGGCCCTGGGGCCTGGTGAGTGCCTTCGGAGGCGAAGCTTGAGACCTCCCAAATGGGATCGGAGAAGATGGGGTCGGAGGATCTCGCCGCATCGGCGATGCATCGGCGATGCAGTGGCGACGTCCGCGTGAAGAATATCGGGCCCCACATCGAGCCGCATCGCCGATGCATCGGCGATGCGGCGCCACCATCCGACTCCCATCTACTCCAACGCCATTTGGGAGGCCTAAAGAGACTGGCGAAAAACCTTCGACGTGATGTTTGTCAAGGCGCTGGGAGCCTGGGAAACTGGCCGAGAGGACCCGAGCTTCTCTGGAGGCCTCCCAAATAAATGGGTCCACTGAGCCTCCAAGAGGTTTCCAAGACGGCCCGAGAGGGCCTCAAGGGAAGTCCAAGAGGTGCCCAAGAGGGGGGACACGTACAGCAATTTAGAGCCCTCTGCCCCGAGACACCCATGACTGCTCACGCATCACTTCAAGGAACCTACCACCACCCATCAACGCCGCAATGGTAACCAACACGCTGGCAAACGCCGCCCGCAATGGAGTAGTCTTTGCCGGCAGAATGAGCGAAGCGATAAAGTAAAGAGGTCCGTGTAGATGAGTCCTGATAATCGCGCCGCATTGCCAATGCATCGCCGATACATCGGCGATGCACCGACAACGCCAGCGATGCATTGGCGCCACTGGCATGGAGAATCGTCGGGCTCTACATCGAGCCGCATAGCGAATTATATCTTTCGCCGATATCAACCTCAGCGGGGGACCCTCACCAGGCCCTGGGGCCGTGCAGAAACGAGTCAGATCAAGAAGCCAGCCCTGGGGAACGCATCGGGATTGCCGCGGGTCCAGTATTGAGAAATGTCAAGGCGTCGGATGTCTGGGTCGGACCGTTGAGGTCTTCGGCGGTCTCCAACAGTCTTCTGCGGGAAGACTGGACGCTTGCATTCAGCAAGGTGAGCACGACCGAGCATCTGGGGATCGGGTGTGAGTTGGTCGTCTTAGCCAGAAGAAAATCCGCCACCGTGCCTGCACGGAGTGGGCGTGTTAGAATGCTCGTCGTTTGTGTGGGCGATCTCGTCAAGTTTTAAGAGGCCCCCGCTCCCTCGCAGAACGCGCGCCCAAAAGAAACGGCCCTTCCTCAAATTGCTTTCTGGCGGACTTCTCGACCTCCAGACGGCCAAGATTGCCTCAAAGACGGCTATCAAGACAGCCCAGCCGACAGCAAAACGGCTCAAAATGGCCCACGATAGCCCAAGATGGCCGCCCAAGAGGCCACCAAGACGGCCGGAGAGGGCTCCAAGAGGCCTTCCTGGAGAGTCCAAGGGGGCCAACACCATTTATTGTCTTAAGGTGGTTGAAGGATTTTGAAGTCCTCGCCTTCGGTTTCCGACCGCCCAAGACCGCCCAAGAGACACCCAAGAGGGCCTAAGGTCGGCCCAAGAGGATCCAAAGATCGCCCAAGGGGCTCCCAAAGAGGGCCCCACGACGGCCTTGAAGCGCTCCAGGAGAACAACAAGACGATCCAGAGAGGCCTCTTGGGCGGTCGTGGGCGGTCGGAAACCCAAACATGCCAGAACCTCAAATTCCTTCAAAAACAAAAGGAACATCAATGGTTTTGGCCTCCTCGGGCTCTCCTGGAGGGCCTCTTGGAGACCTCTTGGGCCGCCTTGGAGGGCCACGAGGCGGCCATGAACTGCTCTAGGCCTCCATATGCGTCAGACGGGCCACAAGTCCATTAAGACGACTCAAAAGGCTCCTAGAGGCCCCCAAGGTGCCCCTATGAGGCCCCCAAGAGGCTCCCAATCAACTTTCAGGAAGTTCCCAGGAGCCCCCAGGAAGCCCAAGGAGGGCCCCAAGAAGGTTTCTCCTCCTCATCCTCATTTTCTCCCTCTGCTCTTCCTCATCCTCCTCCTCCTCCTTCTCGTCGTCCCCCTCTTCCTCCTCCTCTTCCTCCTCCTCCTCCTCCACCTCCTCATCCCCCTCCTCCTTCCTACCGCGCAGACGAAGACGAGGCCGGAATCACGATCTGCCCCAATGCATACTCGTCGGAATTGCACTGTTCCTACACTCAACCTCCTTCCTGCTGCACTGCTGCACAGGCACGGTGGCGGGGTTTGCCGCAAGCAGCTGGATAGGAAGCGAGGTGCCGTCCGGAACTGTCTTTGCGTGTCGCGGCGGCGGCCCCAGAAAAGATCGGAACGTTGACGCTTGGGAATGAGAACGTGGATAGCGTGCGGCGCCGAAGCGTGGTGGGCCAGGACAGGCGTCGCGACACACTGAGTCAAAGCACCCCCCTTCATTGGCACGCGGAGCGCGCCAAGGGCGGCGCCAGAGGCGCCGCCAGGGGGACACAGCGCCCATCCATAAGAAATCCGCGCGGAACTCCGAAAGTTGAATGGTTGGTGCCGTGCCCGTATTCGAGATCGGGCGTGGGCCAATCTTCTTGGCGACCCCCGACTCCTCCAGCGTACACTCGTTCCTGGCGGCGTCGCGGGTACAAACAAAAAGGGGTCCTCCCTCTCTCTCTCTCTCGCACTCTCTCTCTCTCTCTCTCTCTTTCGGTTTTTGTTTTGTTCCCCATATCCTAAGATGGGGTTCTTGTTATTACTTGGACGCCTCCTACTCCTCCTCCTCCCTCCTCCTCTTTTCTCCTCCCCTCCTGTCGGACTTACTCATACTCACACTTGCTCATATTCAGACTTACTCATACACAGACTTACTCATACTCAGATTTACTCATACTCAGACCTACTCATACTCAGACTTACTCACACTCAGACATACTCATACACAGACTTACTCATACACAGACTTACTCATACACAGACTTACTCATACGCAGACTTACTCATACTCAGGCATACTCATACTCAGACCTACTCATACTCAGACTTACTCAACACACATCAGATTTGGAGGATGTCTCAGGCGGGGCGCTCGTTTCAGCACCCCTAAGGGGAGCCGCCAGGGGTGATTGCACGGGTTCGTTCGCGGCCATTTTGTGGGGATGTCTCAGGCGGTTTGCCTGTTTCCGGGCTCAACATCCTTCGCTTGGAGAGCAGATTGTGAGGATGTCTCAGGCGGGGCGCTGGTTTCAGCACCCCTAAGGGGAGCCGCCAGGGGTGATTGCACGGGTTCGTTCGCGGCCATTTTGTGGGGATGTCTCAGGCGGTTTGCTTGTTTCTGGGCTCAACATCCTTCGCTTTCGGAGCAGATTTGGAGGATGTCTCGAGCGAGGCGCTCATTTTCACCCCCCAGGTGGGCCAGATTTTGAGGATGTCTCGATCGGTTTGCTTGTTTTGGTGGCCAGGCTCGTGGGCGCAGCACCCCTAAGGGGAGCCGCCAGGGGTGGTTGCACGGGCTCGTTCGCGGCCATTTTGTGGGGATGTCTCAGGCGGTTTGCTTGTTTCTGGGCTCAACATCCTTCGCTTTCGGAGCAGATTTGGAGGATGTCTCGAGCGAGGCGCTCATTTTCACCCCCCAGGTGGGCCAGATTTTGAGGATGTCTCGATCGGTTTGCTTGTTTTGGTGGCCAGGCTCGTGGGCGCAGCACCCCTAAGGGGAGCCGCCAGGGGTGGTTGCACGGGCTCGTTCGCGGCCATTTTGTGGGGATGTCTCAGGCGGTTTGCTTGTTTCTGGGCTCAACATCCTTCGCTTTCGGAGCAGATTTGGAGGATGTCTCGAGCGAGGCGCTCATTTTCACCCCCCAGGTGGGCCAGATTTTGAGGATGTCTCGATCGGTTTGCTTGTTTTGGTGGCCAGGCTCGTGGGCGCAGATTCTTCTCAGGATGCCACAGGAGGCTCCAACAGGCTCCAGGAGGCCCCAGGAGACCACATGAGGTCCCAGGAGGCATCAGGAGGCCACAGAAAGACTCAAGAGGGCACAGGATGTCCCAAGAGGCTCCAGGAGGCCCCAGGAAGCTCCAGAAGGCCTCAGGAAACCACAGGAGGCCCCAGGAGGCAACAGGAAGCGCCAGGAGGCCTCGGAAGGCAACAGGAGGCCCCGAGAGGCCCCAGGAGCAGGAGGCCTCAGAAGGCAACAGGAGTGGCTCCAATCCCATGTGTTTTACGTATGCTCCTATCGATTGGGCCTCACCTGGAGCACGATTCTTTGATGTTCTACGTATGTTTCTATAGATGGTCCTTCTCCTGTGTACACAATCCTAAATGTTTTACTCATGTTCCTATGTATTGGACCTCTCCTGGGGCACGAGTCCTTGGTGTTTTACGCGTGTTCCTATAGATTGCCCTTTTCCTATGGCTCTAATCCGCAATGTTTTATGTACGTCTGTTGCTATAGATTGCGCCTCTCCTGGGGCACGAAACCTTCCTAGGAGGTCCCAGGAGGTCCCAAGAGGCTCCTGGAGACCCCAGGAAGCCCCAGTAGGTTTCAGGAGGCCCCAGGAGGCCCCAGGCTCATGCACAGAGACGCGCTCGTACTACTGAGGTTCATTCACACTCCAATTCATTCGCAGTTAGATTGATGTCCAGACCGTCACAACTGAAGCCCGTTAATATTCGAAAGCTCTTGCGCCTAGACATTCACGGCGGATCACCCCCGGCAATACAACGCTGGACCCTGGTCGCAGCAGGCTTGAATAATACAAATAAATCGCGAAACACTCAACCTTCCCTCAGCCGTGACGAATGAAAAACCTGACTCACTCTAACTCACCCCCTGGAAGGATAAATAACGATTCTAACGGCGCCACACGAGGGGGGGTTCTCGAACCATAACAACCCAACTTCAAACACAACACCCCACTCCGGCGATGAATAAAGCTTTTGACGCATTGCAGAATCATCTCATGAGCAAATCACTCTGGCTTGGCACGACACAAGTCGTTGGACAGGGGCCCAAACCACCACCAGAGGCCACAATATTCCCGAAAGGCTCCCCACATGCCCACAAGATGGCCCCATAAGGCCCCCAGAAGCCCTCAAAAGGGCCCCCAAAGGCCCCCGACATGGCCCCATGAGGCCTCAAGAAGCCCACCATCAGGCCCCCATAAGAACGCATACAGGCCCCGAAAGCCCCCAAGAGCGTCTTGGAAACCATTGAAGCCATATGGCGCCTTCTTGGGGAAATATCGCGGCCTCTTGAGGCCATCATGGGGCCTCCAAGGCCGCACTTTGACGATTTTGGAATCCTTTTCTGGCCGTCTCGGGCCCCCCCAGCCCCCGCTTCCACTATTCGTGGGGCCTGCCGAAACTGTGGGTTTTTCGAATGTCCCCTGAATAATGGAACCCCCAAAAAGCAAATTTTCTGGACGCCCCTCCGGGCGGGCCAGGGGTGGCTTTTTCGCGCGCAGGCCAATAAAAACCAGCCGCGGCGACGCGCCAAAAAGTGTTCAGAACAAGGGGCGAAAGCGGCGGGTCCCCCGAAATCTTAGAAATTTGTGATTTCCGCTACTTTTTCTGTAATAATTATTTTGGCTTCCTGGGGCCTCTTGGGCCGCTCTTGGGGGCCTCTTGGGGGCCTCTTGGGGGCCCTTGAGGGCCTCTTGGGGGCCTCTTAGGAGCCTTTGGGGGCCTCTCGGGGGCCGCCGAAAGCTCCCCGAGGGATCAAAGAAAAAACAAAAAATATTGGGGCTCTCTTGGGGGCCTCTTGGGGCGCTCTTGGGGGCGTCTCGGGGCGCTCTTGGGGGCCTCTTGGGGCCGCAGCATGGAGCAGCACCAGCATGCAGCAGCAGTAGCAGCAGCAGCAGAAGCCGACAACTGACACATCGCGCGCAGGCAGACCCCCCACTTAGGAAAAATGACCGGGGGTCCGATCGAAATTGACCCCCCTGGAACGATGAATAACGGCGGAAACGCTCCACCACTAACACCCCCCCCCGTTGACGGCTGAACCGGCTCGAATGCACTTACCGGGTCAACCCTTCATAACCAGGGGTGATCACGGCGGACAGGTCCATGCGAGTAGATGCACATATGGGGAGCTCCACGCAGTGAATAATTCTCTCTCTCTCTCTCTCTGAGACTGCACGCGGTGCCTCGACCGCACCGCCGGCGTCCAGCGATGGCACGGTGGACGGTGCGCGGCTCCGCCGCCCCTGTCAGTGGTGGCAGAGGTCACCCGTCTTCGCGCGCGCCACGGCCGCCGATGCGCGACGCGCGCGCTTCTCCTCGCGCGCTCGCGCGGCCACCTCGGCGAGGGACGGCGCTTCAGCCAAGGCCTCGACGCGCGAAGCGCAACTACCCCCCGCGCGCCACTGCTGGTGACCTGGGTGGCGACGCAGCGGCGACGTGTCGCGATTTTGCGCCGCTCTCCCCCCCCCCACACACACACACACACACTTCCCATGCCCTGCCCTGTCCCTCCTCCTCCTCCTCCTCCTCCTCATCCTCCTCCTCCTCCTCCTCCTCGTCCATCTCCTCCTCCTCTCTCCTCCTCCTCCTCCTCCTCCTCCTCCTCCTCCTCCTCCCCCCTCCTCGTCCATCTTCTCCTCCTCCTCCGCTTCCTCCTCCTCGTCCTCATGATCATCGTCATCCGTCTTCCTCGTCCCTCCTCACTCCCCATCCTCATCCCCCTCCTCCTTCTCATCCTTCTCCTCCTGTTCCCCTATTCCTGTTCCTTCTGAATTTTCCCGTCTCACCCCGAGGCCAGTTTGTAGGGCGGGCCGGGCGTTTCCCCTGAGACTTCCTGACCACTTATGACTCCGAAGCCTACAGAGTGGTATCAGTTTCACAGATGGAAGGCGGGCCGTTTTCAAAATGTGGCTCTCGCTTCAGCGCCGTGCACTTTTTTGAAAATCTGCCAGAGCTTCACGGATTGAGGGCAAGTCGATTTCAAGATGTGGTTCCCGCCTTCGCGCCGCGCGCATTTGTTTTACACTGTTGCAAGAGCTTCACGGATTGAGGACCGTTCCTTTTCAAAATGTGGCTCTCGCCTTGCACCGCGCACATTCGTTTATAACATTTGCAAGATACTCACGGGCTCCCGTGATCAGAGTACCAGAAATGATGTTTTGGAAGGGTTCCGGATTATGCGGGCGCAGCAGTTACAGAGAGAAAAACCAAGGAATTAAAAACAACAAGGAGTTGAATATTCTAGGTTGTCGCGTAGAAATCGCAGCCCCGAAGCGAGGCAAATAACAAAACTAGGAATGCGGCATGGCGAAGCTCATGGGTTCCTTTCCTTGAGCCAAGCGGTTTTAGTAAAAACAATCTCGGCTCCAAACGTGTGAAGCCCTGCAGCCCTCCTCGAGGCCGCTGTGCAAGCTAGTGGGTTCGTCAGCCCACCACATCAAATTACACAGCACTGTGCGAAACCGCTCGGTTCCGCCTCACGCAACAGAAACAGCCATGGAATAGGAAACCTCTCATTCACGTGTGTATCAGGCCTCTTGACTCTCATTATCTCGCGCGCTACGACCTCGGGGGGTGATCAAACTCCGTCGTATGTCATCTGAACAACGCTCAACACACACACAGTATCTCGTGCTGGTCGTCCAGGGTGTGTGCCATACTGTTAATGCCAAGCTCCCCAGTCATGCAAGCCCAACGGTGTGTAGCGACCGTCGGCGTACTGGTTCAGCTTGCTCCTGCTCGTGTAGGTCACTGTTCCCTGCACTGAAACTGACCTCAACTTCTTGACGTGCACCTCTGACTCGGGCGATCGTCTCGGCGACGCCTCCTCGACGGTGGTCGCTCGCTTGAGCCGCAACTCGTGTCTGTGTGTCTCCCCATCGGGTTCTGGCGAACTGTCTCGCAAACCCTCTCCGTCCTGCTTCGCCTTCACTACAAACCTGTAGTACTTGAACACCACTGCTATGATAGTTACCACCACGTGCGAAAGACAACTCCGCAAACTGACGTCGCTCGTCATGTTCACCTTGATGTTGACGCCATCCTCGTAGTAGTACTTTGTCGCCTCTGCTCCTGAAGCGACCGACGTGACAGCGAACATCTTCGTCAACACTTCTGGGCCCCTGAAACTCGTCGCCTGGATCGAAATCTAACCCAGGGTCTTCATGCGCCTTCGGAGCGTATCCTTATCCACCGGCTTTGTCCTGATATCCGCAACCTGGCCCTTCGCATTGACCGTCGCCACTTCCATCTCGCCGTCGCGTGCCAAGTCTCGATGCCATATCCACCTCGTCTGTACTCGACCCGCTCCATGTCTATGAATCATGCCCTTCGCCGCTGCTGAGTCCGTCTCCAGCTCCAGGGTGATGTTTGTCTTCTCGCCCCTCATCTCCGCCATCTCCTGCAACGCGCGCTTGACGGTGAGTCCCCTGGCCGTGCCTGAACCCATCGCGTAGAACCCCGACCCCCCACTTGATGGTGCCACCGTCGCTTGAGATAGCACCCAACTCTCCAGCAGATGAGCTCCAAGTCGAACTCCTCCTGATGAGTGCTCTTGCACGTGGCCTCCTGTCCTGCCCAGTCTGCGCCCACCGACGCCTTCGCCTTGAACGCCTCCTCCTGGCACGGGTAGAAGATAACGACGTCGGCAGTCCCCTTCAAGTACCTGACCAGGCGCGTCTGCTTGAGCATGTGCTTCACCCGCGGGTCATTGCATGAACAACTCTGCTCTCGAACTGCTTCTTGAATATCCCAACGATCTGCAGCCAGATATTGAGCAATACCTCCACAACTGCGGTAAACTGTCGAGCTCTGTCGCCCCACTGGGTCTTCAGCTTCCCGAGCTCCTTTCGCAGTGTGCATAGGACTCGGTGTCTCTGCTGGCTTAGCCTGCTTCAGCTCGTACAACTCCACCACATTTAGAATCAGCTTCGGGCCGGGTAGAATGCCGAAGCCCTCCTCGCCCCAGAGCGCCGTCCTGTTGAGAAACGTACCTTCAGCTCCTCCTCCTGACCCCACTCGGGGTTGTGGCTTGACCTTGAACATGTCGGCCACCAGCTCGCCGAACTCGCCCATCTCCCCGTCGTGAGATTCCACCACAAAATCGTCACCATGTCCTGCACGCAGTGAGTCCTTGCCAGGATGGTAGTACAAACAACGCACCGTCTTCAACTCCTCATATCCTTTCTGGCTGAAGTTGTCACGAGCTTCTCCTTGAAATAGCATTGATGCCTCTGGCGTCCCATGCATTGCCTTCTGCAGCTTCTAGAGCAGGCCTGGTCGTTGATGCTCTGGTGGTGGCCATCAATACTGGGGCTCCTTCAGCGACGCGTGAAAGAACGCAGCTGGTATGCCATAGAGCCCAAGCTTCTTCTTCCGCTGTCCGGTCGCCCTTGGTGGCGCTGCCCTTGACACCACCAACTTTACTACGAATAGTGCGGGCGCCCCTGCTAAATTCGAGGGGTCGGTTCCACCGCTGCACCCCCAATGAACACATCGGCTCCTCACGATCCACTCGTTGTTCTGTAGGTCGCACTCCTTACGGTCGATCCATGTGGCGTCGAACGGCTTCATCCAGTCCTCAAGCGGCACCCGCCCAAAGAACTCCTCCATGCTCTTCATCTCCTTCGTCCTGCCGTTGATGACCAGCTCCTTCAACAACTCCTCTCATGTGCACGCGTCCCCGTAGATCCCATCGCCCAGTAGCTTGTCGTAGTTCACCCTCGGCTCCATCTCCTCGCAGACGTGGCGATCCTCTTCCTTCGTGGTCGACATAAGGACGCCTATCTCCATCACCTCGTCCCGTCACGGCGTAGTCGGTGCGACGTCTCCTCCTGCAACGATCGCGTTGCCCGTCGCATCCACGTCCTGCTCGATGGGAGACCCCCGTCCGAAGAGATAACCAACTGGTGTACCTGGAGCTCGCTCATCTTCCTCTTCCTGTCGTGGTTATCGAACTCTGGCCTCCTCTGGTGGTGCCTGTGCTGATAGAACTCCCGCTGGTGCTGCGCGTGCCTCAGGTTGTGCTGGCGACCTGCTGCAGCCACCTCGATCCTCGGCTCGGCCTCGTCGAAGATCTCGGCGAACCTCGCCCTGCGCCTCGCGCGGTACATCGCCGAGCCCCCCCTCGCAAGCTGCGCGCCCGCCCGTGGGCCAGTGCCCCTCGTCAGCGCCTTCGCGACGTACTTCCTTCTTTGAGCCGCCTGGCTCTGATCCTTCGCCTCTAAGCCTCTGGGGTTCCACGGAATTTCAATGGGCATGTTGTATACTTCCTTGTTATACTTGCCTCTCGTGGCCCTCGGCTTCATCGCCCTGGCGCGCTCGATGCCTCGCGCTGCCCCGACGATGGCCTCGTCGCCCTCGTCGCGCCTGCCCGAGAAGATGCCCTCGCCCCACCGCGGCCCCAGCTCGGAATAGTCTTTCGCCCGGATCTCGCAATCGATCGTTTCGCCGATTTCACCAAGCTCCGACTTGAACTTCGCGCGGCCCAATCGTTCCCAAGCTGCCCTGCCATCCGTCTCAATAGCGAACCTGGTGAACAGGCGCCCCGCGCGCCTGACCAGCCACGGCACGATCGAGCTCTTTGGCCCAATCTTCACCTCCAGCTTCGCCGCCAGCTCGCCGCGCAACGTGCGCAGGAGTGACTCCGCTCTCTCCACTGCGTTCTCGATCGCCCCGCTGCTCTGGCGAGGGCCTTTCGGTGCCTCCTCCACCTGCGTGCTGTGATTCCTCCTGTTCTTTACCGCCGTGATCACCGCCTGTAGAGATGGCCCCTGGTCGCCCTTCAGGATGACGTCAGCAGCTCCCCAGGCGTCCAAGTAGAACTCCACCGCTGAGTTGACGTACTCGCTGGGCCCCTTATGGATCACCATGATAGAAGCCACCGCGTCCTCAGGCTTCTGAACCATCACCAGGATGTCGATCACCTCTGTCTCCAGCTCGGTGTTCACGAAGCAGTAGTCCACACTGGTGACCGGCATCGCCGGCGCTTCCTCGGGGCTGGCCTTCTTGCGACCATCCTCCTTGCCTCGGCCCCGAAGACACCACTTGCACCAGTCCCGATGAGGCATGTGCGTCCCCTCGTGGATGGACATTTCCTCCGCTGTGGGTTTGCATCGCTCCTTCTTGATCTCATGCCTCTGCGCCTCCTCGCTGTCCAACGGAACTTGCACTGGATCTCCATCTCCTTCCAGTGGGCAAAGCGCGCTGGCATCTACGTCGAAACTGTAGATGCCACGCCTCTCCGCGATCTAGAGCGGCTTGTTCGCCCTGTTGTATCTGTCCTCGTACTCGATCACCTCCTGGATCTTCTTGCTCACCGTCGGGCATGCCACCGCGCCTCCGTATTCATCGAACCACGCGCCCTGCGCTCCCTTCGTCAAGTCACTGACCTCTATGATCGTATTGCGCACGTCGCGCACATCAAATTGACCTCGAATCGGTTGCCTGGCCCCAGCTACCCCCATATGTACCGCCTTGCAGCCGCCCGCGCATATCTTGGTACCATCGGCTTGGCGTAGTAGTGGCGCGTCCGCTTCCTGTCGCGGCATTCTCGGCGCGAAACCAGGTGGCATGCACTTCTCGCCGCGCACGAATCGATCATTACCTCGATCTTCCCGTCGTTCTCGTTCTCAAACTCCTCTATCGGAACCAGGTAACTCTCGTCATTCTCGTTGGTCTCGTAAGTGGGCTCCCTCTTCGCGTCTAGATCCACCAAATAGTCTGCAACTCCGATGTGGTCTATCTCCTCAGGTGTGATCCGTGTTCTCCTGGTCGTCTAGGTCCTCGTTCTCGCACTCTTTTCATCGTGAAGATATAGCCCTCCTCGGCGCCGTAGTCCCCTAAGTACTTCATGTCTCGCTGTTTGGGCTTGTGGGGCGGTGGCGCGCTCCCCTGAGTGTCGGACTTACCTTTGACCTTGCCCTTGCCCTTGCTGATTGTCCGAAGCTCTTCCTTAGTGATATGTCTTTCCTCCATGTCCTGTGTAGCCTTCCTGCACTCCATCAGCTTGTGGCCCTTTTCCCCGCAATGCTGACGTGGCTGGCTAGTCGTGGTGTTGTCATGCCCCCTGCCTCTGCCGTCCTTGCCTTTGCCGTACTTCCCTTTTCCGTCTTTGCCGTGCTTCCAGAACGTAAGCACATCCTAGTCCATCGGTGCTGGTCCACTGGGCGCCATCGCTGCCAGCTTCGATCTCAAGTAATTCAGGACCTCTGCTCGTGCAAAGGGCGTACGTCGTACACCTCGTCGCGTTCAACATGAGATGCCCCCGAAGCTTGGTCGAGACCAGACGGGTGCTCAACACTGACTTCTTGACCTTTTCGCCCGTCTGCTCCTCATATCGCTGCACCAGCGTCTCCCAGGATACTACGCCCTTGATCGAATCATTGTCCTGCACGGCTGGATACGGAATCGAGTCTAGCATCCCTGAGAACCTGGACGGTACCTTCGGCTCGAAGTCCACACATAGTAGACGCCATGCCTCCAGTCCTTCTCCCGATGGAACGCTCTTCGCGATGCCCTTCGCTTTGCCCTTACACGTGAGCACTAGAATGTAGTACATATTCGTGTTCACGCGCTGAGCCTCGTCATCTAGATGCTCATGAGCGTATCCTTCTGCGTCGACCTTGACCGCGTCCCTCATCAGCTCAGCCACGTGCGGGTCCACCGTCCTGCAGTGGGCCGCTAGGACCAAACTCCAGTTCTTCCATGTAGCTCCATCCTTGTACTTCGCATTCTCGTCAAGCTCTCCTGAGAACTTGTCAGGCTTCCCAAGCCGCTTCGTGTCCACCAATGATTCTGCACGTGGAACCGCCCCTGCTCTGAGATCGTCTTGACCTGCTGGAACCGCTGCTGCTGCTCGTTGGTTTGCCTCTCTCAGTTGCTGCTCGAGCCTCACTATCTGATCTCTCTGCTGAACCACGACGCCTTCCATAGCCACAACCCTATTCAACACCTCCTCTGCTGAGGCCATCTCTGCGCGAGAAACGGGGAGCCTGGCCGTGATCACAACCAGGTTCCGCTACCATGCGGAATGGCGAAGCCCGCGGGTTCCTTTCCTTGAGCCAAACGGTTTCAGTAACAACAATCTCGGCTGCAACCGTGTGAGACCCTGCGAGGGGTTTGAACAAAAAACAAGAACCGGACCCGCGACGCGGCGCGAAACAAAACAAGGGACGCCCGGCAGAGCAAAGCCGAGCAGAGCAGGAAAGCACTGAAGGGGCTCCCTGCGTAAGGGTGTAAGGGTGGATTGGACGATGTCCAGGGACTCACTCACTCACTCGCTCACTCACCCACTCTTCCGCCATTGTACTCATCCATGTCGCGGCGTGCGCCTACAGAGATGCCGCCGCGTTCCCCCCCAGGGGCGGTCGCTCCCCCCGGGAGGGGGGGCCCAGCTGGGGCGCCTGGCAGCGGTGGCGTCCGCGCTCAGCGGCACTCCGCGGGAGAAGACCGGCAGCGGTGGCAGCGGTGGCCATCGCGCTGCGTCGCTCGGCCCTTCCCTCCCCCCGAGCGCCCCCGCCGCCCCACCCGTAGTTCACCATCGGCACCCCCTCGAGGGGGAAGCGGTGGATTTGTTTTGAGGATTTTCTGTTTCCTCTGAACATATCTTGATGCGATCGCAGCGCCTGGTTGCGCGACCTGACAAGCTGGGGCGTCGACCTAGCCAATGCAATCTCAAAATGCCGACGGCCCGGAAGCGGCAAATGCCCGCACCTGGGCGCCTGATCTCGGAGCTGAGCTCGCTTTTCAAATTTCCTGAATTCACCCGCCGCTCGGCCCCCGCCGAGTTCGAACGGCGGGGCTGCTGGGGTCTGTTGCACCGCGACGGCAACGGCACTGCCCAGCCAAAGCTTCGACGTCATTCGCCAACGCATCATAAGCTGAACGGGTCAGCGGGGCCGAGTCGCGAAAGAGGCAACCCCGCAGGAATGGCAGACGCCCATGCGACTACCGACGCGCTTAGGAGAAGTACCAAGCACGGGAACAACGAAATGCGGTCGTTTGGGGGCTTACAAAAGCTCTCAGGGCTGCAACAGAGCCGACAGCTGCGCGAGGGCCCCGACGCCACCATTTATGACAGCAACGCGTCGTTAAGTTTGCGGGCGCGCAGTTCGCGGCACGCGCGATGCGAGAGCCAACAACTGCACGCTACCTCCGAGCAAACAGCGCTCGCTGACAACGAACTGCGGTGATTGTTCCCTGGCCCCGCCAGACACGACGCCATGGTGCTAGATGAAGTACAACATATATGCAGTTCGTTTTGCTTGCAGGCCCAAGCATTTATGTTACGATAGCGTTTGCTAAAATGCTCCACGCATTGATTTGACATCTGATCGAAGCGTTTCCCGCGCGCCGGCGCTCTTTATGCGCATTCGATGCGCACTTGAGTGCCAGTTTTCAGAATTTCAACTCGAACTGCCTTAAACTATTCGGGGCATTTGCTGCCCGCCAATGACGGCTCTAACATGATTAAAAGCACCTTCGGCGCGCAAGTTTTTGTGTAAACTCCACACCATACGTCGGGACACAGCTGACCGAGCCCGCCACCGCCAAAGGCGAGGCAATAACACTAGGATGCCCTGCTGCTGCTTTCAAGCGCGGTCAGCATCGACCCAATGCTGAGTCAAAGTCCAATCACAAATCCTCGCCGTCATCCTCGTTGCGTCGTCGTCGTCGTCCTCCTCCTCGTCCTCCTCCTCCTCCTCCTCCGCCTCCTCCTCCTCCTCCCCTTCCCCTCCCACTGCGGATGGCCGGCGCCCTTCCAGTCGAAAGAAGCCCCAGTGGGGCCTCCTGGAGCCTCCTGGGGCCTCCTTGGGCCTCTTCGGGCCTCCAGGCGCATCCTGGGGCCTCCTGGTGTATCCTGGGGCCTCCGGGGGCCCCCTGGGGCGTCCTGGAGCTTCGTGGGGTCTCCTGGAATTTTCTGGGGCCTCCTGGGGCCTCGTCGGGCCTCCTGGGTCCTGGAACCTCCTGGGGCCCCTTGAGGCCTCCTGGGGTTTCATGGGGCCTCCTGGGGCCTCTTGGGGCCCCCTCTTGGGGGTCATCGGGCAAAAAATCCACCGGCCGACGGCCCCGTCGAAAAACCGCCCGGGCCCGTCGAAAAACTTGGCGGCCCTTTTTTTGGGCCCCGTCGAAAAACTTGGCGGACTTTTTTCGGGACCCCGTCGAAAAACTTTGGGCTGGTGGAGCGCGCACCTGGTATAAAAACCATGTTTTTTTCCCCGGGGCCACGCATACCTGTCAAATTACAACGAAAAAACAGACGGAAGTTTTCCGACGAGTTTTTATACCCCTCAATTGGGCCACGTCGCAAGAGAAGGCCACGAGGGTCCCCGAGAAACCCTAGAGAGCATCGAAAAAGAAAAAGGGGAGGAAGTGGAGGTGGAGGAGGACGGGGGAGGCACTGGAAATGGAAGGGGGAAGGGCGGAAGTGGAGGAGAAAGGGAGGGAGTGGAGGTGGAGGAGGAAACGGAGGAAGTGGAAGTGGGGGTGTCGGCTGCGGACGGTTGCCCCCTGTCCGTCTGTACTCTTGCACTGCTCAGTCTCAGGCCAGAACCAGAAGTGACGGGGCCGAGCAGTCTTACAGAGTCCCTGGGTGCGTGGTCGGGCGCCCCCTCGTTCTTATCCGCAACTGGGGGGACGGGGTGTTGAAGCTATTCCGTCGCCGTCGCCGACGCTATTCCGGCAGCGCCCCCCTCGGAAAGCTCTTAAATCGTGGACATGGAACAAGTCCCGCATCCCGGCGAGACTTAATATCTCCTAGGCCGTGTCCCCAGACCTAGTAGGAAGACGCATATGTGGTTGTCTTGTGAACTCACGTCATCCTGACCCCTGGCAGCGGCAGCGTGTGGGAACAGAGAGGTGTCTTCCAAGGCGGCCTAGCTCCACGCGGAACACGGGCGAGCCTAGCTCGCCCGGCACACCCGCCCAAGCGGACCTTCGCGAAGCCAGGCCGCCGTGGAACACGCCCCACCGTCCCCACACGCTGCCGACTCTCAGCGCTGGGAGGGGTCCGATGATGATCATGATCTCGATGACTCCGAAGACTACGACGATGACGATCATGTATTTGTGTTGTTATTATTATGTTATCTATATGGCACATCGACCAAGAGACGATAGCACGCAGCCCACGACCATCCCAACAAAAACAACAAAACACACACACAAAACAAACAACTAGAAACGCACAATAACGTCCACTATGAAAGCTGAAGCTCGGGCGCGGGAACACACGCGAATGCGATGCCGTTGCCGGCCACAAGCTAAGAGTGGGCGGCACGCTTGCGCACGCTTGCAGCCCGCAGACGGCCCCGAAACAAAACGCGCTAGAAATCGCAAGCAGAATGCTCGCCGAAACGCGCCGCGTTGTCCTCGGGGCACGCCGCGCCACTCATGAAACAGTAGCGCAGGAAGAGGCGGCACGTGCGACGGACACATAAACGTGGCCGTCGAAAAATAGCGCCTAAAACAAATGGCGCCCCGAAAGCTCGGACCCTGCGATGAGCAGACAGCGATGGTCATCGGTGCCCCCTGGCTTGGGCACGCACGCGACGCGCAAACGAAAGCCTCAATTGCCAAAGCCAATTGAACAAAACATATCGCACGGTTTCGCGTTCGACATGGCCGAATGCGCCAAGGAGGCGACGCGAGATCGCCCCGAGGACTTTGACCATCGGCCGCAGACCGCGCTAAAGGCGGACCCCGCCACGCCGCGCCTAGCTCGCGCAGTCTGCGGCGGGGGCGACCCTTGCAGCGCGGACGCTGCGGCGTCTAACGCGCATGATTCGGGTAGGCGAGTCGCTTCCCGAATGGAAAGACCTCAGAACAAAAAATCCGGCCCCGGCCCCTGCCCATGGCGACATAGTGATCCTGGCCCCTCGCAGCGGGGGGCGCGCCCGTGCCGCGGGCTGGCCCAGGGGGGGGGGGGGGGGGGGGGGCGCATCGATCTGGAAGCGGCGGCACATCGCCGATAGACCGGCGACGGGCCCCGAAAGCGAATCCGCACGTTCGTGGGCTGGGTGGGGCTTTCAGACCCCTGTCGGCGATCAAAGGGCGACGATTGGGTCGATGCATCGCCCCTCTACGGGGAAAGGGCCACTCGGGGATGCCCGCCTGGGGATGGGAAGTCTGGGCCATCCCTGGCGGCAGGCAGCGGGCTTAGGTCCACCCTGTGATATATGGATATCGCTGATATCGTTTGTCGAGGAATCGCGCGGCGAAACTCTCTGCGTAGCTCTAAGGCCAAGGGCCCTAGTTCGAAACAAAACGGCAGCGACAAAGCGGGCGTGAGAGATAGAGCGGGGAAGCAGGGAAGGGGCAGGAAGGGCACGGGGAGTGAGCGGGAATCACACTCCTCCTGATTGACGCTCGCGGCGCCGTCGAGCGACGATCATCGATCGCAGCTCACTTCATTAATCAGAGCGCTCCAAAACAAACACAGGCAAACGGCCTTGTCGGCATGCTGTCCGGCTGCCCCAGGGCATTTAACGGGTGCTGCTACACGCACCGGCAAGAAATACATAAATTCTCAAAACGAACAGCGGCGCGAGTCCGATCGCTATGCGACAAAACTCAAATAGCGCTATCTTATCAAGATAAAATCTCAATAGTGTGGTCGTCACCACATAAAAGAAAACCTGTGCACACTGAATAAAGCTTCGAACAATGCGGACTAGCGTAACCTGCCACAGGATGTGGCGCCAAATGTAAAGAAAACGAGCTGGTAAGACAATTCGGACTAACGTAGTCTGCCACACGATGTGGCTCCAGGTGTACAAAAAAACGAGCTGACAGAGCGATGCGGACTAACGTAATCTGCCACAGGATGTGGCGCCAAATGTAGAGCGACGGCGTGCGTCACGAAATCTTATTTTGAGCTTTCGCCTTGCCGGGCAGTCCTTGTAGCTGCCTCCATCTATTCTGTAAATCCCAGCGCAGACTATTGTGCATCCTCGAAAAACCTGGCTCATGGGTCAAATGATTCCTGCGAAGCCATGACGCATGCTTCCTGCACGTCCTGCAGGTGATGTAGACACTATGTGTGTTGTGTCCCACACGTATGTTGTGCTCGGCGGCCACGCATGCGTTCATCTCTGATGGCGAAACCGTTGGCGTCGATCCGTTCCACGAAACCACGCTGGCCGACGAGGAACTGTGAACCGTCATCGGGGATGATGGCGCCGAGCTCGCTCCCTGCGCGAAGCTGTCCGGTGATGGGGGCGGCGCGGCTGGCACTGCCGATCCGCTTGCTGATGATGAACTCTGGGCTGCGACGGCAATCATCGGCGGCTCCATGTAGACATCTCCGTCGACGTCTTCGGGAATGGTAGGCTGTACGTTGTTACGACGTCCAAGGTATCGTCCATCCCATCCTGGATATACTCCGGGCAAGGGAGTGTCCGCGTGCCCGGTGTGGTCGGCCTTGGACCCATTGCTGGTGTTGTTGATGGTCCCGATCTGGATGGGATTGGGGTCGCCTGGCCCAAATATCTCCTTTCGCACCACAAACCACAGCGCTGCGAACAATGTAAATCCAATCATGATCCCACTGAGCATCGCAATTAATGTCATGTAGTAGGTCCAATGTGACACCGGCACTTGCCATTCCTGTGGGGGATGCTGTGCCTTCACGCGTCCGAGACATGTCATCAGCACTGAGGCAAGCATGGCGGCGCGCGGCTGCCTAGTGCCAAAATTGTACTTCTTGGCCCCGAAGAAAGCGAGGAGCACTCCGGTCTCCATGATCTTGGTGAGCGCGTCGGCGACCATACTCCACGTAGGTATCCACGAGAGCTTCAGCTGGCTGTTGGGGTGCACCGTCTCCTTGATCATTGATGCCACGATGCGGAACCGCTTGTCCGTGGATTGACCCACGTCAGACTTGATGTGCGTCACCAGGCCGTTGCTGTCGCTATAGATCTCCCCGGATCGTTTGATGCTGAGGTCGTCGATCTGCTTGAGCGTCTTCTTCGGGTTGTAGGCCTCCGTAAGTAGCTGGCCGAACCACGTGCTCGACTCGGCGCCCTCCAGAGTGGCGTAGCCCTCGGCGGCCAGCGTCGACTTCGCGGATCGCTTGACCGTGCCCGAATGCCAGGCCACAGGCAGGCACAAGTCATATCGTCCAGCCACGACGTCCCGTGGCTTGTGGGTTAGCCCGATCGCCATGCCCCACTGGCTCTTCACCCCGTCCACATTGGCGAAGGCCGCGTCGCTGAAACAGACGATGGTGCAAGTGCGCAGGTCGATGATGTTGCGCTTGATGACTATGGCGAAATCGGCGGACCCGTGCACATAAGCGACGGTCTTGTTCAGCGTCTTGGCGTCGGCCACGGTGGCGGTGTTGGTGCGGCGAGCCGCAAGGCTCACCGGGCAGGCGATGTCCACTCGCGTCTGTACTGCGAGCCAAAGCAGTTGGCCGAGTGTGTGGCGATATCCTGAGACCTCCGAGGTGGTAAGACGAAACTCTGGTGATCGTCCGCGTTGGGCGTTGAGTTCGATGAAATCCACCTGGGCGGCGGCCGTCGCCTGGGTAATGCGGAACTCCTCGTTGGTCTTGTTGATTGTCTGGCCGCAGTACTTGATGATACCCTCTACCTTCTTGAGGTGCAGCCTTTTCTGCAAGGAGCTAATGACTCGCTTCCACTCGCTGGAGCTTCCGCGCTGGGCGATGAGGAAATCATCCACATGGGAGTGGATCATAGCAGCGAGCCCTTTGTCGTCTTAGAAGTAGTAAAGGCCCTTCTCGAGCTTGCTCTCGATGAGGCCGTGCTCCTGGAACACCTTTTGGGCGTAGAGGTACCACTGGCGTCCGGCATCCCGGGTACCATAGATGGCGCCAGTCGCCATCGCGATCTCGCCGGGCAATGTACCTGGCGGCGGGTTCTTGGCTGGCATGCGCAACAATAGCAGCCTCTCGATGTTGCCCGACTGCAGGTAAGCCGTCATCGCGTCGTACGACGTGAGGTCCCAGCCAAGCTGGGCGGCAGCAGCAAGCGCGAGGTAAAGCGCGCCCCTTGACCCGGTCGGCGCGTCCGTACGGATCTGGGACTTGTCCTCTTGACAGCCCTGGACGACAAGGCGGGCCTTCATGAGGTTGGCGGCCTTCTGCGTGAGCACCCAGCGGGTACCAACTGGTCGTATTCCAGGGTGTCGCTGGAAGATCTCCTTCAACTCCTTGGGCGGTAGCTTCTTGTAGGCCCCGAACTCGGTCCACTTGGACCACTCAACCTTCATGGCCATGTCCATGAGCTTCTTGTCCTTGGCGGAGAGCTTGTCGTACCTGATCTCCTTAGCAGCGGCCTTTCCGGTGAGCATCACCTCCCGGAGTCGGATGGTCGAATGCGGATCGTCGTCGTTGATCTCAAAATAGTTGTCCAAGTAGAGGTCGGTCCTGAGTGTGTCTTTCGGCCTCTTGAAGCACTTGGGTAGGTCGTCCTTGAGACTCTCCAAGAATTCCTTGCGCTTAATGGCTTTGCTGCGGTCGTCTGTTTGATCGTGCCTGTCACGTTCGAGGGCGCGAGGTGCGTCCTCTTGTTGAGCTTGGCGCTGAGCCTTGTTGCCGCGTTGTCCTTCAGGATGTTGTGGTCTGCGGGCAAAGGCTTCTTTGCGAACTTCCTCCTCCGCGGCCTTGCTCCAGTCGCGTAGACCTTCGGATCCGGAGCTGTCGGCATCCGATGAATGTCCATCAGCTTCTGTGCGTCGAGCTCCGGGTGTTGGAAGTCGTGTTCCATCACGTTCTTCAGGCTGTTCGTCATGTACTTCTGGTTGCACGATGGGTTCTGGAGCTGGATCTTCAGCGTGATCTGGGTCTTCTTGGGCTTGTATTTGGGCATGAGCGGGGTCATGAGCGGGGTCATGAGCGGGGTCATGAGCGGGGTCAGCGGCAGCAGCTGAGTCAGCAACAGGCGCTGGAGGCGCTGGCAGAAGATCCCCCCCCGAAGGTGCTGGTGCTGAACCGCTGCCTGAGGCGCCCCCACTGGTCGTATATTCTCAATCTCCTTGCCGTCGGCGAATCCACTCAAGAGTAGCATGGGCGCGGCGATTGTGTGGAGCATCTTCGATGTTGCCGAAGTTGTGCTGCTTGATGGCCGGTGGCGGAGGTGGTAGTGCTGGCGGAGCGTTGTCCACTCGCGGGCGTTTCTTCGGCGTTTCGCCCGTGAGGTCGATGAATGTATCTCCATCTCCTCCTTGATCTGATGGTGGTAATCCGCCTCCACCGCAGTCTCCTCCTTCATGTGGTGATCCTTCGTCCCCTCCTCCTGGTCCCGGTGGCTGTGGTCCGTCAGGAGGTGGGGGCTGGTCAGCTGGTGATTGTCCTGGCGGTGGTGGTGGCGGATTGCCGTTCATGGCGTTGAGTACCTGTCCCCAGGGCACGAGCTCTGAGGCAGTAGCGCGGCGTAAATGTCCTCGGTTGACCTTGACGGTGGTGGAACGATGGCTGACCCATACGTTCGAGGTGCCCTCGAAGCCAATGATGATGCCGGGCCCATGCCACTGCAAAGCCCATTCGCGCTTAGGCCTGCCGTTCCCCCTCCAGTAGTATATCTGGTCCCCCGTTTGATAGATATCCGACGCGTGCTGAGCTCCATCCGCACGCGATCGTGCGAGCAAGGCCCGGGATAGGGACTGGTTGAAACGCAGATGCTGGATTGACGTCTGGGCGGCCTTCATGAGGGCAGTCCTCTCAGAGAAGGACTTGTCAGAGACCACTCTCTCGTGTAGCGAGAGTCTCCCAGCGCTATCGAGCAGGCAATAGGGTAGTTGAAGTCCACGTCCGAGTGCCCACTGTGCCGGTGAATACCCACTGGCATTGATTGAGCTATTCATAGCCCAGCAGACAGCGGCGAGCAGCCACTGGATCTTGTGGGCGTTCGCGGGCTGATCGAACCTGATGCTGAACTGGTCGATCAGCTTCCTGGCGTGGACCTTCCACATGCCGCCGTGCCTTTCCACGGTGGCGTTCTGTTGCGGCGTAGCCGCGGCAGTAGTCATAAGGCGACAGCCCATGTCCTCGAGTTCCTTTGAGAACTCCCTCTCAAACTCGCCTCCTCCATCGAAAAGTACCCGTTGTGGTGCCCCAAACGGTGTAATCCAAATCTGCAAAAGCCTCGCGAATACAACCGAGGGGTGTCTTGAAGAAACTGTACCACATAATGTAAATCCAGAAGCGAGGTCGACCACATTGAGAAAAAACAACTGATTGCCGGCGTAGTCGGCGAGAGTGAACAAGTCCACTCCGATGGAATCATTGAAGTCCCTATCTAGCTTGATTCTCCCAGGTAGATGAGGTAGGGGTCGCCGATGGGCGGCGCAGACTTCGCAGTGCAGGTTGAGTGCCATCTCGACCGCTCTTTGGGATCCACCCGTCACTCGGATGGCCCGGGCCAGCGCGTCGTTGGCAGGGTGCCCCGTGTTGACGTGGAGCTGCAGCATGGCGGACTTGAGCGTCCGCTCCTCCGCTGCCGTCAAGGCTGGCTCTGCGGGGGCTGCCGGGGCAGGCGCTGTCCTCCTCGCGGCTCTCCGTCTCGTTGGTTCCGCGGGGTTTGCCTCGCGGTGCTCGGTCATGTTCGTCTTGCGAAGCTGCTTGACCACCATGGCAACGAGCTTATCGGTGTAGTTCTCGCTGTCCTTGGCGAGCTTGCCACGGGCCTCGACGTGTTTGTGTAGGCCGTCGCAAAGCTTGTGCAGCGAGTTGTCGATCCCGCAGTGGTCGGTGATAATCCTCCACGGCTTCTTGATCGCGCCCCCGTTCCTGGTCTGAAGGCCGTAAGCGCAGCCATCGAAGTCGATGATGCGCGGGAGCTGATCCTTCAGCTTCTTCGCGGTGTAGTTCTTCCTCTGATCCCAGCCGTCGCAGTAGCGCGGCCACTCGAAGGAGACCGCGAGCTGGCTGCCAAACTCCTTCCGCAGGCGGCTCATTGACGTCAGGAAAAGGTCGATCATCCTGGCGGAATACTTCCGGTCCTTTTCCAGCTTCTCAGCCTTGCGGGGGTCGATCTTCAGGATGATGCGCTGCAACGTGGTCCATGGCGTGCATGGAAATGCGGCATGGACCCGTACACTCTGGCCCTTCCGCAGGTTCTTCCGAATCTTGTCCTCGAGCTTCTCGACGATGGGCTTCCGAGAGAGATCGTATCCAGGAAGACCGCAACGTACAGCAGCTCCTCCACTCTCAATCCACTTCGCACTGAGCTTGCTGTCGGGGTTGCAGCACCACTCGTAGAGGATGGTGGTGTTGCTCGAGATTCCGCTCGAGCCCGTAGTTGACTTGGCCAGGTCAGCCTTGAGCGCCTGGCTGACTGTGTGCGGCTTAACGCCGCTCTTGTTGGTGACGATGGCCGACCGCTTGCCGGCGGTCAGCTGCAGCCTTGTCCCCTTTTTGAGCCGACGTACCTTCGTCTGCTCCTCCTCCACGATGTTGACCTCCTTCGGGTCGTTGTCGTTCTCGATGTCCAGCGTGACCGAGTTGCCGAAAACACACTCGGAGCAGAACCCGAGGTGGCAACAGTCTGCATAGGACTTGGCGCCGCAGGCCACGCAATCGTCGAGGGGCTCGGCGATGCAGGTAGTAGCCGAAATCATTGTTGGAGCAAACGTCGGCGGCGCGACCGCCGTCGAACAGCAGACCAACGCAGAGCTTACGGCGGCCATGAGCCTTGAGCTGCCGCCGCGTCGCTGTTGAAGTCGTCTCGGTACATTGAGCTCCTTCTTGGGAATGAGTCTCGTGATATTCTCGAGCAAGTTGCTCGCCTTCGTAGTGAGGTTGACCGTGGGCTTCGGGGCTGGCCGCTTGGCGGTGCTCCTAGTACTAACAGCCTTCGGTCCAAACTCGTGGCCCGCGCCCTTGATGGCGAGCCAGTCCTCCGGGTGGAGGTCGATCGCGGGATGTCCTGCGCTGCTCGTGATGAGCTTCTGGGAATGGTTCCCGATGCGGATCTGTTCCCGCCAGAGCGAGATGTCGATCTTGCTCGGCTGAATGAAGTCCCGGCCGATAAGCAGGCCGAGCGTGGGGCTGTCCACGACGCTGAATATTATACGACCAGCGCGTCCGCACAGGACGAGTGGGGCTGTGACGCGCAGCTTGCTCGGGAGCGTGCCGCCGTTCCCGAACCTGTAGACTTCGTTCTCTGGCTCCTCCAGGATCTGGTCGGCCAGACCCATCTTGGTGAGCTTCTCCTTGTACTGCTTGTACCAGCTGAGCCCGCCAACGCAGAAGAGACAGGCAGTGTCGATCACGCCGACGCCGTCGTCGTTGGGCTTCTCGCCAGCGTTGGTGGTGTTTATGGTGGGCAAATCTGGCACCGCGCGCTCGGAGACCAGAGTCTCGGGGGGCGGAGTAATCGGACCTTCTGGATGAAGAATCACTTCTTCGTCACCGAACTCCACGTGATTCTGGTCGTGAACCTGCTCGGTGATGTTGGCCTGGCGGCGCGAGCGACCTCCGCCGCCTCGTCCTCCGCCCTTTTGCTTAGAATTTGGGGCGAACTTTCGAGCCCCTGGCGTCGGGCACTCCTTGTCACCGGTCCAGTGCCCCGCCTCGCCGCAGTCCCAGCACTTGGAGTTCTTCTTGCGCTGGTCCACGCGGCCTTGTAGCTTGCCCGCGGGTCGGCGCTTGGGCGAAGCCTTCCCGCGGCCCTTGATAGCCTCCCGGGCCGACCGCATGGTCGCCATGGCCTCGGGAATCGCGGCGAGCTCCGCCGCGGCAGCCTCCACCTTGGCAGAGTCGCCCCGATCGAACACCTCGCCGAGGTCGTAATTGGACTGCTCCAGCTCGGCGCTGAAAGCCTCGAGCTCCTGGCGCACGATGTCCTGGACGTCTGCCTCCGTGTCGTTGTCGTCGCCGTCCTCCGAGTCCTCATGCTCGTCTTCTGGCTCGTCAGCGATGTTGGCTGAACGTGCTCGGCTTGGCGGTGAGCGCTGCCAACTACTGTTTGATCGCTGCGGCCACGATCGTGACGGCAAGCTTGCGTGTCGTTCAGATGTGTGGATATCGGGGAACATGCGCACCAGCAGGCCCCTGATGCGCTGAAATGAGTAGTGCTCGTCCGGCAAGTTGCCCACGACGCGCTCACGGCGCTCGGCCGTGAGCCCAGCCTTGCGTAGCAGGAACCAGCCGGCCACGTCGTCAAGCGTAGTGAGGTCAACCTCGTTCTCACGTAGTTGCTGTAATCCCGCCTCGAATCGCACGAGCCAATCCGTCATGCGTTCTCCACGGCGGCGATGGTGCTGAGTCGACTCGAAGAACTTTTCTAGCGTCTCTCCCTTCTGCACCGGCTTCTGCTGACCTAGGTTTGCCTCGAGGTGCATTAGCGCGTTCTCGATGCCCTTCTGGTTGCGATCGCGCTTCTTCTCGTTCGCATCCTCGATGCCGTCGTCCGGCGGCGGGTGGAGTTCCTGCTCCGTCATATTGAGAGCGGCCGACCTGGCTGTACCCGTCAAACGCAGGACTAACTTCGATGCCAAACTTTGTGTCACTTCCAAATTCTCACTGAGCTTCCACAATTTTACCTCCTGTTTGTAATCTCGCCATTTCGCTGGATCTCCATTCCAGCTTGGTATCACTGACTGGTTGTGTGTGAACTCCGTCATCTTGACACCGTCGTAGGTGAAGTATGTGGCGACGCTGACACCGTCGTAGAAGAATTATGTGGCGTCGCTGACACCGTCGTAGGAGAAGTATGTGGCGTCGCTGACACCGTCGTAGGAGAAGTATGTGGCGTCGCTGACACCGTCGTAGAGGAAGTATGTGGCGTCGCTGACACCTTCGTAGTAGGAGAAGTATGTGGCGTCGCTGACACCGTCGTAGAGGAAGTATGCCGCGTCGCTGACACAGGCGTAGGAGAAGTAGCTGTCGTCGCTGCTGAGGATGGGAAAGAAGATGGGGTTGCTGGCGTCGCTGACGCTGGCGTTGGAGCTGGCAGGGATGTAGGCGTAGTAGGCGTAGTCGCTGGCGTCGCTGACTGGCGTCGCTGACGCTGGCGTAGGTGCTGGCGTCGCTGACGCTGGCGTAGATGCTGGCGTCGCTGACGCTGGCGTAGATGCTGGCGTCGCTGACGCTGGCGTAGATGCTGGCGCTGAGCAACAGCGCGAGGAGGCCGCTGGGCCTCGATTCCAGTATGGAGTGCGACGTCGCGGACGTCGTCTTGGGTATACGGCCCCGCGGGCCGGGATAGCGAGCCTCGCTCCAAGCTACCACTGTGATATATGGATATCGCTGATATCGTTTGTCGAGGAATCGCGCGGCGAAGCTCTCTGCGTAGCTCTAAGGCCAAGGGCCCTAGTTCGAAACAAAACGGCAGCGACAAAGCGGGCGTGAGAGATAGAGCGGGGAAGCAGGGAAGGGGCAGGAAGGGCACGGGGAGTGAGCGGGAATCACACACCCGCCCCCCTACCCCCTACTCCAGCACCTCTCACTCCGCCGGCGACCCTGGGGGGGGAAGTGAGCAAGTGAGCAGGGGCGGGCGAAGGCTCGGAAGTCCTCGGGCCTTCTGAGAAACTGCTCAAGGTTTCCCCGAAACACAGAACACACTTCTCAGAAAGCCAGATGCGAGTCGGGGATTTATCCATATCCACCGCCTGGGAACCGACGTCCTGGTGCCCTAGCGGGCGTTGGATATGGATACATTTCGGCCCCCGGGGGCCCGAATATGTCCATATCCACCGCCTGCCGAGGCTCCGAAAATTACCCTTCCAGGCGGTGGTCATTTCTAAATTCCCGCCTCGGACCAGAGGGCTTCCGAGAAGCCCCGCCGCCGTCTGAGAAGGTTTTCTCCTTCTCACTTCCCCCCCTCGCTCGCCGCCGACTCGCCCTCCCCCGAGCCCGTCGTGCGGACGAAGGTGCTGGTGCTGGCTGAGCTCGGGGGGCGCGGGGCGCCTCTTCGTGGTCGAGCGTCGCTCAGGAAGAAAGGTGCACTTTTCGGGCACCTTCTGGGTCCCAGGGCGCCCCTTTGGGGCCTTTAGGGCACAAAAGGTGCACCTATCCTCACCCGCCAGTGGGTGATTTCAGCACGAAGCTATTCTCAAGAGAGCCCATAGAATGACGACATCGTCGGCAGTTTCGTATTCAAGTGCAAGTGGCCGAAGAACCGGGAGAAGACGAACGGAGAGCTTCTCTTGGAAACTTGCCGTCTACGGAGACAATTATCGCCAACACCTTCTTCGAGCTGTCCGACAACACTTGGTGACGGACTATTTGCCACAAGCGAAAAGAACAGGGAGGGCTTTCTCGACTAGATCATTGTTGGTGAATTCCGGCACGATGCCTTGGATCGAGGACCTGAGGCCGAACAGAACAAGTCTGTTGGCGACCAAAGACTTTCTCATGCAGTGGCACTTGCACCCATCTCTGGATACTTCCACCCCGATGCTTCCTGGCAGCCTAGAGCAGATGCGAGCTCCTGGCAACGACGCCACGCAGGACTACCAGCAAGGCTTCTGCAATGCAGTGGTGACTCTGGCTTCGACGTTGACATTGGACCAGCATGCCAGAATCATGCGCACAGCCATGCAGTCTGCATCAGAAGAGTTGCTGAACACCTCGGCCAAGAGCCCCAGAGACCATGAAGAAACCGAACGACGCTGGATCGACTCACAAAGTGAGATCATGTCTTCCAACAGCCCAGAGCAGGAGACAGACCGTACGAAGCATATCAATGCCGTGGAATACATGTATCAGGGTTAGAGACAGCCACATGAAGATGAGGACAGCTCCGCTACCAAGTCGAAAGTGGTACGGTAAGCAGTACTGTCCATTACGCCTCAAGCGTACTATAATAACCCAGGACTCATCCACACTGTAGGCATGAACGAGTAGGCAAGATATAAGACATGGGAATAAAAAATGCATCGTCGAAAAGAATGGACGTCTCCTTTTCCGTTACTCGGATGCGATGCTGCCTCACAGAAGAGGCAGTCGGATAGAGCGACGTCGCTTGAGCCCAAGCGGTTTCGGGACGCAGGCGCAACGCTCGTATCTCGCCTTTGACCTCCGTTCAGAGTCAAGAATGCCTAGGGCTGCCTGGCAGGGTTCCTGTAGACTTCTGAGGGGCCTCCCACTCTTCGTTCAACAGACAAGCGACTGCACCGCCCCATCTCCCGGGGGGGCCCTGGTCGGCCATGGCGCCTCCCCGAGGCTCCCCAAGGCTTCCACGACGGCACAGGAATCCAACCCGGGCCGCCAAGATATCTCCCAGACAGCCCAAGATGGCTCCAAAACGACAGGATTACCCCAAGACTGCCCAAGAGGCACCAAAGAAGCCCCATGGGCGCTCCAAGAGGACACCCAAGAGAGCCCTAAGAACTCGTCTTGAAGAAAGGAGAAAGAGGGAGAGAGAGAAAGAGAGAGTGAGAGAGACCAGAGTAGCATTCGTTTGTTCAGAAGCACCAGAGTAGCATGTGAGAGAGAGAGAGAACGAAAAAGGAATAGAGAAAGAGAAAGAGAGAGAGAGAGAGAGAGCGCGAACATCCGATGAACACCGTAACACCAATCGCTTCGCCACGCCTGTCAGGAGACCCGTCCTCGGGCACGCAACAACGACAAGCGGAACTGTGGAGTTGGACTGCAGCTTTCCGCGTCCATCCCGCCAGAACCTTCACTCGATGGCACCTAAAAGAGATGAACACTGGACACTGGCACTTACAAACACGAAGGGGGAGGAGGAAGGAGGAGAAGACAAAGGGGTAGGGAGGACCAGAAGAAGCAACAATCGGTGCTGCTCATTGTATGTGCTGTCTGCGTCTGCGTTCTAGCCTTTTCGAGCTTCCCACGCTCCAAGACTGGCCCCAGGGACCCTCCAAGACCGCCCCAGGACGGCCCAAGAGGCCTCCAAGAGGGCCCCAAGACGGCCTGCGGCGACCCCAGAACAGCCCAAGGGGCGTCCAAGAAAGCCCAAGAGAGCCCCAACACCCAGGACAGCTCCAAGAAGGGCCCGGGAGGGGGAACACGAACCGACAACTCCAGCCTTCCGCCCGCGAAGGGGCCACCAGGAGGCCCCAAGAGGCCCAGAAGAAGCCCCAAGAGGCCTCCAAGAGACACCCCAGAGGCCCTACAGAGGCTCCAAAGAGGCCCTCAAATGGAACCCAAGAGGCCTCAAACCTGCCTCCAGCAGGCCCCCACAGGACCTCCCACGATATCCCAACGAACATCCAGAGGGCCTACACCCCACAACTCACACACGGTGGCGGGACTTGCCGTAGGCAGCTGCATATTCCACCACGTAGATTGCACCATTGACTTGGCATCACATAGACTGAACAACATCGACTGTACAACATGTGTTGCACAACAACTATTGCACCACACAGACTGATCCATCTACATTGCTCCACACATATTGCACAGCATAGCTTGCTCCACATAGCTTGCACACCATATACTGCATCACATTGATTGCACACCATATACTGCGCCCTCTAGGTTGTCCCGCATATGTTTCACATCATAAGGTGAACCAATAATATTGAACAGCATGTATTGCACAAGTATTAAGCAGCATATCATGTACCACATATGATGCACCGGCTGCGCGACACATATTGCACTAGCTAGATTGAGCCACATTGGTTGCACCACCTGGGTTGCTCAACACGCATTGCATTACAATAACCTGCACCACCAGGACTGCACCACGTGTATTGCACTACATTACTGCACTACCTAGATTGCACCACATGGGTTGCACAACTTATATGGCTACAAACACGCAGTATGGGATCCGCGCTTTCTCACGTATCATAACGTAAACGTATACATGTGCAGGCGTGTGTTTGTAAATTCGCATATGTGAATGTGTGCCACCACATAGCTTGCAACACATATCTTACACAACATTGCTTACACAGCAACGCTATCATCGCAAAGCTTAATACGATATAACCTACACCACAATGGTTACACGACGTAGATCGCACCGCCAAGCTTACACACAACAAATGACACGTCATAGTTTGCACAACCGCATACACCTCCACCATGCGATAATTCACTGCTTGGGGTCGTCCACGCTGGCGAATCTCTTATTGCGAGATAAGACAGGAGCGGGCAGCATGACTCGACATGAAATATGAACCATCACGACGCGAGGCCGCAACACATCAGGCTACAACAAATCAGACCACAGACCGCGATCAGAGGATGCCAGGGGGGGATTGTGGCGTATTGCTGACCACCCTTGAGGGCAGGCATATCATCCCGTCGACTCGGGTGGGGCACACGGGCTCTCTGATCTCCGAAAGCAGTGCTCGCAAATATTCGGAGGGCAGGCCTTCTGGTCCCAGAGCCTACCACAGGGGCCGAGGAGGGAGGGAGGAGCCATAGCAGCATCCACAGGAGCAGCGGCAGCGGCGTCGGCACCGCAGGAGCCAAGGCGGGAGGAGGAGGGGGCCACGACGACGACAACAAGAACAACGGACAGCATACGGGACGATGGGGGACAAAAAGATGCAAATATCGCTACTCCGCGGACCTCTCCAGGGTGCGTTCTGACCGGAATTTCGAGGCGAATCCAGCCGTGGAGACGCGGGCCTCCAAGGAGGCTCGAAAAGGCGAAAACGATGCAAGGGTAGCAGTGTCGGTACCTTTCCCCCCTCCCCAGACATCCGACGACCTGACTTTTTCAGCGCGCGGCCCCAGGAGGTCCCAAGCCCTTTCGCCCCGGATCAATTGTTGATGGCACCAGGCCAGGGCCCGATCATGGGCCCTGGATGGCCAAATCGCGGAAAAACCGCCAGCCACGACGACGACGGCGGCGAGCCCCCCCCGGCGCAGTGGGGGACGCGCGGGTCCTCGACGCCGCACAGAGGCCGGCCCTCGGCCGTCCCCCAGCCGGCCCGCGCGCTCACAACGGAGGCCTGGCCTCGACCCCCCTCCAAGACGAAGCCAGGACGAGGATAACATCGGGGGAGGAAAAATCGGGGATCCCTGAGATCTGGCGGCGCTCGAGGATGTCTCGCGCGCCGCGGCCTTCGCATGAGCGTTCCGGAGCGTTCTGAGGGCGTTCCCGAAAGCTCTGGAACGGATGTATCCTCGTCCGAGGCCCTTCCGACTCCTCGGTGCTCCGTCGCCAGACATGCTCGCGTCGCGAGAAATTCACGACTGAGAATTTTGGCCGTGTTCGGCTTCCAGGAGCTCTCGCGGGGCGGCCCTGGGACTGTCAACAAAACAACTCGGGAAGAAAATCTGACAACTGGGGAAAGGGTCGGGGACTACTGGGCCTCTTCGATCCTTCAAATTCCGACGACCATTTTTTTGTCAATCCGGGCGTTTGCCCTACATTTCGGCTTCTGGGCTCCGTGTTGGGGTCCCAGGGACATCAAAAACGGGTCCAGGGCAATAAACTGCCCGCTGAAAACACCAGATCGGCGGATGTCAGGGTCCCCCTCCTCGGTCCGTCTGCTTCCTCCCCGCTCCGATCATTGGTGCTGCAACTTCTTTCCGCGGCGTGCAACCCTAAGCATTCTCGTCATCCGAAGCCGTCTTTCGGCGGCTCAAGGGCTGAGAAGCGGCATCGAAGGGGCCGAAAGCTTCAGAAACATCTACTGTCGCAAGTGCTTGTTGATTGACCTGAATCTGCAGGCATCCCTCCTCCTCCTCCTCTTCCTCCTCCTCCTCCTCCTCCGTCTCCTCATCCTCCCCCTCATCCTCCTCTCAACAACAACATCATCATCAGCAGCAGCATCATCAGCATCAGCATCATAGGCAGCAGCATCATCATCATCAGCATCAGCACCAACATCATCATCACCAGCACCGTCACCGTCACCATCACCATCGTCCTCCTCCTCCTCCTCCTCCTCATCATCATCATCATCATCATATTAATCATCGTTAGCAGCATCAGCATCAGCATCAGCATCAGCATCAGCATCAGCATCAGCATCAGCATCACCATCCTCCTCATCATCATCATCAGCATCATCAACATCATCGTCATCAGCATCATCATCAGAAAAAAACATCATCATCATCATCATCATCATCATCATCATCATCATCATCATCAACATCATCATCTGCATCATCATCCTCGTCCTTGTCCTTGTGCTCTTCCTCCTCCTCCGCTTCCTCCCCACCCTCGTCTGTAGGGTGCGCACACGAGGGAGGACCGGGTGAAGAGGGGTCGATGCATCTTGGCCCGAGGCATGTACGCAGACGAGGGGGGGGACAAGCGACGCACTGGAGAAAAAGGCGCCATGAAATCTGGAAGATTTCTTTGCCCCGCAATGATCCGCACACCCCTAGTCCGCACCCTCCTTCTTGAGGGTCACCGGTGGTGGGGAACTGGCTCAGGTTTGATGTTCCCCCCCATGAGTCAGGGGGCAAACATCGACCTTGAATCGAGGACACATCTCCATTAGATCGGCGAAGGGCCCCCGATAGCACAACGAAACGCTCCTGGTCGGAGTGGGCTATCGAGTCCCCATCGCCAATGAATGGGCGAGTGGGGGGGGGGGGGGAGGCGTCCTCTCCCCCTGAGCCTATCGCCTATCCCCCCCGGACTCGAAAACTTCAGAAGACAGCTGATTGGAGGCTTGGAAATGGGCACCAACCCCAACACAGGGGGCTACCTCCACAGGGAAGATGATCCCAGATTCTGGTGTCGGTGGTAATATTTTGGCCACCTTGGAAGCCATACCATTACCACCGTCACCGAGATCGGGATACTCTTCCCCTGGTGGAGGCACACCGCCGATTTTGGTGTTGGTGTCAACCTCCAGGCCTGCGAGATGAGAACTGTCGAACCCCCCCCCCTGAGCCTACAGCCCCTCGCGTTGCTCCTGGTTTCTGGGCGCCGCCAGGGCCAGGACGCCCCTGACTGGGGAAACCAAAAGGTACTGATACCGCTACTCCAAAGACCTCTCTCAGAGTGCGCTCTGGCAAGGATTTCGAGGCGAATCGAACGGTGGCGACGAGGGCCTCCCAGGAGGCTCAGAAAAGGGAAAACGAGGGAAAGGTAGCGGTACGGGTACCTTTTCCTCCTCCGGCTGGCTTGTCGCCCCCCTTCCCAGCGGACGGCAAACGACGGTGACTACTTCGCATGGGCGCCGCGCGGGGGTGCCGCTGAGAGCTGGGCATGTTGAGTGCCTCGGACACCAGGTGGTGGTCGCCCGGGGGCCTCGGGACGGAGGAGGGAAGGAAGGAAGAGGAGAACGGGGAGGGGGGACGACGAGGGGACGAGTGTGGAGGAGTGGGGAGGAGGGAGGAAAAGAGGACGGAGGAGGATGGGGGGGGAGGAGGATGAGGAGAAAGAGGCGGAGGAGGAGGAGGAGTAAGCGGGCCATGTTAGATGAGCAATGCAATGGCCTGCCAGGACGCTCGAACGATAGTGCTCTACATCTTGTTAGGACAAAATCGAGTGCTGCTAAAAGCGAGAAGACAAACACTGGCTTCATCTATTCGGAACTGCGTTCCGCATTTTCCACTACTGCCAAGCAGCTGGCCATGCAGCTCCCGAGGGACGAGGAGCTGGTTCAAGAAGTGATTGACAATCTTGAAGCCCCAGGGATCGATCTAAGCAATGGTTTCGTTTTCGTTTGGTGTTCGCTTTCCCTCATTTTGCCTTCAACCCGCCTTTGCTGCAAGACGAGATCCAAATGACAACGGCCCACGAAATCGCCAAAGCACTCCTTAGGTCGACCCTTGTCCTCATTTCCTGAATGCCCTTAATGCACAACCCTGGGGAACCCTGGGACCCTTGACACGCTGGTGGACGTGCCTGCCTTAGCTGCAATTCGAAGGCTCAGGGAATCGCAGCGAGGGTCCTTTTGGGGTGGTCCCTGGGGCCTCTAAGGATGCGGTGCCAAGTTCGGGATCCAGGCCGGGTATCATCCTGGCTTCAGACAAGTTAGACGTAGTGCTGGCAGGCATCCAGCAATACATCGAGGATGATGTAAGGGATCTCGGCATGCTGTAGATTCCTGATGGAGTCCCCCCTCCTCTTGGCGTCCGAGGATGATTGGGATAAACGTCGTAAGTCTGTCTCATACGTAAATGACCTTGCCGAAAGGGGGTGTTGGTGAATAAAACGACTGGCCTGATCCGGGCAACCAAACTTTTGGTTGAGCAGGGATTCCGGGCGTGCTGTCTCAGGGGACAACCTCGAGAAAACCAGAGCGATGCTGTACTTTAGAAAACTCCTTTCCATAGCCCTTCGTGCGGGACGCTTTGGGCTCCAGCCTCCGAGGATCGATCGGAAGCCTTGGAATGTTCAGTCGAGGTCGTGCGTTTTCGAGAATGTCCGGGAACCATGATTCAGTACAACGGAAGAGTTGCTGCGGAGGTACATCTTGGATGCACGGGCTACCACTCGACCAGGTGCTACACATCTGTCGACTGCGATACCTAGCTCGCCTCGTCCTCCGCGCCGCTTCCTTCCAGAGATTTACTATTGATGTTGAATGCAGCCAAGGGCCGGTGGTTAATGTTTCTTCGTGGTAGCTGCGAATCGACTGCACGTTTTTGGTAGGTGCGGCGAAGCTTCCAGAAAACCGCAAGATGCTTGAGGATTAAATTCGCTTTGCTGTAAAACCGACTTCCATGAGTACACTGCCCTGGTGAACCTGGTGGGCTGCAGGGCTAAGAGAAATCCAGGACCCAACTGCGGAGAAAGGAATATGTTAAGAACACCCATTTGCCCCCCCCACTTCACCCTTGCTTCCATTTCTAAGAAGGTTTTGTGTGTATGCGCAGCGGACATGGCTCAAGAACCGAGAAGGTGATGCGGGTTCACATTGCCACAAAGCACAACACTGGCTGCACACCGTACGACCTGGCGGTTGTATGATTTCGAACATCTTGTCAGACTTGCGAAACACCGAGCCTATTCTAAGATAATTATGCTTACGGGAGTGATCTTGTAGACAAACTAAGCCGACGGTGGAGAAGAGGAACGCTGCCAGATCGGAGGCCAAGGTTGCGCTCAGTGGCAACAGGAAGAAAGGACTCTCTGAGGCGTTTGCCCGCACATCTCCTGTGCGTGTGTGTGGTCCTCCTCGCTGGTGGTGGCCGCCTCCGCCTCGCCGCCGACGAAACAGTGTGTGGTCCTCCTGTTGCTCCCAAGTGGCTTGAAGATACCCCGCCCATGGTTGTTCTCTCCTCTTTGGCTCTTGCTGACGCCCCGTCTGGGGCTCTGCCACTGCGTTTGCCTCTTAGTTCCACCGTGCTGTCCAACAGCATTATTATGGTGCTCGGCGACCTGGACATTGCTTGTCTCAGTTACCCAAACAATTTATCATGAGTTTGGGAAACCCACTGTTTGCGGTCGAGATTGTCAGAATTTGCACTGGCTCGATCCTCGACTGGAGGACTGATGACGATGGCAGCAATGCACGGATTGATACTGTGTTGATGGCTCCTGCTTTGGAGTCTCTGTGACCCGCCCATTTCCACGGAACCTAGGGACATGCTCGATCTCCCGAGGATTAAGTTGGCAACACAACGCTGTGTGAAGTTGCGTTCAACCACGTTAGAACGGATTACGTTCATCTTCTTGGTGTTGCTGTCATGCTTCGTGTGTGCTGGCAATTGGGCATCCTCACCAATAGGGGTCATCACTTTCCCTCCTTGGCGGGACGTCTCGGGATGAGTTTTCCTGTGCATCGCTCTGCCTCTCCCGAAAGATGTGGCCGTGGCCCAGGCTTCCTCTGAAGGAGATGCCGTAGCGCTTCCGCCTCTCAAGTTCATGCGTGCACATGACCAGGGGCTGCAGGAGCGCAGACGGCCATGCGACCAGTGATAGCGGAGAACCTTGTGAAAGGAAGCGGTTTTTCTGCGCTAGGTTCAGAACTGCTGCTGCTGAGGCTTTGTTTCGGCTTTGTCTCTCTGGCATCCGACCGTGTGAACGTGGATGCTCGGACGGATGACGCCACACAGACGTCGCCGCCTTAGGCGCTCTATGATACCTGTTGACCCGCAGGCCTGGGGCTCGAGAGGGCTGGTGAAATGCAAAACGAGCCGACCTTCTGATTTCTCGGTTGCGCACTCTCTCCTGTGCTGCTGCACTGCTCCCCAACTTGTCACGCTTACTGAGTAGCTTGGGTCCCACTGATGACCGTGACCCTGATCGAGCGATCGAACGAGGAGGAGACCAGCGTAGGAGGTCTGCCTGGTAACGGCGACGGCTATGGCAGCAGGCCGGCCGACGCGCCTGGACGAAGGGGAGGGAGGCATGGGCGGGCCCCCAGTGTCAAAACTGTAGAACGGCCGAGGAGTAGGAGGAAGAGGAGGAGGTTCGTTTGTTTGGTCCACGCCCCAGCGTCTCCAAAAGCCTGCCGCATGTGAGCGGGCGCCAGCGCGCCACAACCGAGGGAGGCGGCGCGGCTGGCAGCCTCAGCCCTGTGAGCTAAGCTGCAAGTCAAGTGTTGAAGCACTGCGTTCGACTAGTTTCGACAATTATACTCTACCATTGCTTACGCTTGTGTGGGCGCCTGATCTTTTTCGAAGGGCCTCCCGACCATAGCGTGCAGCGCGAAAAGGCGGGCGGTACGAGCCAGGCCCCCGACAGAGCCTTCAGTCGACTTGTGCCGCGTGCAAGTAAGCAAAACAGGGCCGTCCGAGCAATCCAACGCTGTAGTCCACTGGCCCAAAGCGTCAAGCCTGGAAGCATGCACATTGAAAACCTGCGTGCAACAGCCAGCAGGAGGGCGTGCATATCACCGCTTCCCCCTGGGACACACCGCACACCTCCTCTCCTCGATCGCGACTCCGAACGATGGCCCTCTGGGGGCACACAAACCTCAGATGGAACCCTCTCGGTTCCATCGGGGTCCAGGCTTGGATACACATGCAACAACTTGACCGCGAGCCGCAAAGCGGTTCGCGCACGAGAGGCACACTGATTCACCTCCTCAAGCTGAACTGGTCAGCTGAGGCGGAGAGAAGCGAAGATGTGTGTCGATCTGACTAGTGTGGATGACGTTGCACCCTCGGGTCGATAAGGACCCAGCGTCCATTAAGGAAAGAAGGTACGACGTGTTACCAGACACGTTCTGGCAACTACTCACGCCACCATCGGCATGACGATTGCCGACGCGGCACGACCTCTCGTGAGAGCCGCTCCCAGCCACATCAAGATCTCGATGGGCGACGGCCTTGGCTCAAGAAGGCGCGTGAGTACACATGCGTGGGAGAGAATTGGTCTGCGTTTGATTATTTTGCTACAATAGGACAATCATACTCGACCTGGGACGATGCGGGGTCCCGTGACAGAAAGCTGGCCCAGGTAGATCAATTGAACTCAATTCACTGGGGGATCTGGGGATAGGGGCCTAAAACAGGGACCCGAAACTGCGGCACCGACCCTTCAGCCAGGTCAAACACGCACGCAAATGCAGCTGACCGCTCTAGAGAGCTTGCGAACCACATGACGGGACCATGACCCATCAGCGACAACAACAACAACAACATCAACAACAACAACAACAACAACAACAACAACAGCAACAGCAACAGCAACAACAACAACAACAACAACAACAACAACAACAATTACTAGCACGTGGGGACACTCCGTTCTCACCAGTGCCAGGGTTTTCATAGGAGGCGGGCAATACCCCCACTTTGTGGGGGGGCCGGTTCAAGCTCTACCAAATTTCCAAACGACTCTTCGTCACCACCCACACCCAACAACAACGCCCCTGCGCCCAACGCCCAACCCGCCTCCATTAAGAAAGGCCACGGTATACTTGTGCCACACAAGAACAGGACCATCGTCTGCTTCCGCGAAAAGACCAGGGGACGCGTCGGCGGAATGCCCAACGGCTCAATAATGAAAAACGAAGTGGTCATCGCACGAGGTCGGTTGCCGTAGCTTCAAGCGCGGAGTCGACCATACAAGCTGATTTTCTCATAACGTGGACCCCTGAAAGTCTGGACCCCTTCCTGGGGACCCTTTTCCGTCTCTGCAGGCCCCGAGGTCCGGAAAGGGCCCCTGGAGAACAGCGAAAACACATCCCGTCGCGATGTGTTCACAACGTGAGGGGGTCTGGGAAGGCTGCGGCCCGAGGCGCGGGCAAGTCGGGCCGCGCCGCGTAGAACTCGGCCAGCGTCTGGTCACGCGACTCGCCCGAGGGACTCCTCGCGGCCCTCATGTCGATGGGCGCGAAGAGGACGCCGCCGCGGACGATGACCCACGGCCTCGGCCCGACACGATCGTCGTCGTCGTGGTACCATCCAGGAGCGGCGAGCGTATCCACGTCCGCGCCCTCGCGGGCTAGCTCCTGGGGCGCGATCCCGCGGATGCGCGGTCGCACGGAGACGCTCCGCGCGGGGCATCCGCAAAGCAGCGCCCCGTGCCCGCGGGGTCGCGGCCCGAGGGCTCGACCCGCGGGGCCGCGGACAACTACGGATGTCGTTCGCCCGCGACCGTGGTGCCGTGAGGAAAACCAAATCGACGAGCGAAGGGGGATTTTTGCCGCGGCGAGCCTCGGCCGCGAACAAGGTCCCCAGACCTGGATCCGAGGGGCGGCCCGGAATACGCGGAGCCCCTCTTGAACAAAACCACAGTGGCCCCTCCTTCGACGTCCTGGCTGCTGGAAGGAAGCGCGATCGGTAAAGTGTGAGGGCCGCGTCCTTTTCATGCCTCATGAAAGGCAGCTAAATGCCGCTAGAGGCCACTAGAGGCTGCTAAAAGGCGACTGAAGGCCACTACAGGCCGCTAATAACACACTAAAGGCCGCTAAAGGCCACTGAAGGCTACAAAATTCTACTAAACAGATGCGGCATACGCTAGAATGATCTTCCCAAAAATCGTACCGAGCGCCTCTCTTACAGGGGGGATGCTCCGGGAGGTGCCAGGAGGACCTCCTGGGGCCTCGGGAAGACCCCTGGAGGGCTCCCGGGGACCTCCTGGGAGGCCTCCTGCTTCAGCCATCCCCAGGAGCCCGCGAGAGGCAAGATCAATCAGTTGGCATCGATTCGAAAAATTAGATCGGATCCGAATATGCTCTGGGCCGGGCCGCATCGGCGCAGAATCCAGATCGAAGCGGACCGGCCGCGCCAAGATGCACGACAGCACCACGCAAGCATCGGGCCACATCGGATCGCTGGAATGGCGGAATCGCGCCGGATCGGGCAGGCTAGAATCAATATCGAATCGTACCGATCGGATCGGAATGCACCCTGAAAGAGTCCTGGAGGAAAGGGGTCTTGGAATTTATTCGCCGCTTGCGGGCCCCTCTGACGCCATCCACGGTCCGCGGGGCTGTCGAACAACCGCCAGTATGAAGGCCTCGGGGTCTGGTTATGACCCGCATTGCGCGGCCCTGTGGAGGCCCCCCAGATCGGGATCCGAATAGATGGGGTGCCAGATTTTTTCAGCTGGCGCTGCTTGATTGGCGCCTGTTTCTGGCCTCGGGACCACCAAACGTTGACCAAGGATGGAAAACTGTCGCCAGGGAATGGTTCGGGACCCATGGGGCTGCGCATTGGAACAATCATACCGTCGGATGTCTAGGGTTTAGGACAGCACTGATCGGCTCCCATGGAGCCCCACAAATGGGATCCGAGTGGATGAGTGGCTGGGGCCGGAGGATCGCGCCGACGTCGGCGTCGAGAAAATCGGGCTTCAGATCGGGCCGCATCACCGATGCATCGGCCATGCGGCGCGAACCTCTGGTCCCACCTACTCGGACCCCACTGGGGGGACCTGAATTCTCAGGCGCATCAAAAAGAAACCGGCGTGCTAGCAGGTGCCCCGCGGAAACGCCCTTCCCCCTGAAAAGCCCCAAGGACAAACAGAAACTCTGGGCCACCTTAGGACATTCAGGGGTCGCCTGTCACCCGATCTTGTCGTTTTTCTGGGCCCACCCTCGAGCACCGCGGCATGCAGAACCAAGCCCCAGCAGCCGTCACCTCTGCTGCAGTCACGCAGCGAACAGGACAGCTAGCGTGCTGAGGCGGAGGAGGGAGGACAGGGGTACGGGCCCCAATATCCAATCGCAGGCAGACTCTGTCTGCTAGGTCCTGCTCTGGGCTAGGTCCGCGGCTCTGTGCGCTGGACCACCGCCGCCACGGACCGCTGCAGCGGCTGCAGCCACTTGGCGCGCTTGGCCCAGGGCAGCCCGTACACGTAGAACCGCAGGGTGGCGGCGATGCCCCTCGCAAGGGGGTGGCTTCTCGGGGGGAGGGCAGGAAGCAGCAGCAGGACCCGCAGCAGCAGGGGCAGGAGCAGGATCTATAAGGTCGGGCACCTTTGTATTTTTGTGGCTCTTCGGGCGGCGGCCAACGATGACTAACGATAAATAGCAAAGCCTGGAAGACAGCAAGGCTGTGTGGAACGGTCGGGAACTCTTTTTACAATGACAGCAACGAAGACGCAACAACAGAGGGCCCCTCACACGCGACACTGGGGCGCAACAGTCCCCAAAACCTCAGCGACAACGTCTAATGCGCACTATTGTACGAGTCCGGTAGACTTTTGCTTAGCGTGTCACGGCGGCGGCCCCGGCGACACGCTACGCCGAGCAAGATGATGGCTTGTTGTTTCGTTCCTCGGGGCGGCAGGTTGGGAAAAGCTCGGAGCGCTGATGCCTGGGGACAAGCACGTGGTTAGCGTGTACCGCCGAAGCGTGGTGGGCCAGAATTGACGACGCGACATGCTGAGCAAGCGTTTCTGACCGTAGGAGGGGGGATGGCTCAGGGGGGACGCATTGACCTGGAATCGGCGACACCCCGCGGATAGATCGGCGATAGGCCCTCGGTAGCGACACCGCACGCTGCAATGAATGGTCGATTTGGGGTCGATGCTCCCCCCCCTGGCTGGGCCAGTCCTCCCTGTCGTTGCCAATGGTAGTCGTCGCCCGACAAAATTCCGCACAAGTTAGCTGCACACAGGGAGTGACCCGAGGCAAGAGGCAAGAGCGACCTCTGGTGCGTGGTCTGCTGACCGATCGCTGTGTGCGACGCGACAGTAGCAGCCTGCGTGTTCGGTCTTGTCCCCCCCCTCGCGCCCCCTGGAAGGCACCAAAGGTCACTCCAGCGAAGGGTCGCTCTTATCGGGTGCTCCGAAGATGCGTGCCAGGAAGAGGGGGCTTAGCGCATCATGCCCTGGGCCACGTGCGCGGACGAGTGGAGGGCCAGGGGACGGGTTTAAAGAAAACAGAAGACACCATAAAAAGGAGCCAATGAAATCGAAGATGCGTCATTGCCACGGTCATGATATCCACACACCCATGGTCCTCGACTCTATCCCTCTCTTGGGCGCCCCCGACCTTCACCCCTCCTGTGGCACGCCCGGCTCTCCGCGCCGCGCCTGGCCCCCTCCGACAACAGAGACGTCGACGTCGTCATCGTCGTCACCGTCGTCATCGTCGTCGTTGTCGTCGTCGTTGCCAGCACGATCCGTCACCGCACAGATTGGGGACCCTGGAGGCCCCGGTCGCCCGAGATGTGCTCGGAGAACGGTCCGGACCCCAACACCGTGCGGTCATCCCGAATCGCCACTGACTCACCACGCGGTGTCGTCACCGCTTTGGGGCCCCCGAGCCGTGATCGCCGGGTGGCGGCACTCCACGGCGCCTGGCCAGACCACTCGCGGTGCAGTCCTGGCCAAAGCGCGCCGCGCGGAGCGCCTGGGGTGCGGGAGCCCGATGCCACATGGGGCACCCCGGGAGCTGCGTGCGGCGGACACGCAGAGCCCCCAACCACTGCCAGTGGGACCTACTGCGCGGCAACGAAGCGACCAACACCGAGCCCTGACATACGCCGATCTGCTTCTTTCGATCCGCGGCACCAAAAGTCCCAACCCATTCCCTGGGGGTAGTTTGTCGCCCCAGAATCCATGTTTGATCATCCTGGGGCCCGATAGCGAGCCTGGGGGCCGAAATGAAGGAGAAACTCCCGGAGTTAACGAATTCGATATTCGGAGACCTGGGAACAACTACATAATTGCTCGTCGCCACATCCCTCTGGCGGCCTCTGGCGCATGCGCTCGCCGTTCTCCGGGTACACGCCGTGGCCACGGACCTCGAAGTGTCCGCCCCTCCCTCCGAATCCCTCCGTCAGCCGCCTCCCTTTTGACTGCAACGGTGCTCCCTCTGCTCTCCCTGCGTTCTCCCTCGGTCCCCCCGATCTCGCTCGCCCGTCCCCTCCGAACATCCGTCTGTACCTCGATCCGTCTGTCCCTCTCTCCCTCTGTACCTTTCTCCCCCTGTCCCTCTCTCGCGGTGCCTCCCTCCCTCTCTCGTTCTTTGGTTGTTTTTTTTTGTTTCTCTCTCTCTCTCTCTCTCTCTCTCTCTCCCTGTCTTTCTCTTTCTCGTTCTCTTTCTCTGTCTCTTTTCTGTTCTCCCTAATTGCACATATCTATGTATACATATATATATATACATATATAAATAAATAAATAAATATCTATCAGAGTGAGGGGGCCGAACGGTCATTCATTGTCCCTGGGCGCGTGGCTGAATAAGAAATTCGTGGTGAGAATTCTGCTTGTTGCGTTGTTGTTGTTGTTGTTGTTGCTGTTGTTGTTGCTTGTTGTCGTCGTTCCACCCGCGACCCACCCCGCGACCCACCCCGCGACCCATCCGCGACCCATCTGCGACCCATCCGCGACCCATCTGCGACCCACGACCCAGCCCGCGACCCACCCGCGACCCATCCGCGACCCATCCGCGATCCATCTGCGACCCACCCGCGACCCAGCCCGCGATCGACCTGTGACCCACCCCGCGAGCCACCCTCAAGGGAGGAAGAACAACCGGACCCGACAGTTGACGTTTACTGAAACGGCCCTGGGCATTGACTAAACAGCCCTGCCCTGTTCGATTCATTCCTTGTGCGTTTACTAAACGGCTTCGCTTGTCGGGGTGATTATTATGGGATGGATTTTCTGCCCTCTACACCCGCGACCCACCCGCGACCCACCCGCGACCCCACAGCTACCCACCCGCGACCCACCCGCGACGCATTTGCGACCCACCGGCGACCTACCCACATTGGTTTAATGAAAAAATCGGCGCCTGCAGCGGGCTCGTTGTATAGATTGTGAAACTTCGGCGCCTGCGGCGGGCTTCTCCAGAGTCTTGCAAACTGCCGACGTCCCCACCTCCCCCTCACTCTTATCCGCATCTGCGGGGTGCTATGTATTCATATGCGAACTGTGTGGCTATCTCATTGTGGTATCAGCATCGGTGGTTGGGGGGTGAGATCTAAGTGGGACGGAGAGCGGCCCCCAAGTCCCGACCCCTTCCCCAGGGCCGGCTTGTCGCCCCAGATCCAACTTTTAGTTTTTGGCGGTCCCGCGGCCCGATGACGGGCCCCAGGTGCCCGACTCGAAGCACAACGTTGGAAAACTCACATCTTCGGAGATCGGGCCCCCAAATCGAGAAAAACCGACGATTGAAAATTCGCATCGTCGGAGATCTAGGACCGGGGTCGGCGTTCACCCAGGTCAGCCGTAATGGGCCGCGACGCATCGACGCTATCGGCGTAGAGCAGATTGGGCTCCGCACAGAGCCGAATCGCCGATGCATCTGCGATTCGGCACGATCCTCCGACCTCATCTGCTTTGACTACTCCCCGTGAGGCCTAAGCTATCGGGCACAATATCGGCGATCAATAGGGTCGATGCGTCCCCCCCGAGCCTAACCGCGATAGGTCTTTAGACCCCCCAATAGTGGGAACTACTTATCGTTCCGACGCTCTTGTTGACGGACTGGGGTCCCACCAATTGTGGAAAAAAATGAATTATCCGCAGCACCCGCCGCACAACAACGATGGTGATGACGACTACGACGACGACGAGGAGGAGGAGAAGAAGGAGTACGTAGAGGCGGAACCGATTCCCCACCGAGAGAGAAACATGGGGGGGAATACGAAACGAAAGACCTCCCTCGGTCATCCCCCAGTCGCGTTGCCCCCGGCGTCCGCCACAGGGGACTCGCCGAATCCCGTCAACGCCCACCCCCGCTGCGTGCGCCCCAGGGCCCCGCTCGGAGACGCAGAGCTCCGACGCTGTGACTGTTCCGCGACGTGGGCACCCGGAAGCCGCGACCACTCTCACCGTCGGCGGCGCGCAGACGGGGGCAGGGCGAGGGGGCGAGGCTTCTCGGAAGGAGTCTGCTTTTGACAAGCCTTCTCAGAAGCAGCCTCCTTTTGACAAGCAGCCTCCTTTTGACAAGCCTTCCCCACTCAGAAGCCTCCTTTTGACAAGCAGCCTCCTTTTGACAAGCAGCCTCCTTTTGACAGGCCAGCGCCTTCTGAGGAGCAGCCTCCTTTTGACAAGCCTTCCCCACTACCCCATACCCCCCCTCTGCGCGTGGCCGACATCGGCTACATGCAGAGAGTGACCCTACAGGCATGCCTTTTTTGTGCGCGGGTTGAGGGGCCGCAAGGGAGGCCAAATCCAGGCGTGCAGGCCACTGCTGGGGGACCCCTGTGGGCCCGCAGGGCCACTCGGGCGAGAGGTCACTCCTGCCCGTGGGCCGGACACGTGAAATGGGAAGGCGTGGCCCCTGGGAGCCGGCGAGGGCCCCCCAAAAGGCCGAACCTTGCCAGAGACCCTCTGTCGTGTTTGCGTCGCACCGCGAGGGGGTCTTGGGGGATCCAAAATCTACCGATACCGATGCTCCCTTCGGGGGGGACGGAAGGGTAGGATAGCAAAGGGTATGGCAGAGGATGAGCTCACGTAGCCCCCGTAGACCAGGATACGCTAGACAAGGACATCCAACATCACTTGACACCAATTTTTCCAGACGGCGGCACGAAAAAATACACTGCAACACTCCTAGGATAAACACTCCTAAAAGCATGCAAAACATCCCCAAACCCGGACAGAAATCGGAATCCTGCAGTGCAGCAGAAGAGAAACGCACTGGACGACTGACTCTGACTTTGCAGGGAGAAAAGGGTGTTGTGTTGTTTCCCCGAGTTGCCAATGTCCTGGTTATCCTGTGTCCGGGTCTTCGGGAGCTTGAGGTTTCCCTGGCGCCGGGAGGCGCCCATGTATCGAGGAATTGGCCGGGCCTTGGGGCCGAAACCAGCTGCACGCAGCAGATGTCGTACCCCTTTGTCCGTGTCCGACCATGCTGTCCGGCCAGATCCTCGGACCCCCTCCCAGGGTGCGACCTGACCAGAAGTTCGAGGACAATCCAGCTGTGGAGACCAGGACACGAGCAGCAGCATCCTTTCCGTTCCCTCCTCCGAGGCCTGGAGAAGTCGGGGGCGCCGGCGACGATAAGGCCGCGGCGAGCAAGAAACCGCACTGCTCACTGATCAGCTTGACGATGCGCTCGGCCGTCGCCCGGCAGTCCGGGTCGAGACGGTCGCAGGCCACGGGAGACGCGGGCGCACTGCCTTAGTGGCCGCTGGCCACCGAGAGGCCTCAAGCGAAGGTGTACAGTCGGTGAAACTTCGCACGTGCGTTAACGCCGACGTGTTTGTCCACCGAAGCCTTTCAATTACGACGCAGGCGGCGCAACCTGAGGAAGCATTTAAGAACCCTCCCTGTGCTATCGTTAACACCGAAACGATAATGAACAATTCGCGGGGGCAGATTTAGCGGAACTATATATAGAAATATATTTAGCACCGTGCCAACCCGCAACACATAAGTTCTCGACGCGAACATCCCAGATGTACATATCCTACTGATGGCATGCTTCGGTAAAAAAAATTGTCCTTTTCAATATCTGAATGTCTGCGAATCCATGTGGAAGACGAAGCCGAGAGAGACGCCGACGACCACGACGACTTTACCTAGGCGTTTCCTCCTTCTTTCCTCCTCCTCCTCCTCTTCCTCATTGTCCTCCTCCTTTTTCTCCATCCTTTCTCTGAACACTTGTCAGGAGAATCCATCCGTGAAGACGAGAATGCCAAAACAACTCGAACAATGCATGCCAAGGAAGCCCGAACAATACAAAAACATAGGCAAACCTAGGGCAGCGAAGCTCGAGTCAGGAGCCTAGAACTTCGATCCTCTGGCTTCGGCCAACCGAGTTGCCCGCTCGGTGGCGTGAGCCCTCTTACTCTTTCCACATCCGTCCTCCTCATCCTGCCATTCCTCCCTCCTCCTCCACAATCTCCTCCTATGCCTGCTCCTTTCTCTTCGCCACCCCTCTCCAGTTACGAATTCCCCTTCACCACCTCCTACTCCGGCTCCACCTCCCCCACTTCCTCTCCCAATCTGAGCCCGGAGGGATGCTCGAGCCAGCGCTCCGCCTGAGAACTCCTTGCGACTTGCTTTGGGCGCAGACGGGTCTTCCCACCGAAGCAGGCAAATCGGTTGAGACGTCCCAACAATCTGGGACCCTTGGGGTGCTGGCACTAGTGCCTCGCCCTATAGACCTATAGCCCTATGGCCCTGTAGCCCTATAGTTCCATTGCCCGATAGCCCATAGCCCCATGGCCCTATAGCCCAATAGCCCTATAGCCTTATAGCCCTATACCTCTAGATCCCTATAGCCCTATAGCCCTGTGGCCTTATAGCCTTATAGCCCTGAGCCCCATAACCTCGTAGCCTTATAGACTTATAGCCCTAGGGCCCTAGAGCCCTAGAGCTCTATAGCCCTATAACCCTATAGTCCTACAACCCTATATCCCTATAGCCATACAGCCCTAGAGCCCGATAGCCCAATAGCCCTATAACTCCATCTTACTATAGTCCTATAACCCTATAGCCCAGAAGCCTAACAGCCCTATAACCCTATAGCTCTAGATCCCTATAGCCATATAGCCCTATAGCCTTATAGCCCTATAGCCCTATAGCCATATAGCCCTATAGCTCTATCTGCCATTAGCCCTACACCCCTATAGCCCCATAGCCTTATAGCCCAATATCCCTGTAGCCCTATTGTCCTATAGCCCTATAGCCACGTAGCCCTATAGACTCATATCCCTATGACCCTAGGGCCCCATAGCCCCGGATCCCCATCGCCCAATAGCCCTACAGCCCTATAGCCCTCCCTATTGTCCTATCGCCCTGTAGCCCTATATCCCTATAGACGTATAGCCCTATGGCCCTGTAGCCCTATAGTTCCATTGCCCTATAGCCCCATAGCCCCACGACCCTATAGCCTAATAGCCCTAACCAAAACTTTGATTGGGGCTTGTCTCCGGTACCATTCATACTTATGGTGGACGGTGGGGCAGAATCATATGTGACTTGAACCGATAAAGCCAGGGGGGGATCCTAATTCGTCTAGGAAGGAGAATCGATGTGAGGCAACATATGCGGTGCAATATATGTGGTGTAGCACAAGTACTGCAACCTACGTGGTGCAGTATGTGTGGTGCGATCTATGTGGTGCAATTAATTTCTGTTCGCAATGAGTTGTCCACTCCACTGCTCGCGCAAACATCCCACCCACCCACCCGCAACTTGGTTTGCAAAATCTCTTAAGACCGTGACGGTGGGTACAAAATGGCACTTGGCAACGACAGCGACGCCGACGACGACAGCGACAACGACGATGACGACGACGCCGACAACGAGTACGACGACACCGACGACGTCTCCAACGACGATGACGACGCCGATAACGACGACGCCGACGACGACACCGATGACGACGACGACGACGACAACACCGACGCCGACGACGACGACGATGACAACGACGACGACGATGACGACGCCGACGACGACGATAACGACGACACCGACGACGACGACGACGACGTCAACGACGACGACGACGACGACGGCGGCGACGACGACGACGCCGACGTCGACGACGACGAAGACGACAACGACAACGACGCCGACGCCGACGACGAAGACGACGACGACGTCGCCAACGAAGACAACGAGGAAGGAGGGCGGACGACGACGTCGCCAACGAAGACAACGACGTGAGAGGAGGGAGGACGGCGACGACGCGAACGACGAAGAAGGAGGAAGGACGGCGACGCCGACGACGGCAACGACGAGGGAGGAGGGAAGACGACGACGACGACAACGACGACGACGGCGACGAAATAGAAGGACGACGACGAGACGCCGACGACGGACGACGACGACGACGAGGGAGGAGGAGGAAGGACGACCACGGCGACAACGACGACGGAAACGACCACGACGCCAAAGAGGACGACGACGACGAACACGAGGAAAGACAGAGGACGACGTAGGCGACGACGACGACGACGACAACGACGCGGGAGGAGAGAGGACGGCGACGACGACGACGACGACGACGCAAGAGCGAGCGCGCACGCTTTTGTTGAAAATCCGTGTTGCGAAACCTTGTGTTTTGTAGGTTTTGTAGACACACGATTTTGAAATCCTTCCGAAACCGATGGGTTTTCAAGGTTTTCGGCATATGCGCGCGACGACGCGCGCGTCTGCACTTCGTCCCCTTTTTTGCAGGGGATTCTCGCGACGGCACACGCGCAAGGGCGTTCGACAGATTTCGACATGAGCGCGCGCGAAGCCCGTTTGGTAGCATGTTTTGAACATCTTTAGAAAACCTATGATTTTCTCAAGAGTTCGCAAGAGTTTTCGCGGAAGCATTTTTAGCAACTCTGTGTTGCGAAACCCTGTGTTGTTGTATGTTTTTTGGAAACTCGATTGCGAAATCCTTCCGGCACCGAAGGTTTTTGAAGGATTTCGGCATGCGCGCGCGACGACGCGCGCATGGCACTTGGCAACAACAGCGACGCCGACAACGACAGCGACATCGACGATGACGACGCCGCCGACAACGACTACGGCGACACCGACGACGTCTCCAACGACTTCGACGACGCCGACAACGACGACGACGACGACGACGACACCGACGACGACGACGACACCGACGCCGACGACGACGACGATGACAACGACGACGACGATGACGACGCCGACGACGACGATAACGATGACACCGACGACGACGACGACGTCAACGACGCCGACGACGACGACGACGACGGCGGCGACGACGACGACGCCGACGTCGACGACGACGAAGACGACAACGACGCCGACGCCGACGACGACGACGACGACGACGACGTCGCCAACGAAGACAACGAGGAAGGGAGGACGACGACGGCGACAACGACGACAACGACGAGGGAGGAGGGAGGACGGCGACGACGCGAACGACGAAGAAGGAGGAAGGACGGCGACTCCGACGACGGCAACGACGAGGGAGGAGGGAAGACGACGACGACGACGACGACAACGACGACGACGACGACGGCGACGAAATAGAAGGACGACGACGAGACGCCGACGACGGACGACGACGACGACGACGAGGGAGGAGGAGGAAGGACAACCACGGCGACAACGACGACGGAAACGACCACGACGCCAAAGAGGACGACGACGACGAACACGAGGAAAGACAGAGGACGACGTGGGCGACGACGACGACGACGACAACGACCCGGGAGGAGTGAGGACGGCGACGACGACGACGACGACGACGCAAGAGCGCGCGCGCACGCTTTTGTTGAAAATCCGTGTTGCGAAACCTTGTGTTTTTGTATGTTTTTTGGACATACGAGTTTGAAATCCTTCCGAAACCGATGGGTTCTCAAGGTTTTCGGCATACGCGCGCGACGACGCGCGCGTCTGCACTTCGTCCCATCTTTTGCCGGGGATTCTCGCGACGGCACACGCGCAAGGGCGTTCGACAGATTTCGACATGCGCGCGCGCGAAGCCCGTTAGCATGTTGTGAAAATCTTGAAAAAACTACGGTTTTCTTAAGATTTCGCAAGAGCTCGCGCGGAAGCTTTTTCAGCAAATCAGTGTTGCGAAACCATGTGTTTTGTGTATGTTTTTTGGAAACTCGATTGCGAATTCCTTCCCGCACCGAAGGTTTGTGAAGGATTTCGGCATGCGCGCGCGACGACGCGCGCGTGTGCACTTCGTCCAATTTTTTGCAGGGGATTCGTGAAAAAGTGCTATGTTAGAACAAAAAATGTCACCGCATAGTGTTTTTTTTTGCAAAGGAACCTCAAGGGGGGAACCCGGTTTGGCTGGGATGATATGATTTCATATTTAGGATGGACGGGTGTGCATAATATATATATATATATATATATACATATATATATGACATCATAATATCCCAGGGGGTACCTATAAGTCCGGGGGGGGAGGGAGGTAGAGCCTATTAATCTTTCAGAAAGGAGAATCTGTGTAGTGCAATCTCTGCGGTGCAGGGGCGGCTGTGCAACCTGTGTTGTGCAGTCAAGCAATGCAAAACAATACAGGGCAATGCGAATCCATGTCAGGCAACGCAAAGCAGCACAAAGCAATTCAAAACAATGGACGTCAAAACAAATGCCAAGCAAAGCGCAGCAACAACAAGCAACGACAATAAATGCAAAGCAACGCAAAGCAATGCAAAACTGGCGGCGACGAGGGCGCGGGCGGCGACGAGGCGGCGACGGAGCGGCGACGGGCGGCGATGCGGCGGCGACGTCGACCACATAGCCGACAGACCGACGCGTAGGCCGAAACGACGGGCGGCGACGAGGCGGCGACGGCGACCACATCGCCGAGAGACCGACGCGCAGGCCCAAACGACGGGCGGCGACGAAGCGGCGACGGCGATTACATAGCCGAGAGACCGACGCGCAGGCCCAAACGACGGGCGGCGACGAGGCGACGATGGGGCGACGACGGCGACCACACAGCCGCCAGATCGACGCGCAGATCAGACGACGGGCGGCGACGGGGCGGCGACGGCGACCACATAGCCGCCAGACCCACGAGCAGGCTCAGATTCTTAGAAGAGAAGTAAAGACCCCTGAATGCAAGCACTGTTTGGGGAGTTCCGTTACGTCCTGTTCTGTTCTCAACGGACTGGCGTGACGTCGTGACGCCCGTCACGATTGGTACTTCACCTGTACTGTTATGTTCTGTCCTAGCCCCGCTATACTGCTACATTAAACTGCGTTGGGTCACGCTATGAAATGTTATGATCCTGCATCGTTTCCTCATTGTCTTCTACTACGTGCTGTCAGGGCCTTACGTTGGCGCTCATGTTGAGTTTGTTGGGACGCCGTCAATCAGTCGCTGCGGCATTCTTGGGTATTCGTTTCTGCTCTACTCGAAGACGGCGAATCTTATTATGCCCTGATGCGCTCAATGTTGTTATGTTCTCGACTGACCGGCGTGATGTCGTGACGCCTATCATCTTTTGATACGTCGCCAGTTCATTGATGCTGTTAGTTCGTTTCTTCAGTACTACTACATTATGTGTTATGTTCGAATAAGTGGTGTCATGGGACCGTTTCTGTTCTGGTACTATGGTCTTCTACGTTTTGATATGTCCGTTATGTCATGCTCCGATATGCTATGTTAGTTGCGACGCTCTTTCTATAGCATGCTACTACACTATTAGCGATTGCGCAATAATGTATTATGATCTGTTGCAGTGCACTACATGGCATCATGCTCTGACCTGGTATGTCACGGCCGCTTATCGTCTATGCTAACGCATGCAAGTTGATGATGTGTTGTTGGGCAGGGTATGCCGTGTCATGAGTATGTAATTTCTGCTCTCTTACATACTGAGATACTCTGCTGTCCTTTGCGGCCCACAACGGGATCCCCGCGGGATCCCTGATGGTCCCAGGGATCTCGCGGCCGCGGTATGCGGAGTGGGCGGGTCGGGAGGTCTGTTCTTAAAGTCTAACAGCCCGAACCTGTCGGGTCGGGAAACCTCGTCCTCGTGGGGGTCCCGACGCGATTCGGGGACGTACCGCGCGGTGACCTCGAAATCCCTGAATACCTCACCGCACAGCCCGTCACCACACGGTTTTGGGACCCTGGAGACCCAGTCGCCCGAGACTTCCTCGGAGAGCGACTCGGGTCCCGAAACCTTGCGGTCATCATTCCGAATCACCACTGACCCACCACCCCTGCATGTTTGGCTTCTGGGCCAGAACTCGGGTCTCCAGCGGCCATTCGGAACGATCCTGGCACCCCTGGGACGCTCTCGGCGAGGCGAAGCTGTTGGAACGCCCCTCGAGCCCCAAAAACCTCCGAAACCCTGAGCCCCAACTGACTCACCGCACGGTGTGGTCACTGCGCCGTCTGGGGACCCTCGATCGTCGTCAAGGATGCCGCCCCGCGGCCGTCGTCTGGGGGCGCGGCCCTGCTCGGAGCCGGGGCCATCGGAGTCGGCCGTGCTGGTCTCCCAGGCCGCGTGGTCCTTGCTGCGATGGCGGGATCCCTGCCTTTTCTGTCTGCTTCTGAAGGAGAGCACTACCTGCGAAGCACAGACGGAAATCACTTCGGTTTCTGTGGGGCAGAACACGCGGTGCAAGCTGTGCTGTGTGAGCTACGTGGTGTGAGCTACACATTGTGGGCTATGCTGTGCGAGCTATGTGGTGGAAGCGATAATGGGTAAGCTACCTAGCGTAAGCTATTTGGTGTCAGCTGTGTGGTGCAAGCTATGTTGTGTAATGTATGTGGTGGGCGCTTTTTTTCCCCCCTAGAATGATGAAGACTGCGGCTTCCCAACTGATGGGAAGAAGACTCCACCAAGCAGAAAATTCAGTGCATCCGCCCTCGGCTGCCGAGTCAGCCGAAACTTATGTCACGAAACTCGGCCCCTAAAAGCAAGTAACTGTCCCAGCCGCGTGGCCGATAGCCGCTGTCCTAGTCCCGCCCGACTGGAGTGGTCCAGTGCGTGCGCATGGACAATTGGGCCACGCATTCGGTGCGGCCGGTCACGAGACGACACCGCGACGCTTCCCTAGCGGCGCAATTGCACTCGCCACAGGCCTGCATTCAGTCGCAACCACGGACTACCAGCAAAGCGGGCAAGCGACACTGGCAAGCGGAGGCGCAAGTAAAACAGGATAGACAGGCAAGCAGGCAATGCGGATGCTGCGGATTACCCATACAGCGTCTACGCAAAAGGAAAAGCGAAAAATACAGAGCCACAACACGAGGAGAGGCCCGACCCCCCCAAAAAAGGGAGAAGAAAGAGAACGAGAAGGAAAATGACAGGTATTGAACAACCATCCGCGTCGAATGGTGTGATCGCTGGGCGACAGCCGCCGGCGAGCCAGTGCCAAAGCAGCACTGCGCAAACGAGACAGTCGTTTTGAACGAGACAGTCGTTTTGAAAGAGACTATGGCGTAGAAGCCGAGAGCGTGCACAGAACAGAAGGGAGGAGGGGGGAAGCAGGAGCAACGGCGGCGGCGGCGGCAGGGAGGCCGAAGAGGCCGAACGCTGGCCGACCCCAGCAGGGTCAGCCAGCGCACCGCAGGGGGGAAAGAGACGAGAATGGAGGACCTAGTACAGCATTACTCCATGCAAACTCCTAAATAAAGGATCGGCTCAGGCGACGGGTGCCAGCAGCGGACTCAGAATCGGACTCAGAATCGAGCACCCCCGAGCTGGTCGAGCTAAGAGTCGGCGAACTGGTCGGCGCAGGAGTCGGAGAGCTGGGCCGGCACCAGAGTCGGTGAGCTGGTCGGCACTGGAGTCGATGAGCTTGTCGGCACTGGAGACGGTGGGCTGGTCGGCGCGGGAGTCTGTGAGCTGGTCGGCGCGGCAGTCGGAGAGCTGAGTCGGCCCTGGAGTCGGTGAGCTGGTCGGCATTGGAGTCGATGAGCTGGTCGGTACCGGAGTCGGTGGACTGGTCGGTGCGGTAGTCTCTGAGCTGGTCGGTGCGGGAGTCGGCGAGCTGGTCGGTGCGGGGGAGTCGAAGTATATGCCAACATGCCACAATGACGCTAATGTCGAGGATAGGCCTGTGTACCCAAAAAAACGAGGATAGGCCGGTACACCCAAAATGACGATAATATCTAGGATAGGCCGGTGCACCCAAAATATTGTCGGTGAGGTGGTCGGCGCGGGAAACGGCGAGCCTGTCGGTGTGGGGGTCGGTGGGTTGGTCAGCGCAGGAGTCGGCGAACTGTGCTGTCTGGGACACGGCGAAGTGGTCGGTTGCTGTAAGTCTGCTGTGGGTTCGTTACTGGTGTAATTTGCGTCGAGTCGGAGCTGGTCGGCACGGGAGTCGGTGCTGGTTGGCGCGAGAGTCATCGATGATGGCCCTTCACCTGTCCCGTCGTCGGCCGCGAAGTCGGCGAACAGGACGGCGCTGGAGCGGATGAGCTGGACGCTGCGGGTCGGCGGGCTGGTCGTGGCGGGAGACGTTCCTGCGTCGTCTACGGGCGGCCAGCCAAGGCGCTGGCAAGTGCCTGCATTGCCCGGGCGTGCCCGCGAACTCCTTCGTGCGCACGCTGCAGTAGTAAATCGTCCAGTTGGCCGTGTGCGGGATGCCCGTGCCGCAACATGCCCGTGCCGCAACATGCCGTGGTGGGCGCTATGTTATGAACACGAAACAGTGCAAGCTGTGTGGTATAACCATGTTGTGTCAGCTATGTGCTGCGAGCTATGTGGTGTCAGCTATGCGTTGCAAGCTAGCTGGTGCAAGCCATATTGCGTAAGCTATGCGACGAAGCGCACGGGGCGCCCGCGAGGCTTCCACGAGCGGGCACGGGTGCCAACGCGGCACGCTCCTGGAAAACCCACCCAGCGCACTCGGCGCCCACGCGGCGCCCACGAGCTGGCACGGGCGCCCACGCGGCGAAACCTCGGGAAACCCACGCGGCGCACGAGGCGCCAGCGTGGCGAAGCCCCGGGAAACCGGTCCAGCTAGTAATCCCTGGGTGCGAGCACCGCTTCGGGAACAAACGAATCGGATGCGGACGTTCTTCTGCCCACCTTCTTGGAAGGGAGATGGGAGGAGGACAAGCTAGGCGCGCTCGCGCCACATCTGAAATCCGATGCCTCCCTCCCATCCCTTCCCACATCGCTATGTTTTTTCTCTATCCGCGGACGCGTATCATAGCCGACCTGCAACTCCCAAAACGACCCACTGGTGTCCTGCGCAATCGGAGAAGGGGAGCTGCGTAACCCCTAAGGGTCTTTAGAACCCCCCCCCAAACAATGGAAACTAATAATCTGTTCGACGCCAATATTGACGGACTGCGGCCCCACCTATATGTAACGGAAAATATATTTTCTCTCCGCGGCACTCGCCGCGCAACAACGACGACGACGACGACGACGACGACGACGACGACGACGACGACGACGACGACGACGACTGCGATGACGACTACGGCCTCGATACGACTACGGCTACGGCTACGACTACGACGACGAGTAAGGCTATAACTACAACTACGAGTACGAACACACATACGATTATGACAACAACTACTACTTATGCATCAGAAGCACTCTGACGGACAGACAGTAGGAAGAGCAGGAGGAAGAGGAGGGACGAGTTTTATTCCCCGCCGAGAGAAACAGGGGGAGAGCAAAACTAAGGACCCTTAGGAGGAGGAAGAGGAGGAGGAGGAGGTGGCGGGTGCGCAGGATAACGAGCAGGAGGTAAAGGAGGAGGAGGAAAACAAGAAGACCAAAAGGTACCGATACCGATACCGCTGCTCCCTGGACCTATCCAGGGGTGCGTTCTACCCAGGGTCTCGAAGCAAATCCAGCGGTGGCGACGAAAGCCTCCCGGGAGGCCCTAAAAGGGTAAAACGAGGGAAAGGTAACGGTGTGGGTACGCCTGCGGAAAGAGGAGGAGGTGGTCGGCTGCGGCCTCTGGGCGCTCCACCAGGAGAGGAAGGAAAAACCGCGCTCGTGAGCGCAGGCCGACCTTTTGGTTTCCCCAGTGGCTCCCATGCCAACGATGCCAGAGGAGGAGGAGGAGGAGGAGGAGGAGGAGGAGGAGGAGGAGGACGACGACGACAAGGAGAGCGGAGGCGAGCAGACGCGGAGAGGAGGGGGAGGAGGCGGAGGAGCGGTCCTCCAGGCTCGCCGTGCTGCCCGAGAGGCTGCCGCTCCGCTCCGCGCCGCGGCGGCTCCTCGGCTTCTTCGCGCAGGGGGTCCCGCGCCGGTGCCTCGGCGTGCCGTCCAGAGCTCGGGTCCTCCGTCCTCGCCCCTCGACGACGACGCCGCCGACGACGACGCCAACGCCGACGACGACGACGACGCCAACGCCGACGTCGCCAACGCCGACGACGACGACGCTGTGGAAGACGACGACGACGCCGACCACGATCATGACGACGACCTGGTCGACGACGACGACGACGACCACGACCACGACGACGTCGACGACCACGACGATGACGACGACGACGACCTCGATGACGACGACGACGCCGACGACAAGGACGACGTCCATCTTGCGAACATGTGATCTAGCAGGCTGCTTGGACCTGCATCTGTTTATCCATCCCCCTAGTTCCCGCCCACTGGATACATGAACCAACCCCCTTCTGAGGGGGTCTTCTCATACCAGCCCCTGGGAAGCATTCGGCAATGCGATCTATGTGCGCAGTGCGCTGGCATGGCCGTAATGCGAGCAAACGCGCCCGCAGGCAACTCACCAGCTTGAGCGAAGTGCCAGGACTTCTCGGTAGAGAGCGTCGTTCCTGCGTTGTGGGGCCGCCAGGGCGTCTCAGAGTAAACAATGAAAACATATCGACCGGGAGCCATTGTCGTCTTAGTCGGGCTTCTCAAAACCAAGACGTCTCGGGCGAGAGCGCCAATCCTGGGCGTGATAAGTAATGCATGGCCAAGGCGTCTCGACCCAAATTGTGAGGAGGTATCACGCAGGAGCCGTTGTCGTCGTGGTTTGGCCTCAAATCACATTGCTGACTTGCGAAGGCGTCTTGAGCGAGAGCACCGCTGCTGAGTTAGAGGCCCTCTCTTGCCAGGGTGCCTCGGAGTAAACTGTGAAGGAAATATCGAGCGGAAGCCGTCGTCGTCGCAGCTTGGTCTCAACAGCTTGGCCGAATGGCGAGGACGTCTCGAGCGAGAGCGTCGCTCCTGAGTTTGGGAGCCCTCTCTGTCCAGAGCGTCTCGTGGGTGAAGGAATATCGAGCAGGAGCCGTTGCCGTCGCAGTTTGGCCTCAAACAGCTTGGCTGAATCGCGAGGAGATTTCGAGCCGGAGCGCCATTCCTGAGTTTGAGGGCATCTGTCTCCAGGGCGTCGCGGAGTAAACTGCGAGGACATATCGAGCGGGAGCCGATACTGTCGTAGCTGGGCCTTGAGCAATCTGATTGGACTGCAAGGACGAGCCAGAGAGCCGTTGCTGAATTCGAGGGCCTCTCTGGCCACAGCGTCTTGGAGGAAATGACGAAATTATGTTGAGCGGAAGCCAATGCCGTGGAAGCCGGGCCATAAACAACCCGGATTTGGAGTGAGGCCCGCGTTCGAGCGGGAGCCTCGTTTCCGAGCATGTGGCCGGCGTCGAGGCGAGAGCGCCAAGAACCGTTTCTACAGATCAGCAAGAACTATGCTCTAGAAGTGAGGATTTGACGACCACGACGACGATGACGACGACGACGACGGCGACGACGACGACGACGACCACGACCTCAACGACGACGACGCCATCGCCGACATCGACGCCGACGACGCCTGGGAGGAGGAGGAGGAGGAGGAGGACGACGACGACGACCATGACGACGACGACGACGACCTCGGCGACGACCTGGATGACCACGTTGACGCCGACGACGATCTCGACGTCGTGGACGATTCCGACGGTGGGGCTGCCCGAGCCGCTGAGCGCCAGAAGAGGCCAACGAGGGCAGGACGCCGCCGACCAGGGGACGCCCCAACGCCGCCGTCGTCGAGGTCGCCATCGAGGTCGCTGTCGTCGTCGTCGTCGTCGTGGCGTCGTCGTCGTCGTCATCGTCATCGTCCTGGTCGTCGTCGGCGTCGCCAACGTCGTCGTCGTTTTCGGCGCCGGCCACAGCGTCGGCATGGGCGTCGAGGTCGCCGGGGTCGTCGTCGTCGTCGTCGCCGTAGTCGTCCACGGCGTCGTAGTCGTCGTCGTCGTCGTCGTCGTCGTCGTCGTCGTCGTCGTCGTCGTCGTCGTCGTCGTCGTCGTCGTCGTCGTCGTCGTCGTCGTCTGCGGCGGCGGCGGCGGCGGCGTCGGCATCGTCGTCGTATTGGCGTCGCAGTCGTCAGCGTCGTGGTCGTCGAGATCGTGCTCGTGGTCTTCGTCGTCGTCGTCGAAATCGTCGTCGTCGTCACCGTCGCCGTGGTCGTCTTGGGCGAAGTCGTCGTCGTCGACGGGGCTGGCGACGGCGTCGGCGTCGGCGTCGACAGCGTCGTCGCCGTCGTCGTCCACGGCATCGTGGTCGACGTCGTTTGCGGCGGCGGCAGCGTCGGCGTCGGCATCGTCGTCGTCGTCGGCGCCGTCGTCGGCGTCGTCGTCGAGATCGTGGTCGTCGTCGGCGTCGTTTTCGTCGTCCACGGCGTCGTCGTCGTCGTCGTCGTCGTCGTCGTCGTCTTGGTCGGTCGTCGTCGTCGTCGTCGTCGTCGTCGTCGTCGTCGTCGTCGTCGTCGAAGACGTCGTCGTCGTCATCGTTTTCGTTGTCGTCGTCCACAGCGTCGTCGTCTGCGGCGGCGGCGTTTGCGACGTCATCCGCGTCGTCCGCGTCGGCGTCGGCGTCGTCGTCGACGTCGTGGTCGTCGGTGTCGTCGTCGCCGTCGTCATCGCCGTCGTCGTGGTCGTCGTCGTCATCGTCGAAGTCGACGTCGTGGTCGGTGTCGTCGTCCACGGCGTCGTCGTCGATATCTGCGGCGGCGTCTGCGGCGGCGGCGTTGGCGTCGTCGTCGGTGTCGTCGTCGTCGTCGTCGTCGTCGTCGACGTTGGCGTCGTGGTCGTCGTCGTGGTTGCCGTCGTCGTCGTCGTCGACCAGGTCGTCGTCGTCATCGTAGTGGTCGTCGTCGTGGTCGTTTTCGTCGTCGTCGTCGACGGCGTCGTCGTCTGCGGCGGCGGCGTTGGCGTCGAGGTCGTCGTCGTCGTCGTCGGCGTCGTCGTCGTTGTCAGGGTCACAGTCGTAGTCGTCGTCGTCGTGTTCGTCGTCGTCGTCATCAACGGCCTAAAGGTCGTCGTCTGCGGAGGCGGCGTCGTCCTCGTCGTCGTCGTCGAGATCGTCGTTGTCGTCGTCACCGTCGTCGTGGTCGCCGTCGGCGTCGAAGTCGTCGTCGTCGTCGACGGGGCCGGCGACAGCGTCGGCGTCGGCGACAACGGCGTCGTCGCCGTCGTCGTCCACGGCATCGTCGTCGTTTGCGGCGGCGGCGTCGGCGTCGGCATCGGCGTCGTCGTCGGCGTCGTCGTCGTCGTCGAGGACGTCGTCGTTGTCGTCGTTTTCGTCGTCCACGGCGTCGTCGTCGTCTTGGTCGTCGTCGTCGTGGTCGTCGTCGTCGTCGAAGTCGTCGTCGTCGTTTTGATTGTCGTCGTCCACAGCGTCGTAGTCGACTGCGGCGGCGACGTTTGCGTCGTCGTCCGCGTCGTCGGCGTCGTCGTCGAGGTTGTGGTCGTCGATGTCGTCGTCGTCATCGCCGTCGTCGTGGTCGTCGTCGTCGAAGTCGACGTCGTCGTCAGTGTCGTCGTCCACGGCGTCGTCGTTGTCTGCGGCGGCGTCTGCGTCGTCGTTGTCGTCGTCGTCGTCGGCGTCGTGGTCGTCGTCGTGGTCGTCGCCGTCGTCGTCGACCAGGTCGTCGTCGTCATCGCCGTGGTCGTCGTCGTCGTCTCCGTTTTCGTCGTCGTCCACGGCGACGTCCTCGTCTGCGGCGGCGGCGTTAGCGTCGAGGTCGTCGTCGTCGTCGGCGTCGTGTTCGTCGTCGTCCACCGCGTCGTCGTGGTCTGCGGCGGCGGCGTTGGCGTCGAAGTCGTCGTCGTCGTCGACGGCGTCGTCGTCGTCGTCGTTGTCATCGTCGTAGTCGTCGTCGTCGTCGTCGTCGTCGACGTCGTCGTCGTCGTGGTCATCGTCGTAGTCGTCGTCGTCGTGTTCCTCGTCGTCGTCCACGGCCTCAAGGTCGTCGTCTGCGGGGGCGGCGTTGGCGTCGTCGTGGTCGTCGTCGTCGTCGAGATCGTTGTCGTCGTCGTCGTCGTCACCGTCGTCGTCGTCGTCGGCGTCGAAGTTGTCGTCGTCGACGGGGCCGGCGACGGCGTCGGCATCGTCGTCGTCGTCGGCGTCGTCGTCGTCGAGGTCGTTGTCGTCGTTGTCGTCGATTTCGTCGTCCACGGCGTCGTCTTGGTCGTGGTCGTCTTGGTCGTCGTCGTCGTCGTGGTCGTGGTCGTGGTCGTCGTCGAACTTGTCGTCGTCGTGGTCGTTTTCGTTGTCGTCCACAGCGTCGCGGTCTGCGGCGGCGGCATTTGCGTCGTCGTCCGCGTCGTCGGCGTCGTCGGCGTCGTCGTCGAGGTCGTGATCGTCGGTGTCTTCGTCGTCGTCGTCATCGCCGTCGTCGTAGTCGTCGTCGTCGTCGGTGTCGTCGTCCACGGCGTCGTCGTCTGCGGCGGCGTCTGCAGCGGCGGCGTTGGCGTCGTCGTCGACGTCGTCGTCGTTGTCGTCGTCGTGGTTGTCGTCATCGTCGTCGACCAGGTCGTAGTCGTCATCGTCGTGGTCGTCGTCGTCGTCGCCGTTTTCGTCGTCGTCGTCCACGGCGACGTCGTCGTCTGCGGCGGCGGTGTTGGCGTCGAGGTCGTCGTCGTCGTCGTTGGCGTCGTCGTCGTCGTGGTCATCGTCGTCGTCGTCGTCGTGCTCGTCGTCGTCGTCGTCCACGGCATCGTCGTCGTCTGCGGCGGCGGCGTTGGCGTCGAAGTCGTCGTCGTCGTCGGCGTCGTCGGCATCGTCGTCGTCGTCGACGTCGTCGTGGTCATCGTCGTAGTCGTCGTCGTCGTCGTGTTCGTCGTCGTCGTCGTCGTACAATGCCTCAAGGTCGTCGTCTGCGGCGGCGGCGCTGGCGTCGTCGTCGTGGTCATCGTGATGGTCATCGTCGACGAGATCGTCGTCGTCGTCGCCGTCGTCACCGTCGTCGTGGTCGTCGTCGGCGTCGAAGTCGCCGTCGTCGACAGGGCAAGCGACGGCGTCGGCGTCGGCGTCGACGGCGTCGTCGCCGTCGTCGTCCAGGGCATCGTCGTCGTCGTTTGCGGCGGCGGCGGCGTCGGCGTCGGCATCGTCTTTGTCGTCGGCGTCGTCGTCGAGGTCGTGGTCGTCGTTGTCGTCGTTTTCGTAGCTCACGACGTCGTCGTCGTCGTCTTGGTCGTCGTCGCCGTGGTCGCCGTCGTCGTCGGAGTCGTCGTCGACGTCGTCTTTTTCATTGTCTTTGTCGTCGTCCACAGTGTCGTCGCCGTCTGCGGAGGCGTTTGTGTCGTCGTCCGCGTCGTCGGCGTCGTCGTCGGCGTCGTCGTCGAGGTCCTGGTCGTCGGTGTCGTCGGTGTCGTCGTCGTCGTCGTCGTCGTCGTCATCGTCATCGCCGTCGTCGTGGTCGTCGTCGTCATCGTCGAAGTCGACGTCGTCGTCGGTGTCGTCGTCCACAGCGTCGTCGTCGTCTGCGGCGGCGGCTGCGGCGGCGGCGTTGGCGTCGTCGTCGGCGTCGTTGTTGTCGTCGTCGTAGGCGTCGTGGTCGTCGTCGTGGTTGTCGTCGTCGTCGTCGTCGTCCAGGTCGTCGTCGTCGTCATCGTCGTGGTCGTCGTCGTCGCCATTTTCATCGTCGTCGTCGTCAACGGCGTCGTCGTCGTCTGCGGCGGCGGCGTCGGCGTCGAGGTCGTCGTCGTCGCCGTCGTCGGCGTCGTCGTCGTCTTTGTCATCGTCGTAGTCGTCGTCGTCGTCGTCGTGTTCGTCGTCGTCGTCGTCGTCGTTCACGGCCTCAAGGTCGTCGTCTGCGGAGGCGGCGTTGGCGTCGTCGTCGTGGTCGTCATCGTGGTGGTGGTGGTCGTCGTCGTCGTCGTCGTCTTCGTCGGCGTCGGCATCGTCGTCGTCGGCGTCGTGGTAGGCCACTCGCCGGCCGAAAAGGGCGCCACGGCCACTGGCCCAACCGGTGGCAGCCGAGGCGGGGGCGGGGGCTGCCCGCGCTGGAGCACCTCGTGCGGGGCGCGCGTGATGGCATTGGATAAGGATCCAGGGGCTCAAACTGGTGGAATCCCAATCAGGGCTCGGCCATGGACATCAGCACCGCCCTCATCAGATCAGGACTTCTCCAGGGTCCGAAACCTCCTGGACACACTCTTCAGCGAACACCCCCATCGTGGGGGGAACGGCAGGGAAGACTGGCTGAGGGGGACAACATCGAGCTGGCATTGGCAACAAATCAGCAGTGGATCGGCGCTAGGCCCCAGATGGCGAAACCGCACGCTCCTGGGCGGGGTGTCCTGTCCTGACCTTGAGGGCCCCTAGCTGCGGCTTCGGCTTCAGCCTCAGCGGGGTGGCCTGTCGGGACCCCTGGGGCGATCCATGGGCGATCGGGGGCCGATGCGCTCCCCTCTGAGCCTGCCCCTTACAGAAAGGGGGTTGGTAAAGGGTGGGGCAGCGAATCAGCTCACACACCTGTTTTTCCCGGCGCGTCCGGCGCGGGACCGAAGTCAGCTGCACGCAGCAGATGTCGTAACCTCTCCTTTCCCTTTCCCCCCCTGGTCGTCCGATCCAAGCTTCATAGCGAGTGGGGAGGAAGGCCCCTTTTGGGTCCCAAGACACTGCGGTCATAGACCGAGCAGCGGACCCAGAAACCTCAAAGACATCACCGCACGGTTTTGGGGGGACCCTGGAGGCCCTGGTCGCCCAAGAATCCTTCGGAAAACGACCCAAGTTCCAAAACCGCGCGGCCAGCCCGAATCCCCTGAGACCTTGCCGTTGTATGGTTTCAATGATGGGCGTTTTCACCCAATTTCGGTACCGTGGGGCCCTCACGAATCGATCCAGCCCGATCGCGGACAGGTGTGGTCCAGGTCCCAGGTCTTGCTTTCCCACGATGCCGCATTTTTCCGCAACGACGTATCTCAGGGTCCCCACTGACACTGACTCACCACACGCCCTAGAGAACAGGCCCTGAGCCGAGAGCCTGCGAGCCACAGACGGCGTGCAGTGCCAGGAATGCGCCACCGAAGCGGGGCATGGAAGGACTCTGGACACGGCGCGTGCCACCAGTGCGGCGCGTCCCAAGAAAGACTTGGCACGACGACGACACGACGAGGCACGGCACTCGGCGTGGTCACCGGACCGTTTGTTGCGGGCCCCTGACCCAGACATGCGACGAGATTTTCCCTGGAGCTGGTTTTTCATCCCGAGCTGCTTTCTGACGGTCCCGCGGCCCGCCGATGAACCCCCGGAGGCCGAAAGCGGCCAAAAACCTCCCGTCGTGATGATTCAACGATGCGATCAAATTTTTTTGACATCCTACGTTGCGAAAAGTTGCAGCATCGCGAAGAATGACGACGAACGCCTCGGACCCCATCTTCCTGCGCGATTTCTCGAAACCGATCGATCTGTCAGGATCCCAGGGCCTGGGCGAAGTCGCCCGGTGCGGAAACAACTTTTCATGCCAGGATCTCAGCCCACAGTGTTCTATCACAACGTGGACCCCCAGAGGTCTGGATCCCTTCCCAGGGACCGGCTTTTCCTCCTGAATCTTGTTTGGCGGTCCGAGGCCCAGGAAGGGCCCCCGGAAGCCGAAAACTAACCAAAACTGTCCGTTGTGGTTTTTCTTGACGCGAGGGGGTCAAGGTGAGGGGAAGGACGGGGTCGCCGCGGGCACCGCGGCCGCGGGCGCCGGCAGCGGCGCCTCCGGGCGGCACGCGGGCGCCTCGGTTACGGCCGGGCTGCGGCCGCGCGACGTCGCGGTGGCCGCCACCGTCGCGGCCGCAACGCTGGCCGCAACGTCGGGATGCGGCGGCCGCAACATTAATTCACTTTGCCGCCGTCGGGGACGTCTGCCCCACGGCGGCTTGAAAGTTTATACCCCGACGTGCCACTGGCGGCGGAAAAGTCTATGTTATACCGCTATTCGTCCGCTAAGCGTTGCGGCCGCAACGTTGGGCGCGCAGCGCTGCGGCCGTCGCAACACTGCTGGCCATCGCGGCCGCAACGCTGGCCGCAACGTCGGGCGGCGCTGCTCGGCCGGCCGCCCGCCGCCAGCCCTCGTCGTCGACGCCGTCGCCGTCGCCGGCGGCCCTCGCCCTCGCCGCCGCCGTCGGTCGTCTGGCCGCTGTCGCAGCCCTCACTCGCGTCGTCGTCGTCGTCGTCGTCGTCGCCGTTCGCCGATCGCCCAGTCGGCGTCGCCGCCGGCGCATCGAAGATCGAAGATCGAGGATCGAGGACCAGAATCGAACAGAGACCCAAACTCGAGGACCGACGATCGGAAAGAGAAGGCCTCCGAGAGGAGAGGCGCCGGCCGGGAGGCAGCCGGAAGAGAACGGCGAGCTATAGTCGCTCCAGGCGATCCGGCCGAGTCCGTCGCCGAGGCCTCGCCCACGAAGGCGTTCCAGGGCGGGCGCGGGGAGGCCTCCGAAGGTCGAGGCCCAGCGAGAGCAGCGGCACGCGATAGCGCCAGCTCGGCGGGCGGCGGGCCGCGGCGCGCCCTCGAGGCGCGGGCGCGGGCGCGCACTGGCCCTGGAGCCCTCCGCGAGCGGGCGAGCGAGGCGGCGCCCGCAGGCGCCCGTGCGGCGCGCTCGCCGTCGAGGCGAGTCCCGGGGCGCGTCGTCGCCGAGGCGGCGCGCTTCGGGGGACTCCTGGCGGCGCGCGCACGAGGGGGTGGCGCGAGGGGAGGGGGGGCCCTCCAAGAGGGCGGGGGGGCGGCGTCTTGGAAGGCAAGGTCGTTCTCGCTTGTGGAAGCGCCCAGGGCCTTCTACGAAGGCTGTTTTTGAATAAAAAACGCACTCTCAGAAGGCCAAACTCCTCGCGCCCCCACGCCCCTTGTGCGCGCCGCCAAGTCTGGGATCGAGGGGTCGAGGGATCGAGGTTCCTGGGCGTGTCTGGAGGTTCTCGTCACCGCGGCTGGGTCCAGCTCGAGAAGCTGGCCAGGATGTAGCCCTGGGGGGATCTGCGGGATCGTGTTCGAAAGGATGTCGGTCGCCCTCCCTGCGTCGCGGGAAAAACGCGACGGCCCTGACATCCCTTCAGACCCTGGCGGGGTTTTCGAGCCCTGGGGCCCTCGCAGATCGATCCGACTCGAAAGGTGCTGCAGGAGAACAGGGTCCAGGGCCCTGGCCGTGCTGTCGCACGGTGTCGCAACTCGTGCGCGGCGTCGGCTCTCAGGGAAGGGCGGGCCGACCCAGGCCAGCGCCGACCGAAGGCCGCCAGGGCCGTGGCCCGAGCCGAGGCGAGCAACGAGGCAGCTCCCCCAGACCCAGGGCGGGGGAGGGCGGAGAAGGGGGGGGGGACTCCACCCTGCCCCCCGAACCTGAGTCAGCCTTCGAGGGTAGAGGGCCGAGTGCCGAGGATGCTGTTTTGCTGCAGGCTCTGGCAGGTCTGCCTGCATCGAGGGGGGGCTGGGGGGGGCCTGGCGCGGCCCGAAAAGAAAGCTGGACTTCGCGCAAGTCGGGACTCTCCGTTTCGGCCCGGCGCTGTTTGAAAAGGCGGCGGAGGGATGTGGGGCAGGGGGCGGAAATGCTGTGAGAGCAACCTGGCCTGAATCCAGAGTACGAAGCCCTCGATGGCCCAGGAGGTCGCCCTGAGGTCGCCCCTGGGGCCCTCCCAAAGCCCGCCCACACAGACGAATCGGCAACAGCTACACGCGGGCAACATGTTGGGACGTGTCAAACAAAAACACCCGGAAGCCGCACAGACCCTCTCCTGGGGGTTCGGCGGGATGGCGTAAGCATCTGTACAACATACAAAAAAAACCTCGAGGGCCGAGGATCGAGGGCCGACGGTCGAGGACCGAGCGAGGGACAACGATCGGGGGGGGGGGCTGGCTCGAAAGGGGAACGTCGACCTGGAATCTGCGATGCATCGCCGATAGATCGGCGATGGGCCCCCGATACTGCAACCGCACGCTCCTGGGCGGGGTGGGCTATCGGGCTCCCATCGGCCATGAACTGGCGAGCGGGGGTCGATGCATCCCCCCCTGAGCCAACGATGCTCGTCGTCTGGCTTTCGGGTCACCACTTCCCGCCTCCAGCGGCCGCTCGGGACGATCCGGGCACGCCAGGAACGCTGTCGGCGAGGCGCAGCCGGTGGAGGTCGTCGCGAGACTCCCAAGCCGCCGAGCACCGACGGAAGCGCCCGACAACCTCGAAACGCGAACCCGAACCGCTCCCTCCTGACGCTGCCCCTGACCGAGAGAGCGCTCGTTGGGTCGAAGATCGATCCCACTCGGGGGCGCCCAACTTGGCACACCGGAGGCGGACGCCGACATCCGATGGCGAATCGGAAACGCCCAACTTGGGGACGCCCAACTTGGCACGCTGATGGCGAATCCGCACGTTCCTATGCGGGGTGGGGCTGTCAGACCCCTATCGGCGATCAACGGGCAAGCAGGGGTCGATGCGTTCCCCAATGAGCCTACCTCCCTCCTAATACCAAACCCCTATCGGCGATCAACGGGCGATTGGGGGTCGATGCGTTCCCCAATGAGCCTACCCCCCCCCATGTGGGCCAATCTTTCGCTCCAGATCCATTTTTGGTGGCCCCAGGGAACGAGACCGGGCCCCAGAAGCCCAAACCCACGAGCAAGCAAGGGGGGTAAAAAGAATCAGATCCTCGAACATCTGGGCACCGACGCCTCCGCGATGCATCGGCGACGTCAGCGATGCATTGGCGACGCTGGGGAGAGGAGCATCGGGCTCCACATCGAGCCGCATCGGCGATGTATCGGCGATGCGGCGCGATCCTCCGACCCCGTCTGCTCGGACCTGGGAGGCCTGCCTGGAGGCCCGATCACGGGCCTCGGAGGCTCCCTCCAGGGAATTACGTGCGTTGGCAAAGACCAAGGCCCTCGAGAGGACGTCGCCCGAGAAGGGCTCCACGACGAATAGAACCTGCACGGGAGTGCAGCTGGCCTCCCAACGACGAAAGCGGCCCGTTCCCAAAGACATGCGAAGCTACGATGGCATACACAAATTCCATGTACCAAGCCGAGGGCGGGGAAACCAAAAAGTACCGACACCGCTGCTCCTCGGACCTCTCCCGGGGTGCGATCTAACAAAGACTTCGGAGCGAACCCAGCGGTGGCGACGAGGGCCCCCCAGGAAGCCCGAAAAGGGGAACATGGACGAAGGGTAGCGACGTGGGTGCCTCTTCCTCCCACGAGGCCTATCCACATTCCATGCACCAAGCCGCGGGAGAGGTCGCTCGCTCGAAGGCCGATCCGCGGGCGGTGGCGCGCGGACCTGGCACGGGGACGCACTGACCCAGGCCAACCCAAACCCAGGTCAGTCAGGCCCTTCCATGGTGGGCCTGTTTTCCACCACCGCTATGAGTTGGAGGGGGAGGGGTCCTCCTCCTCCTCTTCCTCGTCCTCCTCCTCCTCCCCACACATCCAGCTCATGGTGGTGGTAGTGGAGAACAGGCCCATCAGATCCTGCGGGCTCCTGCACGCAAGCCCGGGCCAGTGCACCCCTGACCTCTGCGGCATCCGGCGATCCGGCGCTCTGGCTGAACCCCCGTCCCCGTGAGCCCCGGCGGGCGCATGCTGGGGGCGGGCGCCGGCGCGGAGCGGGCGCGCAGGCACGGCCCCGCCGCGGGGCGGGCCTGCGGCGGGGCGGCCCAGGCCTCGGAGGAGGGGCGCGGGGGCGCGAGGCTCGGAGGGCCCCCGGGTGGGCACGGTCAGCCCACGGCAGTGCCGTCGGAGGGAGAGAGGGGGAGGGGGAAGCGAAGCGAAGCGAACGCTGCAGTCGTGCGCGCTCCTCTCGGGAGCGCGCCCGTGCCCACTGTAGGGCATGGCGTGGAGGTCGTAGCCTCGACGAGGGAGATGGTACGTTCAAGCTTGTGGAGAATGGAGAAGGAGCCCAGACATGCGACGTCCTGATTCTTTCAGGACGGCGTCCCCGGAAGTCCCGACCCTTTCTTTCCCCAGGACCGGCTGTTCGTCCAGAGTTGTTTCTTGACGGCCCCGGGGCCCGGCGAGGGCCCCCCGGGGGCCGAAAATAGAGAAAACCCGCCCGTCCTGATGTTTTAACGACGCGAGCATGTCCGGGAGCAGAACAAGCGGGATGAGGCCGGGGAAGCAAAGATATCGGCCAGTGCCGCTGCTTTCTGGACCTCGCCAGAGACGCGTCCTGGTCCGGATGTTTCGAGGCCGAATCCAGCTGGGGCGACGAGGGGCGGGCAGCGGCATGGCTGCCTCGGTACCATCCTTCAAGAGCATGGGACTCTCCGCCGGTCAAAACACCCCAAGTCATAAGAGCAGTCGAGGGTATACCCTCCCCCAGGATGCCCAAGAACGTCCAACAGGCAGGAAGAACATTAGGGTACCTCGGTCCGATCGTAAGGATGCGCGGTGAGGATGCAAGAGCCTTGGACACCCATGCCGAGGCTCTTCGAGCGGGGCTGGCCATCGACAGTGGTTGAAGATGGACCGACGATGACCGAAGAGGCACGGATGCAAGGATGCCCTTGGGAAGTCGATCGTCCTTACTATCAGGGTTGACTACAGGACCGAATACCTGAGATCCTGGCGTTGAAGCTTTTCCACACTGGGCGGTTGAGCCCAATTTCGGGCCCCGCTGTCCTCACAGACCGGTCTGGCTTGAAAAGAAGGGCACAAAGATGGGGCCCAGGGCTCCGATCTTGATTTGCCGTGATGTTATAATGATTGTCGCAACGTCGGATCGCGGGGAATGAGCGACGAGAAGAAACGGGCCGTGCGCGAGAGGACATAACGACCCGACCTTACGCGGGAACGATGTCGCGCGTCAAGTCGCAGCCGAAACGGGCACCCTGACCTCCGACGATCTGATTTGTTCAGTCCCGGCGCTGTTCCCCCGGTCTGGGACCCCTGGGCCCGCCCACGGGCCGCCTCTGCCGAGTCGGGGCGGGAGAACTGGCCCAAAGCAGGGGATCGGGCCTTCTGGGGCCGCGCATTGAACAAATCACGGCGTGTCGCCGTGCCAGTTGTTCTCGACGCGCCCAAACGCTCGACGCCGACACCACGGCAAACACACGGCCAACCCTGCGCCGCACACCCCAAGTAGCCGAAGCTGGCACCGGGGCAAACCCCACGGCGAACTCACCGCGTCCGAGGTGGCGTGTGCCCTGATAGCCGCGGCGCCCTCCCCAAGGCGGAAGGCCGCGCGTCGGAACAAATGGCGCGGCGCCATATCGTCGGCTGTTTGGGAAGGGGTGTGGAAAGTAGTTGCGGGGACGAAGACCAACAGCAGTCCCTGTCCATTTTGAACTGGGGTTCGCTACATGTGTCGCCGCGGGTGCTGTCCGTTCGAGGCACAAGCTCGCCTGCCCAACAACGGCTCGCTTTCGATTTGGGACAGCATCTGTTGTTGGGCATCGAACCCATTTTGCCACACCCAGTGCGGGCGTGCCAATCGGAAGGGCAACGCCAGAGGGGGGGGGGAACGGCTCAGTGCGAAGGCAACATCGAGCTGGAATCCGCGATGCACCGCCGATAAAACCCGCACTGGGCCCCCGGTCCCGAATCCGCACGTTCCTGGGCGGCGCACGCTGTCCGGCCCACGTCGGCGATGAGTGGGCGGTTGGGGGTCGAGGCGTCCACCCCTGAACCTACATCCGCCCTTCACTCTTATTTTTACTTTTTTTTCAAACGAGAGGGACGATCGCGCGACTGCGTCACAGACCAATGTTGCTGCGCGCCGCTGGCGCCGACCAGGGCGGACGAATCATGCCCCCTACGACCAACAAAGGCATGCACCTCGGGCTACCCGTGACAAGTGTTGCCCAGGCGGGCGGGCGGAACCCCGAACATCAGTCGAGTATCGACTCCGAGAGGCGAGGAGGAACAGGACGAAAAGGAAGAAGGGAGGGAGGACGAACCTACATCCGCCCTGGCGTTGCCACTCAAGACCGAGGTTAGAGGCACGAGGCTCCGAGCTTCTGGGATCTCGCGCGGCCTGTCCGCCCTTTTTGTGGGGTCTCCTGAGGGCTACCTCGTCGTCGCCGCGGCCGGGATCCGCCGCTGAAGCCTGGCCACAGCGCACACCAGGAGAGGACCAGGGGCCGACTCCTCACTCGAGCTGAATACACAAAAGATCCCTCTCCATCTCGTCTTCTTGCACTGTGCGGACATCGATCGGGTGGTCGCTGCGTCGGTGCGGAAATGGAAAAGTGGGAGGCCCGACTTGGGCGAAGTGGCTAACACATGAAATCCCAGTGAATGCAGAATGTGCGAAGAAGACGCATAGCCCGCAAGTGCATGGGACGTACCTTCGTGGTCGAGGGAGGAGGTAAGCGAAACGATAACGCATAAACCCCCAAAGCCCGAATCCGCCGGCCCCCTTGTGGGGCCACCAGGCTGTAGGCCGGGAATTCGCAGTTTCGTGTACCAGTTGCAGCTTCCAGTTTCCACTGTTGCACTTCTGCGTCCTTCTTGCTGCTTACTGTTCCTTGTTGACTTCTTACTGTTCCTTGTTGATGGACCGCGCGAGGGGGGGAGGCCCAAAATGGGCATTTTTACAACGGCCAAAACATATGCTCTGAATTGCTGGGGTGGGTAAAAAATTACACCACTCACGCATATCGGCGGGGTCAGGGTCCAACAACACAAAGGATTTGCTACATTTCTGAAATTCGGTCGCACCCTCACGCAGATCGGCGTGGTCAGGGTCCAAAAACACAAGCGATTTGCCACACTTCTGAAATTCGGTCGCACCCCCCACGCAGATCGGCGGGGTCAGGGTCCAAAAACACAGGGGATTTGCTACACATCTGAAATTCGGTCGCACCCCTCACGCATATCGGCGGGGTCAGGGTCCAAAAACATACGGGATTTGCAACATTCTGACATCCGGTGGCACCCCTCACGCAGATCGGCGGGGTCAGGGTCCGAAAACACAAAGGATTTGCCACACTTCTGAAATTCGGTCGCAACCTCACGCATATCGGCGGGGTCAGGGTCCAAAAACACAAGGATTTGGCACGATTGTGATATTCGGTGGCACCCCTCACGCAGATCGGCGGGGTCAGGGTCCAAAAACACAGGGGAGTTGCTACACTTCTAAAATTCGGTCGCACCCCTCACGCATATCGGCGGGGTCAGGGTCCAAAAACACACGGGATTTGCTACACTCTGGAATTCGGTGGCACCCCTCATGCAGATCGGCGGGGACAGGGTCCAAAAACACAAGGATTTGGCACGATTGTGATATTCGGTGGCACCCCTCACGCAGATCGGCGGGGTCAGGGTCCAAAAACACTGGGGATTCGCCACATTTCTGAAATATGCTGCCACCCTCACGCAGATCGGCGGGGTCAGGGTCCAAAAACACATGGGATTTGCCACACTCCTGAAATTCATACAACAGCGAGTACAACAATAGACTCGCAATCTCCATTCGTCTTGCCAATTACCCATCGTCTTCGCATGAAGTTCCGACGCTGCTTCACGGTGAAGCCAAAGCCTCATGACTTCGCTCTTCCATTGCCCATTCTCCGAGAGAGGGGGACGGCGGCAGGGGGCGAAGCCCTTACGGATCAACAGAAAGAAACCGAACGGAGAACCTCCTCCTCCTCCTCCTCCTCCTTCTCGTATTCCTCTCCCTACTCTTCCTCCTACTCCTCCTCGTCCTTCTCCTCCTCCACCTCCGCATCCTCGGACACGAGCGTCCTCGTCCTCGTCCTCGCTGGTGGTCGGGTAGTGGATAAATGTATTCCGGATGGTCGCGCCGCTGGCCCACATGCAGTCCTCACAGGAGGGTTGGCGGCGGAGCGGCGGGGCTTCTTCGGAGGCAGGAGCGAGGGCGAGGAGGGATCCTCTTTCTTCCTCATCCTCGTCCCACCCTCCCTCCCTCCCTCACCCTTCTCGTCGTCCCACTTCCCATCTCTAATCCCCCCCCTCTCTTTTTTTTCCGCTTCCTACACCCTGCAACCTCCTCCTGCCGAGAACTCTACTGAACACGGATGCAGGCAAGGGGGTCGGGAGGCAAGGCCAGGAAAATGGCAGCGGCACCAAGAGAAAACGGACGAGAGAGACTAACCGGCCACCTGAAGCCTACCATCGGCGTGCTTAGGCAGTCCGCGTCGCGGCGCAGTCTCATGCCCCTTGAACACCAGCGTGGCCTTTACTTCCTCCGGCTTCCAAGATGAAGCGTCGAGAACCCTGGCCGCGTTCCAGGGCAGACGTGGGGTGCACGTGGCCGAATTGGGCACAAAGGACGGCCCAGGGTGGGAGGCGCGCGGGAAAGGGAAAGAAGACGCTCAGAACATGTAGTCCATCAGCGTGAGTGCCGGAGTACCTGCACAGCAAGGAGGTCACACGGGGGAGGCGTGGCGGCACTGGCGGTGTTCATTCCCCCCTCCCCCTGCACAGGCGGCGGCAGCAGTCAGGTCGGCGTCACCTCTTCATCTGAAGAGGGTGGGGGGTCCTCTGCCATGGGGCTTGGGCGGAGCGCTGGACATTCCTAGAAGGGACTCGCAGATATTTGCCGCGACCTCCGCGCCCGCGCCCTGGCTAAGCGGAGTTTGCGACAAAGCCAAAGCACGCCTGCCGCATTCACACTTGATGTACCAACAGTCATCGAGTTACGGATAAGGAACAAAGGGTCGTTTCTGTTGACGGCGAGCCTCGGCCACGAAGAGGTCCCTCGACCGCAACGTCCGGAAAACACAGCCCCTCCTGAGTTCCAAGCGGACAATATCTCGGCGTCTTGACTGTCGTAGCCCCTTCCACACGAAGCGCAATAGGCAAATCGTGCCCAATCTCCTCCTCGGCGAACTTCATGGCAACCCTGCCGTGGGTCTCAACGGCGCCTCTCTGACATGCTGATCCCGCTGGCTGTCCGGAGCCCCCTGGCCTCAGTAGAGGGCACCCCGATCGCACCGACCAAGCAATGTTCAGCATGTCAAGCGGCGATACTCGATTCGGTCAGGTCACGCGTCGCAGGTGGATCGGACCCTCGATCGGACACCCGAAAAGGCCCTGGCTCAGATCTGAGTCGAACTTCATGCGTGCCAGCTGGCTAGGCGCCCAGCCAGCGCCCCATGTGGCCGCCTCGCTGCGATGATTGTGGGATGGCAAAATGCTGGAGCCAAAACAAAGCTTGCCGCGATACTTGCGATCATGGTTGTAAAGCTCATCGTCCTCCTTCGATTGCTGCAACTACTACTATCAGTAGTGCTACTACGACTCTCCTACACATGCTACAGCTACGGCTACGGCTACGACGACGACAACGACGACGCTGACGACGACGACGACGACGACGACGACGACGACGACGACGACGACGACGACGACGACGACTACTACTACTACTACTGCTAATGCTACGATTACTGCTACGACTCCAACTACTACTACTACTACTACTACTACTACTACTACTACTACTACTACGACTACTACTACTACTACTACTACTACTACTACCACCACTACTACTACTACTACTACTACTACTACTACTACTACTACTACTACTACGCCGACGACGACGACGACTATTACTACTACTACTACTACTACTACCACCACCACCACCACTAGTATTTTTCGTACTACTGCTACTACTACTGCTACTACCACCACCAGCGCTACTACTTTTTCCTACTACTGCTGCTGCTACTACTGCTACTACTACTACTACTACTACTACCACCGCCGCCAAACCCACTACTACTACTACTACTACTACTACTACTGCTGCTTCTGCTGCTGCTACTACTACTAATACTACGACTACAACAACAACAACTACTACTACTACTACTACTACTACGACTACTTCTACTACTACTACTACCACTACATCTACAAGTACTACTACAACTGCTACTACTACTACTACTACTACTACGACTAGGATTACGAGCACTACTACTAAAACAATATGAGGACTACAACTACGGCTACTACTACGACTGCTGCGATTACCATGCCTACTGCGACTGCTACTACGACTTCTTCTGCTACGGTCACGATTCCGACCACTACGACGACTACTACTACTACTACTACTACGGCTACGGCTACTACTACTACTACTCCTACTACTACTACTACTACTACTACGACAGCGACTATGACGATTACTACTACTACTACTACTACTACTACTACTACTACTTCTACTACTACTACTACTACTACGACTACTACTGCTACATCTACGAATACTGCTACTTCTCTCACCACTACTACTACTACTACTACTACTACTACTACTACTACTACTTCTGCGATTACGACTATGACGACTACTACTACTACTACTACTGCCACAGTTACTCCTGACGCTTCTACTACCACTTCTACTACTTCTGCTGCGAGCTACAACTATCACCCATACTACTATGACTACTGCTGCTACTACTACACCTACAGCTACAGCTACTGAAACAGTTACTACTACTACTACTACTACTACTACTACTACTACTACTACTACTACGACTACTACTACTACTACGACGACGACGACGACGACGACGACGACAACGACTACGACTACTACTAGTACTACTGCTACTGCGACCACGACTACTTCTTCTACTACTACTACCACTATTATTACTACTACTACTGCTGCTACTACTACTACTACTACTACTAGAAGTACTACTACTACCACCACTACTACTACTACTACTACTAGTACTACTACTACTACTACTACTGCTACTACTATTTAAACTACGACTACTACTGAACCTACTGCTACTACCTACTGCTACTACTGCTACTGCTACTACTGATACTACTATTACTACTCCTACTACTACTACTGATACTACTGAAATTCTGCGACTACTACTGATACTACCGCTACTACGACAACTGCTACTACAATTACTACTACTACTACTGCTACTACTACTACTACTACGACTACTACTACTACTACTACTACTACTACCACCACTACTACTACTACTACTACCACTACTACTATTACTACGACTACGACTAGTACTACTACTACTACTACCACTACTGCTACTATTACTACTACTACTACTACTACTACTACTACTACTACTACTACTACTACTACTACTACGACTACTACTACTACTACTACTACCACTACTACTACTACTACTACTACTACCACTACTACTACTACTACCACTACTACTACTACTACTACTACTACTACTACTACTACTACTACCACTACTACTACTACTAAGACTACGACGACTACGGTTACTACTACTACTACGAGTACTACTGCTACTACTACTGCTACTACACTACTACTACTACTACTACTATTACTACGACTACGACTACTACTACTACTACTACTTCTACTACTGCTACCTACTACTACTACTACTACTACTACTACTACTACTACTATTACTACTACTACTACTACTACTACTACTACCACTACTACTACTACTACTACTACTACTACTACTACTACTACTACTACTACTACTACCACGACTACTACTACTACTACTACGACGACGACGGCGACTACTACTACTACTACTACTTCTACTACTACTCCCCCTACGACTGCGACTATTACTGCTACGACTACGATTACTGGTACTTCTACTCCCGTTGGTACTTCGACCAATACTACGACTATGACAACTAATCCTACTGCATCTTACGACTAGTAAGGCTACCACGACTACTCGCACTACCACTACGACTACAACTACCAACCGAACCAACACAGCGATTTTTGTGACTACAACTGGGACCACTGCTGCTGCTACTGCGTACACGTACGACAACTACGCGGAACACTACAACTGTTACTGCTACGACTCCCACGAACACAAATTTCACTACTACGACTGCTGCCACCATTCAAACTAGCGCCGTCATCGTTACTACGGCTACTACGAGAAATACTACGACTACGAACGCGTAAGCTAGGTCCAAGCGTTCGGCGACAACGGCGGCTCCGACCACAGCCCATAGCGAATATACTACACGAGCTACATGGGGCCGCTCGGCGACGAATCCTGTGGATGCACATCGGTTCGAGCCCCTGCGGGCAAGCCTTCGACTGAGACTCAGCGGAGGCCTCCTCAATGGGGCCGCAGAGTAACTACGGTCGGAAGATCGCGCCGCGATCCTCGAGCGTGGACTAACCCAGCCCAGCGCAAAGCCAGATTACCAAATTTAGCAAAAAATGCGCTGCAATTTTCTGGGGTCTTCACAAACCTGGCTCGTCCAATATGTAAAACAACCTCCAGGGCCGCGACTGGCCTTCAAACGATGCTCAGCCAAAATCCAGCTTTGCAGAGTCCTGCAGTATCTGGCGCTCTGGCTGAGCACCGTGGGCGCTGAACCCTGCCGACCCCAAAACTCCGACGTCGACGCCTGTATTCATGACGTAGACGTAGGGCCCTCGTGACTCTCGCCCCCCCGTCTACAGGGGCCCATATCTCGCCGCTGGCCGTTTTTTTGTTAAGCGCCTTGTGGATCGTGAACAAAATCTAGATCCAGATTGCCAGAAAATGCACTTCGCGATTTTGTTCGCGACGATCAAAATTATGGCGATCACCAATAGTTTCGGAGAAACTCTAAACGCCCTCAGGAAACTTTAAAACCCGCCGAAGAATCCGAACACCAGCAAGCCAACACACACACACACACTCACACACACAAACACAAAGCCTTGCAAATCCCCCGCACCCTGCGGATACACTTCGAATCCTGGCATGGTGTCGACGACGGCGACGGCGACGGCCGCGGCGGCGGTGATGACACGGCGGGCCCGTTCCCAGCGGGGCGCCGCCGCCGCCGCCGACCCTGCCACTCCACTCGGAGACGAGCTCGCCGCCGCCGCCGCCGCCGTCGTCGTCGTCGTCGTCGTCGCAGTCGTCGTCGCCGTCGCGGTGGTAGTCGTGGCCGTGGCCGTGGCCGTGGTCGTGGTCGTGGTCGTAATCGTGGTCGTGGTCGTGGTCGTGATCGTGGTCGTGGTCGTGGTCGTCGTCTTCGTCGTCGTCGTTGTCGTTGTGGTCGTGGCCGTCGTCCGCAGTCGCCCGCTGCCGCCGTCGGGCGCGTTTGTTCGCAGCCGTCGCCGTCCGCCGCCGCCGCCGCCGCTGGCAGGCACCGCGCGCCAGAAGAGGGGCGGCCCGTGGCGCGGCGGCGGCTGGGCGGCCGCGGCAGGGGATGGGCGCGGCCGCCGACTCGGGCCCTCCTCTGGCGAGACCCACAGGTCCGCGGCGGCCGCCGGGGGCCCCACCTCGCAGGGTGGGCAGCTTCGCCGCCGTCGCGGCCGCCGTCGTCGCTGGTGCGGCCGTCGTCGCCGTTGCGGCCGTCGCCGCCGCCGCGGACACCTTCGTGGTCGTTCCGCTGCCGCCGCCGTCACCACCGCCGCCGTTGCCGTCATCGCCGTCATCGCCGTCGTCACCGCCGCCACCGTGGTCGCCGTCGTCGCCATCGTCGTCACTATCGTCGTCGTCGCCATCGTCGTCGCCGCCGTCGCCGTCATCATCGCCCTCCTGCTCCCTCCCGCTCCTGCTATGGGCGGAAATGGTGCGGTCGCGGCCCCGAGGGGCTGGTGCGGGAAAGGGTTCCGCACTGGCGGGAGGTGACCAAACCGCGTGGTGAGTCAGTGGGAATTCGTGGTGATCAAACGCTCTTGGGACGCGGGTCGCTCTCCGAGGATGTCTCGGGCTGGGGCCTTCAGGGTCCTAACACTGTGCGGTTAAAGACGGTGTGTCACCGCACTGTTTTGGGACCCCCAAAACATGGCCGAGGCGATGCTAAAGAGCGGAATCGCCCAGGAAGCCCAGCGACCCCGTGCACGCGCAAGGATCCGGAAAGCGGGCCGGCTGTCCAGAGAGCCACCAGAGAAAGGTTGCAACAGCACGAGCTCTCAGATCTGGGCGTTGCATTTTCTCAGGGAACCTCCGGGGTCGATCCGGCTCGAGAAATGGAGCAGATTGAAGGGGTCGAGGGCTCCAGGGTGTGATTTGACGCTTCGTTGCAGCTTGTTCCTAACTGCGGATCTCGAGGTGGAGGGGAGCTGTCTTGATGGCCAACGCAATTGTAAGGATGTCACCGTCATCGTCGTCCATGACTTCATGCGAGCCCTGTACCCCTGTAGGCCAGATCCTCGAAACACCGGCAGGGCGTCGGAACTCGCCAAATGAGCCCGAGCAGGGATGTCCGATAATCTGGCGCCAGCCAGGCTCGCAGGGCTATGTGTGTATCAGGCTCGTGGTGTAGGATGGCACATGGGAGAAAAAGCACGGCCGGGGATCGACTCAAACAAATGAACGTCTGCCGCTGGGAAACGGTTTGGAGGGGACGATCGCAAGCGCAACTGTACGAACGTCGTCGTCTTAATCATCCACGTCTTCCTGCCAGGGCACATGCATGAGAGTCCTATAGCCACGCAAGCCAAATCCTCGAAACACCGGCAGGGCGTCGGAATTCGCCAAATCAACCCCAGCAGAGGTGTCCGATACCCTGGCGCCGACCAGACCCGCAGGGGTGCGTGTCAGGCTCGTAGTGCGGGCAAGGCGATGGGGAGAAAAAACACCAGGGGCAGATTCAAACAAACCGTCTGCCGCTGGGAAACGCTTTGGAGGGGACGATGAAAGAGTTTCGATGGCGACGACTGCGCCCGCATGCGCAGGCCCAGAACTCAATCTACTTATCATCGCCAAGGGCACCACTGCGAGACGCGCCGCCCAGGGCCGTCCGCCATCGCCATCCTGCACTGAAAGGCCACAGCGGGAAGCAACACGAAAAATATGGAGGGAACTCGCGACCTGGACCCTCTCGACCCCAGATCCCTGCGGCATCCCTCCAGCCGGATCGATCCGTGAAGGCCTCGCGGGGTCTGGAACCGAGGAGACCGAAGGATGCCGATACCGGTACTCTCCGGACCTTTGCCAGGGTGCGCTCTTCTCAGAGTTTCGGCGAAAATCCAGCCTCCGCGACGAGGGCTCTGCAGGAAGGAGGAGCAGCGGTGTCGCTGGTCACCTTGTTCCTCCGATGAGGAACTGAGCGAAAAACGCCCGGCGTGAAAAAGCGCGAAGCCCGCATTGGATTTCTCGCGCGACGCGAGGAGGTCGACCAGGATCCTCTCAAAATCGATCTCCAGACCTCTCCAGGGCTCCTGGCCAGTGTCGAGGGCCTGCAGAAACGCCCAGAAGCCTCGGTCCCTCGACCCCTGGATCCCGACTCGGCGGCGCGCTCAAGGGATCCCCCCCCAGGGGTGCGAGGGGGGGAACTCCTGAGAGGGCGGGGTGCTGCTGAGAAGGCCAGGGCCCTCTTCGAAGCCCTCTCTGCTTCCAAGAGGTCTTCTCGGAAACCTCGGGGTATTTCTGAAAAGGACTCTGCCCTCCGAGAAGCCCCCCCCGCCTTCTTGCAGAAGGCCCCCTCCCCTCGCGCCCCCCCCCCTTTGCGCGCGCCGGGACCTCGATCCCGATCTCTCGATCCCTCGATCCCCGAGCTTCGCAAGGCGTCGCTCGGGGGGGTGGGGGGCGAAAGGGTAGGATAGCAAAGGGCAGGGTAGAGAATCGGCTCACGCAGCTGGTTCTCCTAGGGCCTCCGAGCGCCGGGAGGTGCCCATGTCTCGAGGAGTGGGCCCGGCGGCGGCGTGGAATCCCGCTGCATGCAGCAGATGTCGCACCCCCCCCCTTTTCGGGGGTTGCTAGAAGAGCCCCTGGCCCAAGGTACCCCCAGCTTTCCGCTCCATTCTGGAGCCCCTGGGGCCCTCTGGGCCTCGTGAGGGGTGCTCTGGAGGCCGTCTGGGCCCCCCCGGGAATCCTAGGGGTGCCCTGGGCCAGGGGCACTGCTAGCAACACCCGACCCGTTCCCTAGCCGAGCCCTGTGTCTGGCCGGGCTCGAGGGGCACCTGCGGAGCCCCCCCCCCCGCCCCGGCGCGCCTCCTCCGGAGCCGCGCCCTCCAGCGGCGAGCGGCCCGAGGGCTCCATGCGCGGCGTGGCCCTCGCGCGCGCTCGGGCCGGCGAGGCCAGCCCCGGACGGCGCTGCGCGGTGGCCCCGCGGCGGTGCGGCGCGGCAGCGCCCAGTTTCGGCAACGCGTCTCCGAGGATACGTGGCGGCGTGCGCAGAAGGGGGGTGGGGGAGCGGGGAAGGCGCCTCAGAAGGAAGCCGCTCCTTAAAAACAACGGCCCGACAACTGCAGACGAGGCCCGCGCCTACTAAGAAGCAGGGCTGCTTCTAAGACGCCTTCCCCCCTCCCCCACCCCCCTTCTGCGCGTGACCGAGATACGACGCGTGACCGAGATATGACTTTGCTGACACCGTCTGTGGCGGCGCCCCTGGGGCGCTCCGCACTCCAGGGTTACTGAGACCGCCCAGGCCACGCGGACCGCCCAGGCCACGCGGCGGCATCGTGGTGGTGCAGCGCGGCAGCGCCCAGCTTGGGCTGCGCTCTGTCCGCCCTCCGGACCCGTTTCTGACGGCCCCTGGGCTAGACGACGGACCCCAGAGGTCGACAACTACCTCCTAGAAACTGCCAGCGCTGCAACAACACGCCGCCGGAGATCCGGACCTGCGCCACGGCGGGCGAGGTGACGCCGCGGCGCCGCGGCCGAGACGCCCCGAAAGAACCGCGCCGGCACGGGCCCTCCTGGGACGATAGCGATGTCGTGATGCGGTTGGCTCAGGGTAGGTTCCAGGAGCTCTGGATCACCTGGCGCCCCTCTCTCGCGGAGCCCGTGCGGTACAGTTGGAAATCTGGGATCTCTGGAAACACGTGGAACGCACAAGGAAACTGGAAACACGCATGGCTGGATTCACATGCGGAACATATGGAGGCCACGCGCTGGATGATACACACGCGGAGGTCCGTCGCACACGGCCTCACAGGTCGAGCGCTGGAAAAAATTCTGGCCACGTTCCTGAAAACCTGGGTCCAGAGACGGTGCCATGCCTTGGGCGATGGAGACTTTTGCTTCCGCTGCCTTCCGCCGCCTGTCGCCGAGGAAGAGCTGCCAACTCTCGTCCGATCCTCGATGGCCAGGCCCTTCGAGAGCGTTTCTTTTTCTTTATTTCGGCGATGACGGGCGCCATGGAGGGGGGGGGCTGAGGGAGGTATGACGTAACCCCCCCCCCCCCCCCCCCCCGCCGTGTGGCTCCGGCACCACAGCCGCGCCCGCGCACACGACGACGATGAGCGACGAAAGAGCGACGAGCGACGAGCGACGACGACGACGACGCGAGCAGCATGTAGGTGAGGATCTGCCCTACAGCGTCTGTGTACACCACAATGCTCGCGTGCACCACAGCGCACGCGTACACCACAGCGCCTGCGTACACCGCAACGCAGCGCCTGTGCACACCACAGAGCTTGCGTGCATCACGGCGCCGGTGTACACCACAGCGAATGTGTACACCGCAGCAACCATATGCAATACAGCGCCAGTGTACAGCATAGTGCTTGCGTGTACCGCAGCGCTTGTGCACCCCACAGCGCCTGTCTACACCACAGCATCCGCGTGCAACGAAGCGCTGGTGTACACCATAATGCCTGCGTGCACAGGACAAATGGAAGAAGCATGTCGGTGAGGATCTGCTAAGGACAGCTCAACGCCACTCCAGGGAAGTGCTGATAATAGAATGCGACGAATGCGACGTTCTTCCCTCCTCTTTCTCCGCCACCTCCACCTCCACCTCCACCTCCACCTCCACCTCCACCTCCACCTCCTCCTCCTCCTCCTCCTCCTCCTCCTCCTCCTCCCTCACCCTTGCCCCCTGTCGTGCGGGTCGGCACTACAGCGCGCGTGCGCATCTCGGCGTGCACTGCAGAATGGTCAATTTCATCAGTCCACTTGTTTCTCGGACGGCCAATTTTGCTGGAGCCTCCTGGACGCAGATAGGAGGAATTAGGATAATGCGGGCGGACTCGGGAGGACTCGTATATTCCAGCGGCGTTTTTTTTTCCATAAGGATTCCGTTCCAAATCCTATATAAAACAACTGTTTTTTGTGGAATCCACAGTTGCTGCGGTGCACGCAGGCGCCGTGTTGTACACAGGCGCTGTAGTGCACGCAAGCATTGTGGTGTACACTGGTGCTGTGTTGCAGTTGCACACGGCTGATGTGGTGCACGCAGGCGCTGAAGTGTACACAAGCGCTGCGGTGCCCGCAAACACTGTGGCACACACTGGCGCTGTGTTGCACGCGGCTGCTGTGTTGCACATGCGCGGCGTGGTGTGCACAGGCGCTGTGGTGCATGCAGGCACGGTGGCGTAAACAGGCGCTGTGGTGCATGTCGCCACCTACATGCTGCTGCTGCCACCCCGGTCACTCCTAAGCATTCCAAGACGCCGCCGGCGCGAAACGTGACGTCATCGGCCCCGTCCACCTCCACCCCCCCGGATGATTGCCGTCATTGGCCCGCAATGAAACAAATTGGCTTCAGCCGCGTCCGCGCGCACGACGGCGATGAGCGACGAGCAACGAGCGACGAGCGACGAGCGACGAGCGACGACGACGACGACGACGACGACGACGACGACGACGACGACGACGACGACGACGACGACGACGACGACTGCGGACCAGACTCCTAGGCGGACTCCAATGCGGACACCTATGCGGATCATGATGCGCATGTCTGCAGTGCCCGCAGCGCATTGGGGGGGGGGGGGAAACGTTACGTCATAGGGGGCGGGGGCGGGGGCCATGACGCCCGTCATGCCCCAATCAATAAAGAAACACTCTCTTCCTGGCATCATTGTTACGATTTTTCCCTACCTAGGCTCTGCCTAGAAGGGTTCTTACTCTCTTAGCTTAAAGGGGCCGGGCAGTGTAAAGCGCCCCGGGCGGTTCCCCGTCCCCTGGGAGCGGTTCCCCCCAGTCCCCTGGGAGCTTTAGCTTTAGCTTAGCTTTAGCTTAGCTTTAGCTTAGCTGTAGCTTAGCTTTAGCTTAGCGTTTCGCTTAGCTTTTCGCTTAGCGTTTAGCTTAGCTTTAGCTTAGCTTTAGCTTAGCTTGAGCTTAGCTGTAGCTTAGCTTTAGCTTAGCTTTAGCTTAGCTTTAGCTTAAGCTTAGCTGTAGCTTAGCTTTAGCTTAGCTGCTGCTCAGCTATAGCTTAGCTTTAGCTTAGCTTTAGCTTAGCTGTAGCTTAGCTTTAGCTTAGCTTTAGCTTAAAGTTAGCTTAGCTGTAGCTTAGCTTTAGCTTAGCTTTAGCTTAGCTTTAGCTTAGCGTTACTGTTACTACTAATGCTGCTTTCCTAGGGGTTCCAACTCCTAGGTAGGGTCGCACTGGGATAATTTTTCTCTGGCTTTCGCGGCGCACACCGCGCCGCCCGCCGCCCCGCCCGCCCTGCGCCTCAGGCGCCCGGCGCGAGCGAGGAGATGTACTCGTCGCCGTGCTCGGCGCGGAGCTGCTCGAGGAGGCCCTTCCACCATGCCGCCGCCTGTGTGCGGCAGGAGGAGCAGGCGGCACAGGACGCTCGGGGGCGACGGTGAGGGGCGAAGGAGCATCGCTGAACCAATCCTTATCACCACTGGGGTGGCCTCGGCCCCTTCTGGCCGAGTTGCCCACCGAGGTGGGGGATGTATGGCGGGCTCCGAAAACCCAGAAACAAAAGACCTTGCCATCTCTTGGGAGGCAAATTCTTACTTCCGGTGGCTTCCGCCGGCCTTCCGCCGGCGGAGTCGCCCTCGTTTTACTTCCGCCGCCTTCCGCCGAGGAAGAAACGCCAATCCTTTACGATTCTCGAAAAATGGCCCCCCGCTGGAGCGCTTCCTAGGAGCCAAAGTCTGGCCTTCCCCCTCCCCCCCGCGTCATGCTGATGCCTTCGCCCCGCCCCCTCCCCCGTGCGATGGGTTAGGGCGTTGGGATGTTTGGAAGGACGTTTTTCCAGTCCAGCAGATGCGCTTCGTCCAGAGCGTTCCCGGGGTGCCCGAATCGGCCCGAACCGCCGCCAAAGGCTCGAGTGGTGGCACGAGGGCCGAACCGTTTCGCGTTGCGGCAAAACTCGCGAGGAGGCGCATCAGCTGGGAGGTTGGTTGTGGTGTTGCCCCCCCCGTCGGTGTGGCGTGGAAGGGTGTTTCAAGGAGCGGTGCCGCCGGCCTCCGGGATAGGTCCAGAGGTCGTCCCCCGTCGTCGTCGTCGTCGTCGGCGGCGGCGGCGGGCGGCGGCGTCATCGTCGTCGCGTTCGCCGTCGCCGCCCTCCCATCCCATCTCGGGGGGGTAGGGAAGGGCACGAAGGACCCTGCGACCCATCCCATCTGGGGCGGGGGGGCGTGAACCAAAAACCCAGGATCATATACCTATACGACCGCCCTGCGGGCGATAAGGAGGTTGGGGGGGGATTGAGATCAAATGCCCACCCTGACTGACCTCCAGCCTGCCTTGATCTCATCTCTCTCTTTCTCTCTGTCTTTCTCTCTCTCTCTCTCTCTCCCTCTGTCTCTCTCTCTCTCTCTCGCCCTCTCTCTCTGCCTCCCGCTCTATCAGAATCCCCCACCACCACAATGATGATCGCGATGACGACGAGATCCCACTATCTACCTATCCGTCGACCGACCTATCGGTGAATCTGACTGTCGATCTTACGATCGACCTCAAAAGCAAAATGAAAAATCCCGCCGCAGGCTATGAACTCCTAAGATCCCTACGGACTCCTAGGGGTGAAGCAAACGGCCCTAAAGAGGTCCGTTTCTCCACCCCTCCATGACCACCCGCCCGACTTTCGGTGGTTCCAAGATGGGGTCCTGAGGGATGGGGTCCTAAGGACGAGGTGCCTCAAACAGTGTAAATCCATCCTCGAATCCCTTCCCATCCTCAGGACCCCATCCCTCAGGACCCCATCTTGGAACCACCGAGACTTTCGTCAAGGCCTCGCCCTCGGCAGGGGCCCCGGCGAGGTGCGCGTCGATCTCCTCGCCCGGCGGGGGGGGGGGCGCTCCTCCCCCCCAACCCACCCCCCGCCCCTGCGCGCCGCGCGCAAGATCAGGAGGGGAGGCTTCTGCACGGACACGGCAGCGTACAAACGCTTCCAGGGACAATGACATTCGGCGGCCAGCGACCGGGGGGAAGTGAGAAGGAGAAGGCCTTCTCAGCAGACGGCAGGGCTTCTCAGAAGCCCTTTGGCCTTGTGAAAGTTGTTCTGTGTTTTCGGGGAAGGCTTAGGAAACTTCTCAGAGGGCTGGGGGACTTCTGAGCCTTCTGAGAAGGCCCGCCCCTCCTTCCGACCTCCCCCCCGCCTCGCCGCCAAAATGTACAAATGCTCCCAGGAACAGTGATATGATATGCGAACGCAGGTCGAGCAGCCATCCTCGATATCCTCGACACTGGATGAGAATGCCAGCAGAGCCCCCAGAGCAACGGGCGCCAGAGCAAACAATGCGCCGTCCGTCCCCACACAGCAGATCGCAGGTTTCGCTGCCACGATCGGCCTCCAGCAGGGCGGCGGGTGGGACGAACGGGGGGGGGTGAGGTGAGCAGACGCGGGCTTGGCGAACCAGCTCGCGCGGCGACTCCTGGCGGCAGGAGGCGCCAGCTTGCCGGGGCAAGGCGACAGGCGGCGGAGCCAGAACCAGCCGCATGGAGCAAAGCTCACACCTCCCGCTCTCCCTGGCCTCTCCCCTTGCATCCCGACCGACCCGACAGGGGGGGGCCCTGAGGCCGTCAGAAAACTGCTCGCGATGAGAAACTGGCCCCATGGGGGCCCATGCCTCTGGGGAGCCACGCTATCTTGGAGTAGCGACGACAGGAGACATGTCGGACCCTATCCCAGGCGTCGTGGGTTTTTCGACTGGACCAGAAATTTGGTATCCAACCCTGGGGTATACGATGGGGGGGCGTCCATTCTCGATAGTGGTGCGTCCGACTGGCCCCGTTGGGGAGTATCTTGTTTCTGAGCGGCCAAACTTTTCAGGCGGAACTCGGGGGTTGGGGGAGAACAATCGCCTGCGAAACGACGTTGAGTGTCTGGGTCCTCCAAGACAACCCAAACTCGCTCGTCGCGTCAAGGCAACCTACGGGGGTCTCGTGCCGTGACGACTTCGGCCTTAAGCTCCTGACGCTGCGTGAATCGGTGACCTCTGGACGATCGCGGCTTGCCGTGATAGCGCGGAACGCTCGATGTCGGCTGACTTTGGGCTTCCGGCGGCATTCCATGTTGAATGCTCGCGCCGGGGCCGCCGTCGCATCGACGCGCCTGGGGGAGCAACAACAGCATGAACGGGACGCAGCCGCGGGGAACCCATAGACGCGCTACTGTTAGGTCGGGCATGTCCCCCTACAGCCTACAGGGGGATGTTGGACGAAACATAAAACAGATCCCAAACATGCACCAACAAAAGCAAACATGGTACACAACAAATCGTCCCCAGACTATTGTTTTGACTATTTTTGAATATTCCCCGAGGGACAGGCCCGACTTAACCACAGACGCGCTGCTGTGGAAGAATCACCAGGTCCTCTGACAACCACGAAGGAACAAGACGCTGACGGGCTCCCAACAGCGGCGTGTGCCACTGACACTCTGAGAAGCACACGTCGTCGGGGGGGGGACTGCTGGCTCAGGAGGGGGGGGGGACGCAGACCCCCGATCACAAATCCGCACGCTCCTGGGCGGGGGCGGGTTATCGGGCCCCTATCGACGATCACCGGGCGAGGAGGAGCAGATGCGTCCCCCCCTGAACCGATACCCCTGTCCCCGGTGATTGCCAGGCCTCCTCTAGGTACTGCGGTGGCCGCTCGGGGTGATCTGGGCACCCTTGGAGCGCTCTCGGAGATGCACATCGGCTGGAAACAAACCAAAGGCTGGAAAACTGCCAGGGGAACCAACGAGAACGCCACAAAGCCTCGAACCCTGAAGCCGGAACGCTTCCCCCTGGAACGACGTTTTGATTGATGCGCGTTTTCCCGCCGAGACGGCGCGAACCTGGCGCATCTTCGCTCCCCGCGCGAGGCGCGGGGCGCGGTCCTGCTTGCGCGCGCGCGCACCGCGCGGCCGTCCCAACGGAAGGGCCCGGCAGCCCTCCCTGCACGGACCGTGAAACGCTGGGCGCGAACGGGGGGGCACCCAAAACGGTGCACGACGGACCGTCGATGGCCTCGGAATCTCCAAAGACCTCACCCCTTGTGGGAGGTCGCAGGCCCTCGCCCGAGGCGGCCTCGAGCACGGCACAGGCCTCCGGAACCGTGCCGTCGCCCCGAAAACCCCCACCGACCCACCCCACGCTGTGGCCACCGCACCGTCCCGGGGACCCTGAGGCGAGGCGCGGTCGTCTTCGCGCCCTTGCTGGTGGCCCGTGATGCTCCTAGCCCACAGGCGCGGGTGACGTCGAGCTCCGGGTGGAGGAGGAAGCGGACAAGGAGAAAAAAAAGGAATTCACGGAATTTCTCCTAGGGGGGAGGAGGAAGAGGAGGGGTTTCAACAACCATGGCGGGGCCGCACCGAAGGTGTGAACTGCTCGGCAGGGCGCGCAGAGCGGGCCCCGCGCGCCTCCGGGCAGACTGCCCCGCGGCACGCCTCTCGCCTGTCGAGGCGGCTCCCCAGACTTGACCTCTCCCATCAGGCGCAGCCGTGGGCCTTCATAATTCGAGGCCGAGCCTGATGGACGGCTGCGCGGGCAGCGTGCCTCGGCTCGCCGTGCGTCCTCCTCTGGCCGACTGCCCTGGCGCTGCCCTGGTCTCGTCGGGCGCTGCCTCGGCTGGCCTCTGGCCTAGCACTGCCCTGGTCGCCTCGGGTGCTACCCTGGCTGGCCTCTGGCCTGGCCCTGCCCTGGTCTCCTCGTGCGCTGCTATGGCTGGCCTCTGGCATGGCCTGGGGAACTCCTCTTGCGCCTGCTGGCCTGCGCGCCACGGCTCGCCGTGCAGCTTCCTCTTGCGGGCTGCCCTGGCGCTGCCTGGGTCTCATCGGGCGCTGCCGCAGCTGGTCTCTGGCCTGGTACTGGCCTGGTCTTCTTAGGTGCTGCCTCGGCGGGCTTCTGTGCTGGCGCTGCCCTGGTCTCCTTGGGCGCCACGCTCCCTACGTGCCTGCTGGCCTGGGCTGCTGATGCTCTTCTGGTGCCGCCCAGAAAGTTCCCTGTTTGTCTTTGCCGCTGTTGCTTGTTCTGGCCTGGGGGCTCGTTGAACAGGGTTTGGTACGCCGGCGTCTGCAAGGCTACCAGGACGTAGGGCACACAGGCGGCTTGCCAGCTTCTCCAGCAGGCTACGCCTTGCTCGTCCACCCACCATTATGGTATGGTGTGGCTATGCCTCTCCATATGTTGCCTCGCCAACATTACCTCCTCTTCATCCAGGTTATGGTTATCGTCTCCCTTGTGTTGCTTAGTTGGCAGTCGAAGCTCTCCTTCTTCTTTGGCTTCCCCCACATGGTTTCATGATATCTGGGCGTGCGGATCCCGTCGGCTGTCTTGGGCACGTGGCCATCGCGGTCTGCTGGAGGAGAATCGTCCCGCCTGCTGGCCACTCTCGACGCTCGTCTCCTCCGTACCCTCCTGGCCCTTGAGGTGGAGGAGAACCCCCTGGTCGTGCCGAGGCTCGGCGCGTCCGGGCAGTGCCCCGCCTGCGGGCTGGAGGTGGGTGCACCTTGGGCCTTTGGGGCACCATCGGTGAAGGGACTCGGAGAGGAGGAGGAGGAGGAGCAGGAGGAGGAGAAGGAGGAGGAGGACACGGAGGAGGAGGAGGACGAAGAGGACGAGGAGGAGGAGGAAAGGGAGGAAAGGGTTTTTTCCCCCGCGAGGAAGCAGCCGCTTCTTGGCCAGCTTGAAGGCTGGCACATGCGAAAATGGCCAACAACAGCGGCGAGCCGCTGCTGGCACAGAGCACGCGGCCTCAAGGGAGGCCGGCAGAGAGAGAGGACGTTCTAGCGCCGCAATCGAGGCCGTATCAGAATCGTCTTCATCCAGCCCCCCGCTCCCCACCCCCCAGGGTCGACGGGTTGCCTCCAGCGGCTCTTGAAAAGGCGATGCATTTTTGCCTGGAATGCATGCGCGCTCCTTGTCTGCCTGAGATGGTTCAGGCGCGAGCGGAGCCTCGTCTACCTTGAGTTCCAAAGCCTGTTGCTCTGGGACTGGCGGTGGGGATTCACTGCTCGCGAGAGACAAAGGGAGCGGGGCAGAATCAGCGACGGCGCTGACCACACCACAACCCGCGGCCTGAGCTGAAAGCACATCGGGGCTCAACACAGACAGAGGAACGCCAGCGTCGTTGGAAGCGCTACTCTGTGGGAGTGCATAACTAAGACAAAACGTCGGGAACGGAGCCTCATGTGTCGCCCGTTCTAGAACCTTATCCATGACACAACGCTTATCCCGCTCAGACACCGCAGAACGCTCTGAGGCGTGGGACGGGGCGTCACGGCTCTCAGCGGCGGCAAGGGCAAGGCCCGCACACACCTCACTGTTGAAGCAAACGGTTTCAGGAGAAGTGGGCCGTGCGACATCTGGGCTCGAGGCATCTAAAAAACTTTGCGGCCTCGTCGTCCGCTAGGAAAGGGTCGGGCACTGGCGCCGTATCAGCTGACAGTGGGGTGTGAGGCTCTACCGTCTGCTAGTGGTCCGCGGGCTCCATGGCCAGGGACGGCCGCTCCGAACACACATCTTCACCGTCGTCGCTCTGAATCGGTCGGCAGCAGGTCGGTACTGTAGTCGATCAAGATTCGCACAGAACCCGTGCCGCACTGCGAATGAATGCCTCGAAGCACCCGGTTCCATTTCCACTGTTGTCGGGTGTCCCCCTTGCCACTGCAGCGGCGACAATACAAATTCGACTTCAGTGAGGACCCTGTGGAGACGAACGCGGCACAATGCAAACAGATGAATAGCTAGGATTTGTCCGAACAAAGGGAAACAGACAACGCGGTACCGATTGCCATCGATCCCTGTCGGGTCCAAGCCTAAAGTTTCGCCCGTGCATTTTCGCCTTGGCGGCCGAGGCGCGCACATCGATTCGGTGGTAACATCTGCCTCACAGGTGGCCCTGCAACACAAGCCACATCGCCAAAGGCCAGCAATCCATACACAGTGTCAATCAAACGCCGCCTTGTCCCTCACAGGTGCTGGGATCGGTCGGTACTCAACCTCTCCATCCTCCTTGAGAGACGGAAGCAGAGGAAGCACTTTCATGGCAGAGCGGCAGCTACGGACAAGGGAGGAAAGGTGGGAGGAGGAAGAAGAGGAGGAGGAGGAGGAGGAGGAGGAGGAGAAGGATCAGTCATGCCATTCCAGTTTTTTCTTGAACCTCATTTCTGTTGCAATCCTTGGTGCGTCGAGGCGGCACGGATCCAGGGACATACCTGAGCGGGGGCGCGCCGGCGCCCTGAAAACATGGATACCACCCGTGTGGTGCCAGGGCGAGGTGAGCAGGACTATCCGCGTTAGCGGTTATATAAGATGCAGCAGTCAGCGCAAAGCTGATTGGTTTCCCAGCAAGGGGGCTTGGGATTCCAAAAAAGATTAAGGGCGGTGGTGGGGCTGCTGGACGGTGAGAGGAAAAGCTGCAAGCGAAAACCCTCACTCACTTCCTGAATCCCATGCTAAAAAGCAAACCCATCAGTCATGCCATTCCAGTTTTTCTTGAACCTCATTTCTGTTGCAATCCTTGGTGCGTCGAGGCGGCGCGGATCCAAGGACATACCTGAGCGGGGGCGCGTCGGCGCCCTGAAAACATTGATACCACCCCAAATACGCAAAACTTGTTAGCGGCTCGAGGTACTCCAGCTCAGTCTAGCTTTCGCTCAAGGCACCACCGAAATACCGGAACAGCAGGCGGCCCCCAGTACTCTAGCAAACCCACTGTCGATGAAGATTTTGGCCAGGCAGGACCCAAATCGATAGGGATAAGCGGCCGCACGCTTGGTCCAACGGACCCCCAGAGGGTCCCGTCCAGTCAACACGATGTGGGGCTGCTTGGAGTACTCACAGGGCTTAGTTCCGTAGCTACCACACTTGAAAATCATGTTCTCGATTCCTATCAGTCACTACGTTCTCGACGTTGAGGCCTCGACAGAGGCCTTGAAACTCGGGGGTGGACCAGATCAGGCTCGTCTGCGGGTTCTCGATGACCCACGGTACGCTGCACTGAGAAGCGTAGGCACAGAACTGGGCAGTCAGCTGCATGAGGCGGGTCTCCATCTCGAGCTGTCTCCGAATATGGGGCTGAACATCTGGCAGCCCGAGGATATGTTGCTTGGAACGAATCATTGGCCTTCTCGCAATACTGTGCGTGGTACACGGGGGGGGCGCAGAGCAGGCCGAGGCAACGAGGATGTGCGATCAACCTTCGGATGCGCCGTTGTACACTGACACGTGTGACATCACCCTGCGGGCCTTGCAAAATATCGAAAGCGAACGCATCGATCCCCCTCCGTCTCGCGGCTCGACTGAAGCTGCCACACCCGCTGAAAACTTCAATCGCGAAGAAGCCTTTCCTGGCGGCACGCCTCGGTGTGCGCGAAGCTGCTTGCCGGCTCTCAGCATGGTTGCCTCGAGCTCGAGTGCACACCTGGTGCACATGAGACGGCTGCGCTGGTCCAGCTTGTTGTAGACGTCCTGCACCAAGGCCATTTTCTCGTACCTCCTGACCGACGCCATGCTCCTCCATCTTCCCCGACGTTGTACTTCGGCGAGGTCGAGGCGGTTGTGGAGTCGATCCAGACTGGCACCCGCGTGCCGCCCCATGTGCAGGACGGGCTTCAGGTAGCTGATGCCTACCACGCCACACACGGTGATGAAGCTCGCACTCGTCTGCTTCAGGCTGAAGTTCCACAGGGGGCTTCCGCTGGGGCGAGCGTCCACGTACATCATCAGTATGTCCGACAGCCAGGGGCGACTCACGATAAGGCTCTCGTCCACCGCCCCCACCTTGCTGGACTGGCCGTGCTCGGCGGGGTGCAGCAGGATGGCCGCCAACGCCATGTGCCGCTGCGACGTTGCCCTGAGCACCTGCGAGGTCTTGAGATCCAGGCACTCTCCCGGCCGCATGTAGGTGTCCACCATCAGCAGCCAGGCCAGCGCCATGCCCAGTCCCTCCATGCGCAGCAGGTTCACCGCGATCGCGGCCACCACCTCCCACGGCAGGGGTCGGCGGGTCCGCCTGGGCACCAGGCGGCGCCAGCCCCGCAGCGACCGCGTCGCCCTGGGCAGGGTCATCATATCCTTGGCATTGTACACCGGCACCACATACTGTATCGCTGCAGTGAGCTTCTCCCCTGTCGACGGCGCCTTGCCCTCGAGAAAAAGCCGATCGAAGTAGCAAACCACGTGGGCGTCCAGCTCCGCCGGGTGCAGGCTGAGGTCCACGACATTCTGCTTCGTCTGGAAATCCGAGAGCAGTCGCTTGTACTGACCTCGGGTCTTCAGCGTCAGCGAGGCCTCCTCGGTGATACCGGGGCCTTTTGTCGTGTCCCGCAGCTCCCCGTGGGTGGCCAGTCGCCTCGCGGCTCGCCTCTGCTGCAACTTCAGCTCCTTCTCGCGCTCGGCCTCCTTGAGCTCCAGCAGGCCCAGGATCGGGTGACCCGGAGCTCGGGGGTTGGCCCCGACCAAGCTCGACACGTTCAGGCCGGTCTTCTGCCGCTTGCCCTCCTGCGCCTCGCTCGGCCTGCCGGGCACCCTCGGCTGGCTGGTGGCCTGCTGGCTCTGATCTGACCTGTTCCTCGGGCGAAGATGATTTGGCCGCCAAACTGGCGCTGACTGCGCTGCTCTTCGTAGATGGCTCTCGCTTGCGGGAGGGTCCATCGGCGAGGTTAAGCTCAGAAGGCATCCATCGGCATACGAATCTGGATCGAGTGGCTAGAGCCCACGCTGCGGCCTTACGGTGGAGCATGAGAAGACGTGAATCTCGACACCTGCCCTTGGAGAGAGACAAGATGAGCCCGATATCCCACCAGCCCTTTGGGCGTGAGTGGTTTAGAGAGCCCGCTCTGTCCTCAACCCCCCTTCTTCCCCTTCGGGGAGGGGTTTACCCCTCCCCCTACCCCTTCCCCCTGGGCCTGGAGAGGGAGCCCGGCGGGTGGTCAGAGAATCTTTTTCGACTCCTGGGAGGGCTAAAAAACGACGACCCTCACGAGGATTCTGGCCCCGACGGGGGGGCTGAGAAAAAAACCTCTCCTCTTCTGCGAAGCCAAAAACATTGATTTTACGAGGGTTTTGGGCCCATTTTGGGCTTCTGAGGGGGCAGCGCTCATCGTCCTTCATAGCAAAATCATTGATTTTACCAAGGTTTTGGGCTCATGTTGTCCTTCTCGTGGGGCAGCTCTCACTTGCGCTTCTGAGGAGGTCGCAAGAGGCCCCAAGATGGCCCCAAGAGGCCCCCAGGAGGCTCCCAAGAGGCCTCCAAGAGGCCCCCCAGAGGCCCCCAAGAGGCCCCAAGACGCCACCAAGAGGCCCCCAAGAGGCCCCCAAGAGGCCCCCAAGAGGCCCCAAGAGGCCCCAAGAGGCCCCAAGAGGCCCCCAAGAGGCCCCCAAGAGGCCCCCAAGAGGCCCCCAAGAGGCCCCAAGAGGCTCCAAGAGGCCCCCAAGAGGCCCCACGAGGAGCCCGAACGACTCACACCAGGACGAGGGGCCCGAACGACTCACACCACGAAGAGCCCGAACGACTCACACCACAAGGAGGGGCCCGAACGACTCACACCAGGACGAGGCGCCCGAACGACTCACACCACGAGGAGCCCGAACGACTCACACCACGAACGCGAGGAGCCCGAACGAGTCACACCAGGAGGAGGGGCCCGAACGACTCACACCAGGATGAGGGGCCCGAACAACTCACACCACGAGAAGCCCGAACGACTCACACCAGGACGAAGAGCCCGAACGACTCACACCACGAAGAGCCCGAACGACTCACACCAGGAAGAAGGGCCCGAACGACTCACACCAGGACGAGAAACCCCAAACGACTCAAATCACGAGGAGCGCTTTCTCTCCCTCCTCCTCCGCCTCGTCCTTCTCCCGCTCCCCCCACACGGAGGATGTGCAAGGAGGCGGGAGGAAGGAGGAACAGGGGAGATATGCGGGGCCAAGCGGACACACGCCTGAATTATCCCGGCAAAGCAACCTAACAGCGATGTGTAGAAGCATATCTGAAAGCATTCCCCTTAAGATTCAGACGAAAATCCAGTTGTCGAATTCTGCTGTTCTCGCAGTCGTAGTAGCATTCGCGATGACAGTCGCAGCGGCAACGGCAGTCGCAGTCACAGCCTCAGCCTCAGCCTGCCTCCTCCTCCTCCTGCTCTTTCTCCTGCTCCTCCTCCTCCTCCTCCTCCTCCTCCTCTTCCTCCTGCTCGTCCTCGTTCTCGTCCTCCTCGTCTTGCTCGTCCTCCTCCTCCTCCTCCTGGTGCTCCTCCTCCTCCTCCTCTCCTCCTCCTCCTCCTCCTCCTCCTCCTCCTCCTCCTCCTCCTGGTGGTCCTCGTTCTCCTCCTCCTGGTGCTCTCCCCCCCCCTCCTCCTCCTCGTCCTCCTCCTCCTCCTCCTCCTCGTCCTCCTCCTCCTCTCCTCCTCCTCCTCCTCCTCCTCCTCCTGGTAGTCCTCCCCCTCCCCTCCTCCTCCTCCTCCTCCTCCTCCTCTTCCTGGTCGTCCTCGTTCTCGTCCTCCTCGTCTTGCTCGTCCTCCTCCTCCTGGTGTCCTCCTCCTCCTCCTCCTCCTCCTCCTCCTCCTCCTCCTCCTCCTGGTGGTCCTCGTTCTCCTCCTCCTGGTACTCTCCCCCCCCCTCCTCCTCCTCCTCCTCGTCCTCGTCCTCCTCCTCCTCCTCCTCCTCTTCCTCCTCCTCCTCCTCCTCCTCCTCCTCCTCCTCCTCCTCCTCCTGGTACTCCTCCCCCTCCCCTCCTCCTCCTCCTCCTCCTCTTCCTGGTCGTCCTCCTCCTCCTGGTCGTCCTCCTCCTCCTGCTCGTCCTCCTCCTCCTCCTGCTCGTCCTTCTTCTCCTGCTCCTCCTGCTCCTCGTCCTGCTCCTGCTCGTCCTCGTCCTCCTGGTCTTGCTCGTCCTCCTCCTCGTCGTGCTCTTGCCCCTGCTGAAAATGTGGCCCAGGAATGGGAGTTCTGGGAAGTCGAAGAGCACGAAGTTGCCTACAGTTGGCTACGGGCATTCAAAATGTGGCCCGGGAATGGAGTTCTGGGAACTCGAAGAGCACGAAGTGGCCTACAGTTGGCTCCGGGCATTCAAAATGTGGCCCGGGAATGGAGTTCTGGGAACTCGAAGAGCACGAAGTGGCCTACAGTTGGCTCCGGGCATCCAAAATGTGGCCCGGGAATGGAGTTCTGGGAACTCGAAGAGCACGAAGTGTGTGACTGTTGCATCCGGTTATTCTAAAAGTGGCCCGGGAATGGCGTTCTGGGATCTCGAAGAGCACGAAGTGTGTGACTGTTGCATCCGGGTATTCAGAATGAGCCTGGGAATGGACTTCTGGGAACTCGAAGAGCACGAAGTGTGTGACTGTTGGTGAAAAACGAGGTGGACACAACCCGCCCGGCAACTCCCAACACCTGCCCGGACCCCCCTTGTGGAGTGATCTGTGAGCTCTTTTGACACCACTAGAAACCTATCAGTCTTCGCTGTTAGGTAAAAACACGACTGTCGGCATGCTTCGCAAGAGTTGCTGCTGTGAAATGGGCTGGTGGGGATACGCGAAGCGTAAAGAATAATCTCCCAATTCCAACCACGAATGACCCCAATCTTTTGGATCCTGCACGGCCTGACGAATAGCTCCCAGAAAACCTCGCATCTCGGTGACATGTATCGGCTCGTACGTGAAGACGGGTTGGAATCGCTCGACCGACCACGACGTGGACTCTACCACGTTCGCGGGCACCTCGGGGAACTCCCTATTAACGTAGACGTTGCTGAAATCGACCTCCTTATCTTCCCAGACTCCAACCCCCAGCACCGAGACGTCCTTCAACGCGTTGGCGCGCGGGTTGAACCCTGCTGGGTCCTCGTCGTTCTTGAACCGCCACCTCTCATGCCACCTACCTACAGACTGTACATCTCCCACCGTCCAGGCCCCCCTTACTGTAGCGTGCCCAGACTCACACGCATCATAAGCCAGGACATCCTGGGACCAGTTTGGATCCAGGTCCCGGGAGGCAAAAATCAGAAGCCCTTGGATCGAGCGGAGCTCGCGGAAAACGCTTTTCCAAAGGATCCCGGGCTCCTTAAGATTTCCTCGGGCAAAGTCATAGCTAGCACGCAGACAACTGAGGAGTTCACGTTTTAGCAAGGCTACGAAAGTAAAATGGCCAATCAGCCGTTCGAGCTGGCGGCTGGTCATCGGCGGCCGCCGGCGATGGATCCACTCCAGCGCCTTCCAGAGCCCCCAGTACCGCTTGGCCGCAATGGCCACGCGGCAAGGCTGCCCCTGCTGCACGACGCCCAGCATCTCCATGCTCTCGGCTGCGTCCGACTCGCCATGGGTGGCGTAGCCCGCCGCCTGCAGCGCCTCGCACGCCACTCGGCGCAGCCGCGTCACCTCGTCCCTGTCGTGGCCCTCGATCAGCACGTTGTCCACGTAGACCGCGCGCAGCGCGCCCTCCTCTGGCAGGGGCGGTGGTCGAAAGTCAATCGCCCGACGTCGTGGCCCCAACTCGGGTACTCCGTCGAGCACGCGTTCATGAATGCGCTGAACGATGTACAGTGCCCACCTCCAGCCCATGGGAACCACATTCATCAGAGGATGGAGCACGGTGTCCCCGGCCAGGTACTGCCCATCCAGCTGTGTGATGCCGACCTCGCTCGCCTTCCCAGCGTCCATCCCGAAGTAGGGCTGCAGCCAGGCCGGCATGCGGTGCTGGTAGAACGCGTTCTGAACGTCTCCCCCTGCATAGAAAAGTTGACGGCCCTCTGGGACCTCCACCTCGGCGAAACTGCTGCCGGAGAGGAGGTGCACCTTGGGCGCGTCCACGAAATGCTAGTTGCTGCGACGGCAGTCCACCACGATGCGAATCTTGCCGTCCTTCTTCTTGACGAAGAATATCTGGATGGCCTCCTTCCGACGACGCGCCGGGCGGAAGATCCCGCGGGCGAGGCCGCCCTGGATGAAGCCGATGTAGGCGCTGCGGTCCTCCTTCAAATTGGTATCGCCATACAGCGTCGGCAGACCCTCGTCCTGCCGCACCTGCTGCGCCTCGCGCGGCTGCCGCAGCCACACGTCGCGCTGGCCCTCTGTCAAGTACTGGAGCAAGTCCAGCGGCGCGTTGGTGGCCAGGGGCGCGGGCGCGTTGCCTTTGGCCGGCCAGCTGACCAGGTCGCGCGAGTAGGCCGAACGGGGGAAGTCTCGTCACCATCCGTGTAGGTCGAGGGCGCGCTCCCGAGAAGCTCATCAAAGGCTTCCTTCGGAGTAAACGAATTCCCCGGCACGGGGGCGCGGGCCGAGTGCAGCGCCCGCGCATCACTGTAGATCAAGGCGGAGGGGCCACTCAAGTCGGTGACGGACTCCACCTCGGGCGTCTCAAAACCCGCCGGGAGGTTGATCGCGCGAATGGTGGCGCACGTGGCCTCCTGAACCTTCAATCGTCGACGAACTCTCTGCTCAGTGCCCCTCGACAATCGCGTGCTCCCATTGTCGCGCTGCTCCACCCGTGGGCAAGCGAGGGGGAGAAAACCGCCCCCCTTCCCAGCAGCGGCATTCCGACGATGAATTGACCCCTTCTGCGTCCCGCTGCGGCCGGGGGCCTCCGCAGCGCTGCCTTCCCTCAGGGGCTGGCCTTGCCAGCACTTGACTTGCCTCCCTTGTTCTTCTTGGCGGCCTCCTCCTCCTCGCGAGCCTTCCTCCGCTGCTTCATCACCTCCGTCTCCTTGCTCTTCTTCTCCGTCGCGTACTGTGCCAGCGATGGGTTGAGCGCCGCACCACGACACAGCCCTCCCGTCCTGTCACGGCCCAGGTAGTGCTCGATCCCTTCCAGCTGCAGTGTCCCGCTGGTCTCCTCCACCAGCTGGTACAGCCGCGCCGGCGCCTCCACGCTGGCGAGGTTGCCGCCGTCGCACTGGTCGTAGCACACCGACAAGTCCAGCGCCAGCCCCACCAGGTCGCGCATCAGGAAAGCCGTGGAGTCAGGCGCGATGCGCTGCTCCATGGCCCACTTCGCCTGCCGCGCATCGAAGGTCTCGCCGTGGTCCCGCGCATACTGGAAGAGCCACAGCGCCGACCTCTCGCCCTCCAGCGGAAAGTCGTCCATTGGCCCCACCCGCATGCGAGAGACCGCCGCCGAGAATTCCGACCAGCGGCGTCCTCCTGGGTCGTAGACGACCGGCGAGAGCACGCGGGCGTCGGCCCCATCCCCTGCGCCGCGCACCTCCTGGATGGCGGCGAGGCTGGAGGCGGGGCACGCGGTGATGACCTGGCCGTCGGGGAGCCTGTGGAGCGCCCGCTCGCCCATCACCTTGTCGCTGTCCGCCAGCTCGATCTCGTCCCCGCGCTTGATGGCGCCGAGCGTCTCCATGGACACCCAGCGAGTCGAGCTCCTCGAGACTTCGGCGTCCTCCAGGGCGGGAGGCGTCGCGGTGCCACCTACCTCCTCCCGCAGGGCTCCCCCGTCGAGGTGGTCAGCTGCGGGCCGATCTCCAGGCGGCCACCCTGCAGCTCCATCCCCGATAGCCGGGGGCGGCTCCGACGGTGGCGGCACCGGCGGGCCCTTGCGGCGGCGACGCACAGCAGCCTCAGCCACGGGCATCGGCTTACGCTCACCCAGAGAGTCCAGGCACAGCGAGTGCGCGGGCCTGTCGTAACCCATCTCGACTGCCAGCTGCCCCGCCTCGCGCAGACAAGCCAACAGGTCCTCCTCCCCAAGGTACTCCTTGAAGCGGTAGGTGCGGCCCCGCAAGAACACGGGCAGCGCGCCACTGCCCTCCAGCACCACGGCGCGGCACGGGCCGTCCTCAGGGCTGGAGCAGAGAATGATCTCGACGCACATGTCGTGGTCGGGAGTCTCGATCACCCAGTGCTGCGCATCCACTTGGCCTAGCAGCAGTCTCTCGTGCCACGCGTTGTCATCGCTGTAGAAGACGGCCACGTAGCCGCCAGGGAGGAGCTCACTCCAGAACGCCTCCTCCCCGACGGCGCGGCCGCTGGCCAGTCGGAGGGCTGCCGTCCCTCTCCGCTGCGGCACGCGCAGTCTCGGCTTCTCCGCGCTGGGCGCCATCCGCAGCGGTGGTCGAACGCGCCTGCTCGCCATCCTGGCGACGTCGGGCGCAGCACCTGCCAGCGCTCGCCACCAGGATGTGGCCCACGGCCGACCCGGGCACCTGCCACGCGGGCAGCTCCGACCACGCGTGCTCGTCGACCACCTTCTCCACGACTCCTTCGCACCGGCACTCGCAGGCCGGCGGCTCGGGGCAGGGCTGAGGCTCCGGCAGGCTCAACCACTCGGGCGGCCGCTGGCACTGCTCCTCGCGGGCCGCGCCCGCCCCGGCAGCCGCCGCCGCGGCGATGGTGGCCGCCTCCGCGGCCGTGCGGGCGGCGCTCGCCGCCGCCTTCACGCCGCTGTCGGCGCCCCGGCCAGCCTGGTGCAGGAAGGCCTGGTACAGCAGGTCTGCGTGGCGCAGCAGCACGGCACCCACGACGCCGACGGCGGCGTGCTGCGGCCGCAGCGCCAGGGCCACGCAGCCCCGCGTCACCGGCTTCCCCTCCCTGAGAGGAAAAGCTGCAAGCGAAAACCCTCACTCACTTCCTGAATCCCATGCTAAAGCAAACCCAGGAGGAGGAGGAATACTAAAAAGGAGAAGAAAAAGAAACATAAGACGAACACAAGAAACGCTAAGAATACGAATACTGATAAGACGACTAATGCACAGCCAAAAGTCTGGGATCCGACGGGCGGCCCAGCCGCCCGCGCAGCACTTGGTCGGATGAAGATTGTTTTAACCGCGACGATGCCAGAACACCTTGCACGCGGCTCGGGGTGCTAGCTGGAGGAATTAAATCGCAACCCCTCGGGTTCGAGAGACGACAGACTGATGCAGAAACGGGGGTACGCAACGAATATTTCACAAATTACGGCCCGCCAATGCGGCAGGAGGACGAAGAGAGGAAAAGGAGGAAACAGGAGGAAGGAGGAGACGAGGGAGAGAAAACATAACATGAAACTCGCGCGTGCGTAAGCCGACCTGCGTAGACGGCGCCCGCACAGAAACCAACGCGAGCGCAAGCTAAGGAGAGAGGATGAAGAGGAAGGGGGGGAACAACACAGAGCGTCGTGATATTCTACTGGCCTCGGCAGGTCAAGCGCCGTGGGTGAACGGACTAGCGCTGACCGCGCGGGCAGGGCAATCGAACTGGCACTGAAAACAAGCACGCGAAGGAGAGAAGGGGGAGGGAGAAACGATGCAAGACCAACGTGCTACCAGAAATAAAACAACACAAGTTGGCGAACTGGACCAGGCGCGCGCCGGGCGGTCACCAGCAGCGCCGGCTACGCGGATGCACTCCGCCAGGCCTGGGGCTGACGCGATGCCCTCCTTGAAAGCCTGCTCCCATATGTCGGTCGCCTGCGCGCCCGGACTGTTCCGCGCCCTGTTGATCGCCATGCGCGTCGCGTAAACGCGCAAGGCCCGACGCGTCAGCAGCGCCGCGTGGGAAGGAACTGATCCAGCCCGCATGGACGCGCGGGCCGAGGCAGTGCCAGGCGTCGACCACCCAGCGTAACGAGGACAAGACAATACGCATAGCGATGGATACTGTCCTGAACTCCCAAGCATCCGAATGCGCATGGCCCCCTCTGACAACGTCCGAAAGGAGCTCTGCGCGTAGACCAGCCGTCCAATGCTCTGAATACCGCGGCCCACATTCGAAGTGATGCGGTGCGTGGGATGCCCTGCAACGCGGCCATGGCTCTGCCAACCCTGTGGCCAGTTGGCGCCTGTAGCGGCCAGCGGTCTGGGCGGCGGAGGCGGAAATGTTGGTCAAGAGCGACTGGCGCCGATGTGCGGGAGACTACGGTGCACCGTTTCTGCCACATCCCCCGCGGCAGCGGCTGCGCGCGTGCGCCCCGGAGAAGCTCCAGCGCCGAATTGCCAGCCCGCCTGGCGGCGGCGGTCAGGGAGTCCGTCGCATCGGACAGATTATGCAACAAATTCGTTGCCGCCCAGCTCCGCCTCGCCAGAAATCTATCAAATTTCTCCGACGCGGCCGCTGTTAGAGCTAGAACTCTGGCCCTGCGATTGGCGTGACGGCCTCCGTTTGCGCAGTCTTCCCATCTGGCCACCCGACGTCGTGTAGCCAGCGACGCAGCTATGGCATCCGTCATTTCGGCGGGAAAACCAAGGGCCCCCCATCACCGACGGGTTGCTCCAGCACCGAGACCCAGGGTAGAGGATGCCGCGCACTTTGCGCGCGATCTCTGGCCAATCTGGAGGTAGAAATTCCAGCTGGAGAGGGAAGCCGATGAGCGGGAATCTGCATGCCCTGTAAGCCTGCATGCTCACGAGCACGCCACCGCCGACGTCCCTCCATAGCGAGGCGCGCGCGCGAGCACCTTGGAGAACGCCTGCTCCAAAGATCGGTGGCCTTTGTCTGGCCCCAACGCACATTCGAGATGTTTGGCGCGGTCGGAGATTCTAGATACAGCCCATGAGGGTGCCAGCGTGCTCCAACCCTCCCGGATCTCGCCTGGCGGACGGCATAAGTGAGGTAGCAAGATCGACCTGCCGCGGTGGAGTCTCAGGCGGGAGATGCGCCCGCATTCAAAACATATGCGCTCGAGCATCGGCAGCTCCGCCACGTCGCCCGGCAGGCCCTGAGCGGTCAGGTCGCCCGCGTAGGCCCAGGCCAGGTCGCCCGCGTAGGACCTGAGCAGGGCGCCGGGTAGCAGACGGGACAAACGGCGCGGCATCACATCCGAGACGGCGGAAAACAAGAGCGGCGAGAAGAGACAGCCCTGCCGGACTCCAGCGGAGTGACACCCGCGCCAGCAGCGCAGCCCGCTGAAGTGGTGCACCTGTATTCCCTGCAGAGGATCTTCACCGTGGTCGCGAACCAAGACGGCAAGCCGCGACGGCAGAGGGCGCGGGGGATGACATCGTGATCCACACTCGGGAAGGCCGCCTCGAAGTCGACAAAAAACTGCGACCGGATCGGGTGCTGCGAACCCCGCCTGGATCATGCTTTCTTCGATGTCCACTAAGTTGGCCAGCGTGGAGCGGCCTCGCAGAAATCCCCGCTGTGCCGGGAGGAAGCCTGGGGCGGCAGTCGGCTTGACGTGCAAGCGAATGGCCCTGCAGATGATGCGGTTGTCCGTATTGGCAATGTTGAGGGGCCGCGTGCTCCTGGCCCGGTGCACCTCCGCGCCGTCGCCCATGGTGTCGGAGGGCTTCTTGGGCAAGCAAACCATAGCGCTCTCGTTAAAGTTGCCCCATTCGTCCTCGATGAGCCGCAGCCCTGCGTCGCCGGTCATTTTAACGAAGGCCTCGTGGAGAGCGCCCGCAGCCTAAGACTCAATCTTCCTCCGCGCATTAAAAGGGATGCCGTCTAGACCCGGCGAGCTGGAGCTCGCAGAGCGCATGGCCTGGCGAAGTGTCCCAAGGGGGACGGGCTGCGCGGAGGGGTGCGCGCGGTTGTCGTCTGGGAGGTGGTTTGCGTCCTCGTCAAGCCAGCTGTCCCTCAGAGAGCCGTCCGTCTCCTTTTTGGTGTAGACCTTGCTCCAGTGACCCCGCAAAGTCTCGATCATCTTGCTTGGGCCAGTCGCCGCGCGCCCCCGGGCGTAAGAGATAGCGAACCACACGCAGCTCCGGCCCAGAGCGAAGTGGCAGACCAAGCGGTGGTTCTTGGTTCGCCGCTTCGTGGCTTGTTCCACCGTGAGCTGCCGTAGATCGACGTGCAAGCTGTTCAACTCCTCCATGGTGAACGCATGCGAGAGCTCCATGATGCGCGACCATACCAGCCTGAGGCGAGGCCCAGCCGGGAGAATGAAGTCGCGGGAATAATGAATAAGTAATTCCCGAAGCATCGGGTAGCGAGCCAAGCAGCGACTGATGCGCTCAGAACAACCGGTCTCCGAGGCTCGCAGAAACTACAGTGAGACCCCAATGCGGTCCTCTAGATCTTCTGCTGGAGGTGCGGCGGCCATCTGGATGTCGATTGTCTTCTCAGCGCGCCGCGTAGCCTGCTTCAGCAGTTGGAGCACGTAGATCATGGAAGCGTCGGGGCGTTGGCCCAGAAGCTCCTGAAGGCGACTTGCCGGGGCCAGTCCTCGTGCTCCAACACCCGATCTGGAATGGGCCGATCGCGAGCAGTCTTTGGGTCGGGGATCCGCTTCCTGAAGCTGACGGGCCGGCGCTGCGCCAGCTCTGGCGACCAGCGCAGGGCCGTGCACGAGATGGCCCTATCAAGGTACTCCACGGGGTACTGGCTGATTGCTGCCGCTCCAGTCTGGAACGAGAGCTCGGACAGGCGCACGCGGGCCCATGTCGGTAGAGTTCGCGAAGACCGCGCCGAACCTCAAGAAGAGCACGCCAGCTGGAAGCTTCCAGCTTGTCCCGCCCTCCTGATGCGACGGCCGCGGTGAGGCATCGCCCGTCACACTGGTCCACAACGTACTTGAAGTCATCGCATATGTGGCTGATGACCTGATCCTGCGGGCGGACGCAGTCCGCCAGTCGGCGACGGAGGGCTTCTCCCAGCTCGGCGGCGGAAGCGGGGCGGCCATTCAGGTTGAGGCCCGCCAGAACCTGATCCTCCGCTGGCGCGGCGATGCCCGCGTGGAAGTAGAGCGAGTAAATGTCGAGCGATCCGGCATCGCCCCAGAGACGTAACACTCCTGCCCCGCCAGGAAAGATGACCGTTCATCGGTGGCCCCCGTTGAATTTCTCCAGGAAAACGCCGCGCATCGCAGCGCCGACACCGAGAACCCTAGACGAGGGCCCTGGCGACCGCCGCGAGGTGCAGCGCGGTGGACTCCTCCAGACCGCATTGCCGTCCAAGCTGCCGTGCGTCTCGGACCAGAAGCCGACGTCATGCGAGGCCGTGAGCCGGTGCGCGCGTCGGGATTTCTGCGCGTGCTTCATGGGGTCGGATGCGAAGAGCGCCTGGGTGCTCCATGAGGCAAAGGAGAAGCTGCCCTTGAATTGGGAATGCTGCCGGGAAGTCCGGGGAGCCCGAGGAAGTAGGAGAGGTGCGGGCGCACCTGCGGCCACCTCCAACCCAGGCGCCTGCCGCAGCCAAGGTCGATGTCTCACCTGGGGCGGGGCGTCGTCCGCGTCAGCCTGCTGGCTGTCGAAACGAGTCTGGGCAATGCATTTGGAGGCGCGTGGGGGAACAGGAAGTACAGGAAGACGGAGACGCGCAAAATTGGCATCTGGATTCCCGGCCGGCGGACCTCCCCTATCGCCGGAGATGGTCTGGAACAGGGCGCTCGGGCTCCCAAAGGGGGGGGCGGAGTGCGAAGTCGAGATCCAAGATCCAGCAGGAAGAGCCGCCCCTTGTGGCAAATCGGAATTCCAGGAGACAGGCAATCATGGCCACGACTCCAGAGGTCGCGGTAGTGGGGGGTGGAGTTGGCCCCAGGTAAGAGTGGGAGCGGCGCGGCGAAGGTGGTGGATGCGAGCTCCTCATCACATTGCTTGGCCGCCTCCGCGATCCTCGTGGAGGCCTGGGCGGCGAGGAGCTTGTCGGCTGGCTGCCAGTTCGAGTTCTCGCCCAGGCTGCAGAGTAGCTGGCCGACGCGGGCTCTGAAAGCGACGTCCAGCTCAGTGGATTCCGGGCCGGCGAGGGGGCCGGATCCCAGCAGCTGCCAGGGGTCCGCCAAGGTCAACTTGAAGGCGAACTTGCAGAAAATGTTGAGGAGCGATGCCCAATCCTCACGGAAGGCGATCGCGATCTCTGGGCCGCGCGATTGCGTCGAGACCGAAGCCTCCAAGAACTTCTGGCCAGAAGAAGAGGTGCTGGAGCCACCCCCTGATCGCCACGAGGACCGCGACGAAGGTGGCGTGGCGTGCAGAGGAGGGCGAGGAGTGAGCCAGTGATTGAGTGAGTGCGCTGGGAGGGCGTCCCAATCCGATAGCCACTGAGCTACTGCATCGATGCCACTTCAGTGGGATTCGCTGCCCTCTGCGATGATATGGAAACTAGCCCCAGCAAAGCCTTACGAACACGGCTGGACCTGGCCTACGGCGCCTCCCTGCTGCAGTCGTTCTGCAGCGAAGAGGGGCGGCTGCAGCGTGGGGGACCACTGTCCGCTCACACTGCAATGGGGTGGGACCTACCTACCTAGGCGGAGGAGGGCGAGGAGGAGGAGGAGGAGGAGGCTGTCGAGACTACATGAGGCGGGCCCCCCTCTCCGAAGAGCTTACCAGCGCCTACCTATCGGCAGACTCGTCAAAGGCAAATGCCTCACCATTCGGATTCAAGGGCTCCCAAAAAGCCACCACGTCCGAGGGGGATCTGAAACCGTTGGGCGATTCCCCAGTCCAGAGCGTCAGGGACCCTGATACCATACTTAACAGCTGGGATCGACTGATCAGCACCCCTTCCTGCCTCCTCCTCGAGCGGATTGGAGGGAGAGGGTGGGGCGGGCCCGGGGGGGGGAAAGGCTCCCTCCCTGTTCTCCCTTCTTCGAAGACAGCCTGAAGCGGCTGTAGGATGGTATGGTGGTCTCTCTCCTCCCCCTCCCCCCTCCGAAATGGAAAGCAGGTCCCCAGTTGCTACTGGGGAGCCTCCGCGTTCGCGGCGGCAGGTGCGCGCGCGCCCGCAGGCGCGGGCGTGGACTTGGGGTCGTGCGGAGCCGGGCTGCGGTGCGAGGAGGAGGAGGAGGAGGAGGAGGAGGAGGAGGAGCTTCAGCACGCGGTGAGATCTCATTCGCAGCTTCTGGATTGAGCTGGATGGTAGACCTCAGGCCCTGAAGGCGCTCAATCCTGCACCTCAGCGCGCTTCGAGCGGTCAGGTGATTTTCGAGAGCGCCCGAGGCCGAGAAAAGTACTTACCCGATCACATAGGGTGCTGCTGTTCCGTTCAAGCCCCCAGACGTCCTTGTACTTGCCGTCCGATGCCGACCAGACGCGGAGCTCGCTCACCTTGGCCGTCAGAAAATATAGGTATAGCCCACCAGGGTAGGGCAGTAGGGAGAAAGCATCCATCTCCCTTTGCCCTGATCCCATATTTGCACCTACCCGTCGCCCATGGGCTATATCCGCCACCGTGCAAGATACACGGAGTGGAACGTCATCAGGTCCTGAGTGCCTCGCAACGCTGAATGTATCTATGAGCCCCAGACATCCGACTCGCATGTGTGCTCGGCGATGAATCCTGATCTCGGTGGCCCACGCAGTTTTCTTAAACGGGCGCTGAATCACCTGGCGGCGCCTGCGGCGCCGCCCATCGCGTGCGGGGGTGCGACAGCGACCCAAGATGGGACGAACAAGGACGTACTATACGATGCGTCCTCCTCGGAAACATGAGTCCGAACCGAACATCTAATACAAACATCTTGTCGGAGGTGAGAGGGTGAGATCGAAGTGGAACGGAGAGCCCCCCTACCGGGAAATCGGTTTCGGTTTCGTGTTCGTGCGTGCCGTGCGTGCGGGCGAGGCGAAGCTGCGTGGGCGGGCGAGAAATACACCTCCTGTAGCTGAGGCGCGGCCGGACCAAATGATTCCCTTCTGGGCGGCCGGTGGCCCGCGGTGTCCCGCCGGTGTCCCGCTGGTGTCCCGTGTGGCTGAGGCGCGGCCGGACCAAATGATTCCCTTCCGGGCGGCCGGTGGCCCGCGGTGTCCCGCCGGTGTCCCGCTGGTGTCCCGTGTGGCTGAGGCGTGGCCGGACGAAATGATTCCCTTCTGGGCGGCCGGGGCGGCGCGTTGTCCCGCCGGTGTCCCGCCGGTGTCCCGTCCGTGTCTCGATGATGATGATGATGATGATGATGATGATGATGTTGATGATGTTGACGATGATGATGCTGATGATGGTGATGGTGGTGATGATGATGGTGTCCCGATGATGATGATGATGATGATGATGATGACGATGATGATGATGATGATGATGATGATGATGATGTTGACGATGTTGATGATGATGATGATGATGGTGATGGTGATGGTGGTGATGATGATGGTGCTCCGATGGTGATGATCTTGATGATGATGATGATGATGTTGCTGATGATGATGGTGCCTCGATGATGATGATGATGTTGATGATCTTGATGATGTTGATGATGGTCAGATGATTTGATTATGATGCTGATGATGAAGATGATGATGATAGTGTCCCGATGGTGATGATGAGGTTGATGATGATGCTGTTGATGATTATGGTGATGATGATGATGGTGTCCCGATGATGATGATAATGATGATGATGACGATAATGGTGTCCCGGTGATGATAATGATGATGTTGATGATGAGGATGATGATGAAGTGCTGATGCTGATTTTGAGGATGGTGGCCCAATGATGGTGATTATGATGCTGATATTGGTGATGATGATGGTGTCCCGATGATGTTGATGATGATGGTGATGACGTTGATGACGATGATGATGGTGTTCCGGTGATGATGATGTTGATGATGATGATGTTGCGAATAATGATGATGATGATGATGATGATGATGATGATGATGATGATGATGATGATGATGGTGTCCCGATGATGATGGTGTTGATGATGTTGTTCATGATGATGACGATGAGATGATGATGGTGATCATGATGGTGGTGTTCCGATGATGATGATGGTGTCCCGACGATGATGAGGTTGATGATGATGGTGATGATGTTGATGACGATGATGATGGTGTTCCGGCGATGATAATGTTGATGATGATGATGTTGCGAATGATGATGATGATGATGATGTTGCTGGTGATGATGGTGTTGATGATGTTGTTCATGATCGTGGTGATGAGATGATGAGGATGATGATCATGAGGGTGGTGTCCGATGATGATGATGATGATGATGATGATGATGGTGTCCCGACGATGATGAGGTTGATGATGATGATGATGGTGACGTTGATGGTGTCCCGATGATGATGACGATGGTCATGATGATGCTGTGGATGATGATGGTGATGAGCTGATGATGATGATGATGGAATCTCGATGATGTTGATGATGATGATGACGTTGATGACGATGATGTTGATAATGATGACGTTGATTGTGATATCGACTGTGATATCGATAGTGAGATCGATAGTTCGACCGAATGGGAGATCGATTGTGAGATCGATCGTGAGACCGATCGTGAGATCGATTGTGAGATCGATAGTCAGATCGATTGTGAGATCGATCGAATGAAATAGATCGAGTGAGATCGACTGTGAGATCAATAGAGTGAGATCGATCGAGTGAGACCGACAGTGAGATCGATAGTGAGATCGTTAGTGAGACCGATCGACGATCGAGTGAGACGTTGGTTTCTCCCCCCCGAACCTCCTTATCACCCGAAGGGTGGTCGTATAGGTAGTATATTGTTTCCCGAGCGGTACGGCCAGAAAGCTCGCGCCACGAAGCATAGACTGCAAGATGTCTCGGCGCGCGCGTCGCCCCTGGGGGGGCGACGCACACATGGTATTAATATGCTTGGGTCACGCCCACAAGAAGCCCGCGCGACCTCCGAAAATGATTGCTTCTCCTTCACTTCGACTCCGAATCCAGGCCTCCGCCGTCATAGTTTGTCATAGCCTTCACCAGCAAAAGTCTCGACCCCTTCCCGTGGACCAGCCTTTCATCCTGAGTCGTTGTTTGACAATCCTGCGGCCTGGCGCAAGGGTTCCTGGAGCCCGAAAACGGCCAAAAACCTCCCGTCGTGATTTTTCCGATGCAAGGGGTATTGAAGGAAGGATGGAGTCTCAATGAAGACACATGCAAATTAAGGTCTGGAACTCTTGTTTCGCGTGTCGCGGCAGCGGCCCCAGCGACACGCTACGCCCTGCGAGCGGATAGCGTGTCGCTACATTCCGCGGGGCGGGTATCAGAGAAAAAAGGGACGTTGACCCTCTGGAAATCCGACGTGGTCAGCGTGTCGCGCCGAAGGGTGGTGGGCTAGACCCGGCTGTGCGACACTCTGATCCAAAATCCCCGACCGCACGTTCCAACAAAAGCGCAGCGAGTCACCGGATGCGGCAGCTCGATGGGCTTGCCAGTCTTCTCGTCCACGACCTTGTACTTCTCCTTCACACGACGGCGAGGGTTGCGGCGATTGGACGGTCCAGCGAGCCCGCAACGGGCTCGCCACACCCTCTCCCGCCCATCCGCTCCGCCCCCCTTCTAGACGGGGGTTTCGTTTTCTCCCCCTCCTCCTCCTCCTCCTCCTCTCTTTCCCTTTCCCTTCCTTTGGAGGCGGCCCCCGAAGGAACCGCTCCAGCATGACTCCCACGAACTCAGCCACGAGTGGAGCCAGCAGCGGGTGGCACTACTGCCACTTCCGCCACCGCGCTGGGCTCCACGGCAGACCCCGACGACGACGACGACGACGCCGACGCCGACGACGAAAACGACGAAGACGACGATGAGGACAACACCGACGCCGACACTGCCGACACCGACGCCGACGCAGACGCAGACGCGGCGGAAGCGATGACGAGTCAGCGCGGCCGCCTCGGGGCCGGGCCCAGGCCTTCTGCGCCTCGGGCGTCGGGAAGACCACGGGGTCGAACAGGCGGGTGATGACGCCGAGCTGCAGCATCCGCCTGTGTACATCAGAACCGTCGTCGGCGTCGTCGGCATCGGCGTCGGCATCGGCGTCGGCGTCGTCGGCGATGGCGTTGGCGTCGGCGTCGGCGTCGGCGTCGTCGTCAGCGTCGTCGTCAGCGTCGTGGTCGTTGTCGTCGTGGTCGTCGTCGTCGCCGTCGTCGTCGTCGTCGTCGGCGGCGGCGGCGGCGTCGGCGTCGGCGTCGGCGTCGGCGTCGGCGTCGGCGCCGGCGTCGGCGTCGTCGTCGTCGTCGTGATCGTCGTCGTCGTCATCAAACTCAAGGTCCGTACTCCTCCTTCCCCAGCCTCCTCCTCCTCCTCCTCGATCTCATCCTGACCCCTCGCCATCCTCACCTCTTCTCTCTCCCTCCTCTCCTTCGTTCTACTGCTCCTCCTAAGGATCCTGCTCCTCCTTCTCCTCCTCCTCCTCCTCCTCCGCCTCCTCCTGCCTCCAGCCTCATCTTTTTCAGTATCAGCCCTCCCTCCTTAATGGTCTTTCCCTTCCATTTTGGAGCCCCTGGGGCTCCCTGAGCTTCGTGAAGGGTGCTGTGGACGGCATATATGGTCCAGGGTCTGGCCCCCCCCCCACCCCCTCATGCTGATGCCATCCGCCGCCCCCACCCCCCCGCGATGGCGTGTGGCGTGTGTGGCGTGCGCTGTGGTGCTCCAGGAGAGCTCCTGAGGTCGTCGTCGTCGCCGCCGCCGTCGTCGTCGGAGGGCTCCAGAGGTCGGCAACGGCGGCGGCGGCGCCGCCGCCGCCGTCGTCCTCGTCGTCGCCGCCGTCGTCGTTGTTCTCGTCGCCGCCGCCGTCGTCGTCGTAATCTTCGTCGAAGCCGTCGTCGTCGTCGCCGTTGTCGTCGTCGTCGGCGCCGTCGTCGTCGTCGCCGTCATCGTCGTCGCCGTCGTCGTCGTCGTCGTAGTCGTCGTCGCCGCCGTCGTCGTCGTCGCCGCCGCCGTCGTCGTCGCCGTCGTCGTTGTCATCGCTGCCGTCGTTGTCGTTGTCGTCGTCGCTGCCGTCGCCGTCCCCCCCCCCATTCCATCAGGGGGTCGGGGAGGGGCCGAGGGACCCTGGAACCTGTCCCATAGGGGGGGTGCCCGTGGGCCCGGAGCCCGGGATCATATATGCCCCCGCGGGGATCCTGAAGACAGCTTGGGTCAGGGACACCAGTTGTGGCAACCCCCAAGAGGTGGACATGGACGAGGCAGGAAGAGGAAGAGGACGCCTGAACTGGGCCTCGCACGTCGGTTTGAGAAGCATCTGCTTCCAGGCGTCGAACTTCATCGTCCTATAGTGCTCGAGAGCGTCCAGAGATAGCTGGGCCATTGTCCAGGAGGGGTCCTCCTCGAACCGGTACTCCACGCACTCGGAGGGCGTGAGGTCCTCGTACGTTATCTGGCAGCACCCCATGACGAGCGACGGAGCCCCCTGGCCGTCGACGACAGCTATGAATTCCTTGGTGTCGCCGCTGGGGGTGCTGCCGATGACAGCGAAGACCTGAGCAACACCCAGACTGGTGTCGCGCACACTGGGGCTGGGCGAAGGGGGATGGCACTCCGAAGGGGCAGGGTGCCGCTTGAACGGGGTCAACACCCTCTCGGAGGCCTCGAAAGAGCGGTGGCCGCCGACCTCCAAACGTCTCCCCAGATCACCTCCTCTGGAAGGCCTCCTGGAAGCCTCCGGTGCGAGGACCCCAGGGCGGCGGGCAAGGGCTCCCTCGGGCGCTGCCACAGTCGTTATTCACGGTGGCCCCAGCTTTCTCAGGGGAGCTAAGGTTGACACCAGAGCACCCCTCACGAGGCCAAGAAAGCTCCGACGTGGCGCGAAAAGCTGGGGGCACCATGACCCAGTTCAGGGGGAACGAAAGGGGGGGACTCGCTCGGGGGGCGAGTGACATCGACCTGGAATCAGCGATAGGCTCTCGATAGCACAACCAAGCGTTCCTGGGCGGGGTGGGCTACCAGAACCCCATCGGCGATGAAGAGGCGATTGGGACCGACGCATTCGCCCAGAATGGACACCAAACAAAAATCCACCCTGATTCTTCCGCGTAGACAAGAGGTGTGGCTTCCTGGGTGCCTCTCAAGTGGGGTCCGAGTTGAAAGTGCCAGGAGGGGGCGTCTGGAGATCCCTGGCCCGAACGGGCCGCCGAAGCCTTCCCCCTCCTTTGGGCAAGGTCGCGGCCTGGGAGGGAGCCGCGCACTGGGGGAACGCCGACGCGACGATGCCCTGCCGCACTGGCTCCAGCGGCCTGACAAGCGACGTCGGCGACGGGGACCACGGCGACAGGCGAACGACGGCAGTGCCGCGGCGCCGGCGGCGGCGGAGGCAGCGGCGACGACGACGACGCTGCTGCCGACGACGACAACAACGACGACGCATGGCCATCGAGGACGACGAGGGAGAGAGGGAGCGAGGAGTAGGAGGAAGACAGACGAAGCAGGAGGAAGCAGGGAGGAAGGAGGAAGTCGGAGGGAGCGGGAGGAGGAGCAGCATGGCAGAGAAGGGAAGAAGAAGGGAGGGGAAGGAGGGACTGGCAAGGAGGGGGAGTAAGATCGGGTCCTGAGGGAAACGGGTTCTGGATCCCGGGGCCCGTCCCTGGGATCGGAGCTTCAGCCCAAATCCTCATTTGACGTGTCTGGGGCATGAATGAGGTGAAAGACCTCGGGACCTGCTCTCACCTAGACATCCGACATCGCGGTTTTGTCACAGCCTGGCTCCCCAAAGATCTGGACCTCTTCCCAGGAACACGCTTTTCATTTTGAGTCGCTTCTTGATGGTCGGTGGCCGAAAACAGCAACAAAAACAGGCCGTCGTGATCTTTGCTTTCACGGCGAGAAAACGTCGGGGTCATTGCGAAACATGGTGCCCCCCCCGTGGTCTCAGACCCGATCGGGTGTTGCTAGAGGTGCCACTGGCCCAAGGTGTCCTCATCTCTTCACATCATTCTCGAGCCCCTGGGGCCTTCTGGGCCCGGTGAGGGCCACCCCGAGAATCCTGGTTGCACCTTGGGCCAGGGGCAATTCTATCAATACCCGACCCGAAGACCAGCGCACCGAAGCCGAGCACGACGCGGCCAGAAAGCTGTGCCCCGCCCTCCAGCAAGGCAGGGAAGGGGGCGGCAACCGGAGAGGGACCTCGTGTGCCACCTCGGCACGGGGGAGAAGGAGGGGGAGTCGGGGAGCAGGGGACGAGGAGCGTAGGGGGGATCAGACTACAACCGAACATACGAACACGAACATTAGAATGATAGAAATCTGGGCCACCTTCCGGAAGCTTCTTAAACCAGGCCTGGGCGGATGTCTGTTGTTAACACTTGAGGGGGCAAACGTTCTCTCGGCAGCGTTTTGGGAGGAGGTGTCATAATCAGATGCTCGACCGTAATGCCTGTAAACAGGTCGAATAGTAACACTAGAAAACCCTGGGGGAGGAGGCAACTCATGTTTCAAAGCGACTAAAACAATAATCTGGTAGGGACAATTGCAAACATAATTCTTCCCAACGCTGTAATCAGGAAGGGTTTGGATCGAACTGGTAACCGTGAACTGGCGGCTCCTGCAACCGAACCGCCCAAACCAGAGCCCAAACTGGACCGGCTGAAACTGAACCGGCTGATTCGAACCGAACCAGCCGATCGAAACCGGCCCGAACCTGTGGAACCGAAGCGGCCTGCCATTGGCCAAAGAGGCCTCCAGGACGGCCCAAGAGGACCCCAAGACGGGCTCCGTAAAGTTCCAGCGGCCGACGGCTCCAGGAGGGCTCCAGGACGGACCAAGAGGGCTCCAGGACGGCCCAAGAGGGACCCCAGAGGCTCCCCAGAGAGCTCCGAGACGCCCCCCGACGGATGCTACAACAGGGGAACATTGTAGCATCCGTTGGGGCCCTGTGAAGACCCAACGAGACAGCCCAAGAGAGCTATACGCCAGGGCGCCCCCAGAGGGCCCCAAGAGGGCCCCCCCTCCCCAGAAAGCTCGGAGACGGCCCCCCAACGGAAGGCCTCCGGACCTGGGGCCTGCGGACTGCCCGAAACGGAACCGTCCCGAGGCAAAACCGAACCGGCTCGAACCGAACTGGCGCCGAACACGAACCGCTACAACCGAACCGGCCCGTCGCCGAACCGACCCTGGCCCCATGCTGTGTAGCGCGCATCTAGAAGGAAGGAAGGCGGGGCAAACCGGACCGCCGGGGACGTCCCCGCGACCGCCCTAGCGCTCCGCGTGCAGGGCCAGAACCCTGCACACACTGTAGAATTTTTTCCAGGGGGAATCGAAAAACAGGAATATTCGGCGGCGACTTAATGGCAGTCGGGATCTGGGGGGGAGGGGGGGGCCATCATCTGTTACCAGGTTTGTTGACAGGGAAAGGGGGCCAGGAGGAGAAGGAGGAGGGCAGCAACTACACAAGGAACGCGACGGCGACAGCGGCTGCACTGCCACCCTCTTCCTCTTCCACCACCTCACGAACGACGGCGACGACGACGACGACCCAGACATCCGATGATATGAGTTCTTTTCAATGCGAGGCCACATGAGGTCCAGATCCTTTCTCTGGGGCCAAGTCTTCGCCGCGGCTCCAGATACTTGGGACGCGCCCCCGAGGCCCAGCTCGAGGGAAAACCGTCGGGATCGAAACAACCATATCGTCGGAGACTTGGGGATGAGGCGAAGTTAGAGGAACCAAAAACTGCGCAAATCTAAACTTGTCGAGGGCCGCATCGATTTCTTGGATCGGCGCTGGAATCCCCTCAATGGCGAGCGGAACGCGCCAGGGGCTGCCCAGAGGCGCCGCCAGGGTGACCCAGGCGCCGTCCCACGAAATCTGCACGGGCGTCCGAAAGTATATGGTCGGAGGTGAGGGGGTGAGATCGAAGTGGAACGGAGAGCCCCCCTACACTCAAATCGGTTTCGGTTTCGTGTTCGTGCGTGCCGTGCGTGCGGGCGAGGCGAAGCTGCGTGGGCGGGCGAGAAGAAAGTCTCCTCCGGCTGAGGAGCGGCCGGACCAAATGATTCTTTCCGGGGACCGGTGGCCCGAGGTGTCCCGCCGGTGTCCCGCCTCCGGCTGAGCCGCGGCCGGACCAAATGATTTCTTTCTGGGGGCCGGTGGCCCGCGGTGTCCCGCCGGTGTCCCGCCGGTGTCCCTTCGGTGTCCCGATGATGATGATGATGATGATGATGATGATGATGATGATGATGATGATGATGATGATGATGATGATGATGATGGTGGTGGTGGTGGTGGTGATGATGATGATGTCGATGATGTTGATGATGTTGATGATGATGATGGTGGTGGTGATGATGATGGTGTCCCGATGATGGTGATGATGTTGACGATGTGATGATGATGATGATGATGGTGATGGTGGTGACGATGATGTCCCGATGATGATGATGATGTTGATGATGATGCTGATGCTGATGATGGTGTCCCAATGATGATGTTGTTGATGATCATGATGATGTTGATAATGAAATGATGATGATGATGATGATGATGAGGTGATGATGGTGATGATGAAAATGATGATGGTGCCCCGATAATGATGACGAGGTTGTTGATGATGCTGTTGATGATGATGGTGATGATGATGGTGTCCCGATGATGATGATGTTGATGATGATGACGAAGATGGTGTCCCGATGATGATGATGATGTTGATTGATGATGAGAATGATGATGAGGTGATGATGATGGCTTTGATGATGGCGGCCCGATGATGGTGATGATGATGCTGATGCTGATGATGATGCTGATGGTGTCCCGATGACGATGATGATGATGATGATGATGCTGGTGATGATGATGATGATGATGGTGACGATGATGATGGTGTCCCGATAATGGTGATGCTGATGTTGATGATGATGATGTTGCTGATGATGATGCTGTCCCGATGATGATAATGTTGATGATATGGTTCATGATGATGATGAGCTGATGATGATGATGGTGGTGTTCCGATGATGATGGTGGTGCCCCGATGATGATGATGTTGATGATGATGATGGTGACGATGATGGTGCCCCGATGATGGTGACGATGATGATGTTGATGATGCTGGTGATGAGGTCATGATGATGATGATGGTGTCCCGATGATGATGATGATGCTGATGATGACGACGTTGATGACGATGAAGTTGTTGTTGATGATGATGATGATGACGTTGATTGTGAGATCGGTTGTGACATCGATAGTGAGATCGATAGTGAGACCGAATGTGAGATCGATTGTGAGATCGATAGTGAGATCGATAGTGAGATCGACTCTGATATCGATAGTCAGATCGATTGTGAGATCGATCGAATGAAATATATCGAGTGAGATCGATCGAGTGAGATCGATCGAGCGAGACCGATAGTGAGATCGATAGTGAGACCGATCGAGTGAGACGATGGTTCCTCCCCCCCGAACCTCCTTATCACCCGAAGGGTGGTCGTATAGGTAAATTATGCCGCTTGTTGTTTTTCAGGCAGTGTCTTGACGAGGCGTAGGCGCACTTCGCGAGGGACATGGATACCTCGCCCCCTTGGGGCTCCACATCTCGTGGTACCATTGCTTCGCGTCCACCCTTACAGGTCTCGTAGCTAATTTGATCACCCAACCCTGCCAGCGGACAGCGTGTCGCTCCGCTCCGCGGGGCAGGCGGTTGAGAGAGAATCGGGAATTTGACCCTCGGGGGCTGGGACGTGGATGGCGAGTCGCGGCGAAGCGCGGTGGGTCGGAATCGGCGGCGCGACACGCTGAGCCAAAGCTCCTGACCGCGATGCCACGAGCCCGAGCCACCAGCCCGAGACTGGACGAGCACGAGCCCGAGCACGACCGTAATGCCACCGGCCCGAACCCGAGCCTGGACGAGACGTAGGCGCACTTTGCGCCGCTGCCGTCGTCGAGGTCCAGCGCCTCCAGGGCGGCCGAAGCGCCAGCGAGCGCGCCCGCGGGCGCGGCGGCCGGCTCCTGGAGGCGGGCGGCTCCGAGCTGCAGCCCCCGCTCTGCTCCTCCTCCTCTCTCTCCTCCGTCCTCTCCCTCTCACCCTGCTGCCTCCTCCCTCCCCGCTCCTCCTCCTCTCCCTCCTCCAGCTCCCCTGCTCCTCCCTCTCCATCCTCCCTCATCTGGCTGCCAGCTCGGCCCGACCCCCCGACGCCAAGCCAGCATTATCGGCGCCCGCGCGCCGCCCGCGGGCCCCCCGGCCCCCCCAGCTGTCCTCCTCCCCCGCCGCGCCGCCGCGTCCCGCCTTCCCCTCTCAGCGCTGCCATGGATCCGGGGCCCTGCCAGAGGCCTGGCCGCCGTCCCAATCGCAAGGCCGCCGAGAGCCGCGCGCAGTGCGCGCGGGCGCAGGGCCGGGCAGCCCTCCACCTCATGAAGGCCTTCGCCGAGATCGAGGCCCACTGAGGTCAGGACCTGTCCTTCCTCGGTAAGGCGCTGCGGGAGGCGCTCGCAGAAGGACTGATTGGAGGGTCCGCAGCCGCTGAGGACGTACACGCAGAACAGGGTGGACGTGAAGGGCGGTGCCCAGGACCTAAAGATGGCCAAGCACCCGGGCACGCACAGGGTACTCCCCTTTTGCCCCTTGGCACTTCGGCGTCCTCCGTCTTCCCTCCTGTTTTGCCCCTTGGCACTCCTCCTCAGGTACGTGTACGGGCCCCCTCCTCGGCAGCCTTGGCGCACTCTGTTTCGTCACTGAGTGCCGCAGCCCCGCGCTCCTCACAGCCTTCCCTCAACTCTCAAGCACCGCGTGTCACAGAGGTGGAGGCGCAGGCCACCCGCAGGTTTCTCTCTGCCACGCGTACCTGGCCAGCGGCCCCGATGCCGGTACGCGCGGACTCAGCGCCGAGGTCGCAACCGCCGATTCCCAAGACAGCCCACGGCCTTTTGTCGCCAGCACCCGAGGCTGCTGCGCGGCGAGCCGCATCACCCGTTCCTCCGCTGCCTTTGGGGCGCCCTACATGGGATCTGTCTCCGCCCCCCCAGAGCCTTCCAGCCGCAGCTCCAGCCGTAGCGCCTGACCCATATTCCCCTCCTCCTCCGAAAGCAACCTCCCCCTCTCCTCCTTTTGCTCGCTTCATCGAGTTTCGGGACGTAGAGGCTCTGCGTCGCAATATCGTGTCAACCTCAGGTCATTGAAAGGCGTACTTGCTCCTAGGCAAGGCCAGCTGGTGGGCAGATGACTGCCTCAGCCACCCGTGCCAGCGGTCGGCGGCACACGCCCTCCGCCTTCCGCTCGTTTGGGGGTCCATCGTCACATGCGCTTCCTCTCTTACGCAAGTACCCAGGCCAGACGGCTCGAGGGAGCCATCGACTGGAGGCCACTCGCCAGTGTCTCCACGTGCGCTGCTCCACCACCTTCTGGGGAGCTTTTTGGCTTTGGACTTCGTATTTGTTCGCACTGGCCGTTGAATAGTCACTGTCGCAGGTTGACCTGGATGCTCTGGCAGTCCTCATCTCTCCATTCCTCCTTGCGCCACAGGTCCTCTCACGTGCTCCCTCAGTCAGCACTTCGGCAAGGATTGCTTTTACTGCAGCGGATGCCATGCGTTGCGAAGCCCCAGCCGAAACAGTCGGCATTTTGTGTATGGGTAGGACTTCCAAGTTCTGGCTCCACACTTCCATGTTGTATCTCAGCGCTCTCTGTTACCTTCCCCGCTGCACTAGTAGTTCCCCGCTTCCTGCCTCCTGCTCCGATCTCTGGGCTCACATCAGGATGGCGATATAGGTGTGCGCCGCTCAGCCCTATAGGCAGCGGACAGGCCTGGACATCCGGCCAGCCTTGTTCAACGTCATCCACGCACCTTGCTATCAGCCCTGTAGGTCTTGGCAGTATCTCTGGCACACTGGTGCGCCTAACGCTGGAGTTCGGTGGCTCACACTCCAGGGCCCACGTCTGGCATAGTCTTTTATGCGTGCCTCAACTTCCCCCGTCCACCCTCCTCCCTGCGAAACTTGGCATCGTTATCCATTCAGCGCTTGGGCTCTATTGGGCTCTATTGGACGCAGGACATGATGAACATGAAGGGCGGTGCCCAGGACCTGAAGATTGCCAAGCACCCGGGCACGTAACTACAGGGTACTCCCCTTTTGCCCCTTGGCACTTCAGCGTCCTCCGTCCTCTCCCCTGTGTTGCCCCTTGGCACTCCATCTCAGCTACTTGCACAAGCCCCCTCCTCGGCAACCTTGGCTCCGTCCTCCCTCCCTCCAGCTTCCGCGGCATCTTCTAAGGAACCCCCTCCCTCCCTCCACCATCCAGCGCACAGCGCTGCTGGCAATGTCTTACCAACATGGGATGCTTGCCTGCCGCCATTTTGGCCCCTTTCCAGCTCCATCCCCATCTTTTGCATGCGCTATGCAGCGGGCTTCCAACGGGCTCGAGGCCTCTTCTCTTGCCCAGCACTACTCTCGGCCGAGAAGGCTGCCCTTCTAAGGGCAACGGGACAAGGCTCCGCAGTGGCCCCTGAGCACGGATCAGCCTTCCCCTACCTCTCCGAACAGCATCCTCCTGCCTATCCTCACTGCCCGTCTAGCTGACCCAATACCTCTCTCGCGACAGTTTTCAGGGTGAGAGCGGACGCGGTGCTGTGCCCTTGCTCCCGAGTTGTTGAACGCCCACTGGCCCACCTGAGGCCCACACCGCCCAAGCTGATTGTTGAAACGAGCCTACTTAAGTCAAAAGCCTCCCTCCTCGCTCCTTCCCCCTCCCTCCTCCCTCCCTCCTGCCTCGTGCCTCCTCCGTGCGGAGGCACACGAGACGTGAATCCAGGTCCACAGCGCTGCCCGCGCGCCGCCCAGAAGAGACAGGAGCACGCTCATTGCAAAGCCCTGCGTCGCAGACTCACTCACACACACACAAACACACACACACACACAAACAAACACACACACACACACAAACGCACACACGCACACGCGCACACACGTGCACCATCCCTCCTCCTCCAGCTCCTCCTCCTCCTCTTCCTCCTCCTTCGCCCCACCCTCTTCTTCCACTATCTGGCCTCCTCCTGCCTCCTCCCGTCCCTCCCTCCTCCCTCCTCCCTCCTCCCTCCTTGCGGCCGGCGCGGACTTTGTCACGCCCCGGCTGGTCGAGCGGAAGAAGCTGGAAACTGGACTCGTGACAGCACAGATGCTGGAAACGGGCAGGCCACCTCCCGTGGGGGCACAGCTTCGCCGACCCGCCAGAGTCTCCTCGGCGAGCGAGATGGCTGGCCCCCCCCCCGTCCCAGACATCCGACGGCACGACTCGTCTCCACCAGCGGCTCTTCTCCACGTGGGCCTCCAGGGCCAGCCATCGGGCCTCCAGACCACGAAGCAGGGCTTCGAAGGGGAAACCTGGCGCCCTGCCCGGCCCCAGGAGGGGGGTCGGGGCCTCCTGTGCGTGCGCGCTCGCGAGGCTCTTCGCCCGGGCGGCGCGCAGATATCCCGACCGGGCGCGACGGCGAGGGGGAGCGCACCATGGCCCGAGGCGAGTGCGCGGACGGGGGGTGGCCGAGGGGGACGCGCGGTGCAAAGGACACAAGGACAGCACAACAAAAGCAGCAAACATAGGAGGCCATGGCATCTTGGAGATTTCACGGCCTTGGCCATGATATCCGCCGCCCCCCAATCTAGAGAGCGGATCACCCACCCTCACAATGAGCAGCCCAACAAGCGAAGCCATGTAGCAAACGCGCCCAAGGACCCAAGGAAGGAATCGAACAGGGAAAGGCCGTTCTAGTAAGAACCCACGGCCGATAGATAAACGCCAACTATCGGGGTCGGGGTGGCTTCCCCCGCTTGATACTCACCACCCTCCTCTTGGACACCCCGAGGGGCACACTGGTTCTGGGCCCAGGATGGGCCCGGCCAGGATCGCGGGGGGCGCTTGTCGGGCGCCGCCTCTGTCTTGTCGGCTACAGCAGAGAGCAACAAGTCCACCCTCATAATGGACACCCCGACAAGCGAAGCCGTTTAGTAAGCGCACCCAAGGAAAGAATCGGACAGGGCAGGGCTGTCTAGCAAAACGGCCAGGGGCTCCTCCTCCTTTTCCTCCGTTTCCTCCTTTTCCTCCTTTTCCTCCTCCTCCTCCTCTTCCTCCTTCCTCCTGCTTGTCTGAGCTGTGCAGTGGCACCTGCGTTTCCCTCGCGCCCTTTATGGGCCCGCCCTCGTGCGAGCGGGGTGAATGAATGAATGCTCCTCCTCCTCCTCCTCCTCCTCCTCCTCCTCCTCCTCCTCCTCCCTCCTCCTCCTCCTCCCTCCTCCTCCTCCTCCTCCTCCGCCTCCTCCTCCGCCTCCTCCTCTTCCTCCTCCTCCTCCTCCTCCTCCTCCTCCTCCCCCTCCTCCCAGCCGCCTTCGATCAGGCTCAGGACGCAAGCGTCGTCGGCCCCTCCGTCCTTCCCCGTCCCTCGCCTCTCCCCTCCTCCGTCCTCCGCCGCCGCAGTGACCGCTCCCTACTGCGACTGGCGGCTGGCAGCGCAGGCGGCGCCCGCGTCGGATACGGCGGTCAGCCCGTCCGCTGGGGCCGCGTGCCTGCCCCGCTGGGCGCCACAGCGAGGCGATGGGATGCCGTGCTCCGCCGCGGCTCGCCGTGCCGCGCGGCCGCGGCGCCCGCTGGGAGGCGGCCGGGCCCCCTGCGCGGCGCGCTGCTGCCGCGCTGCATGCCGCTGGAGGGCGCCCGCTGGGAGGCGACCGGGCCCCCTGCGCGGCGTGGGTCCCGCTCCTGGAGGGCGCTACGGGCTGCTCGCGCCCGCTCGCCCCCCTTGGGCGTGAAAGGAACGCACACGGCCGCCGCGGGCGGCCCGCGCTGGCACTGGCCCGCTGGTTGGCGCCTGGCCGGCGCGGCGCTCCGGGACCGCAGAAGAAGGCTCGCCCTCTCCCCCCTTGTACTGCTCCGTCGGCCCGTTTGGGGTCGACGACCAGGACTCGATGCTGGGATGCGCGGGCCTGGACCTTCGGAGGCGGCCGCGCGAACGCCCGCCTCTACGTTTCGCGCGTCCTCCTGCGCTCCTCTTCCTTATGGATTACTCCTCCCTGTCGCACACCGAGACGTGTCGGTGGGGCGGTCCGTGCATGTCGCTTGAGACTTCCTTACCATGTATGATCCTTAAGCTTGGAATGTGCAATAACGTCAAAGATGGAGGGCGGGTCGCTTTCAAAATGAAGCTCTCGCCCCAGCCCCGGGCGAATTCTTACTAAAACTTTGCAGAAGCTTCACGGATGGATTGCCGGTCGTGTTCACAATGTAGTTTTCGCCTCAGCGACGCGCATACTCGTTTTAAGAACAACAAGAACTTCGCGGATGGAGGGCAGTTTCTTTCCAACATGTGGCTCTCGCCTGGGCTCCGCGCACAATCGTCTACTAAGTTTCCAAGCGCTTCACGGATGGAGGGCGTTACCTTTTCAAAATGTGGCTCTCACCTTAGCGCCGCGCACATTCGCCTTAAGAGCTTGTAGCAGTTTCAATGGTTATCACGGCTAACGTCCAAGAAATGGTGTTCTGGCGCGATGTCGGGTTGTCAGGGCGCTTCAGTTACGTTGATTCGCGGTGTGGAAGTCACGCAACAATAAGGTTGATTCGTGGAGCTGAACCTCCAGGAGTGGTACCGTGCCTGGCACGGCTCAGGATGCTCAAACGGTTGCCCTCCAACTGGGCACTTCCCTTAGTGGAAATGGATAACTGTAGGGGCCTACGAAGAGGGAGATTGGAGGGAGTGTGCCTTGCAACATCGCTGGTGATCATGGGTTTACACTGGTCTTCCTCCTGCTCCTCCCTCGCTCCCTCCGTTCATCCCTCCCTCCCTCCCTCCTCCTAACCCATCCTTTCTTCTTTTCCTCCTCCCCGTCCTGCTTGTTCTTCTCCATCTTTTTTCTCATACATAAATCATACATGTCGCTTCCCCAGGCTTCTCGGTAGGGCGGGCTGGGCATTTCGTCGGATATCTTCTCAGCGAGTGTCAACTTCAAGGATCGAGGGCGGGTGGTGTTCAACACGTCGTTGTCGCCTGAGCGCCGCTCATATTCGTCTCAAAAGTTTGTCGCATTGTCACAGATCTCTAAGGTTGAGATCCCAGAAGTGGTGTTCTCGCACGATTTACGAATGTGAGGTCGCAACGGTCACGTTGATTCGCTGTGTAGAAGACCGAAGAACTGCGTCCTGGCACGATTAGGATATTCAGGACGCAAGAGTCACGTTTATTCGCGGCGTTGAAGACCCTGCAATGATGCCACGGTTTGTTTCTCAACTGGGCACTTCCCGCCATGAGGAACATCTTGTAGGGACCTATGGAGAGGGAACTCGGATGGAAGGTTTAAAACAACGTCCTTGATGCGTCTTGGGTTTAAACTGGTCCTCCTATTCCTCCTCCTCGGGCTCTGGGGTGTATGCTTCTCTCTTTACTACCTGAGACATGTTGGTCCGTCTGCCGAGGGCTACACATATGTCACATTTTGCCAGTGGGTGTATCACTTACGGAAGCTCCCTTGTGGCCGCGTCCTGGATGGATGGCCAGTCCACTGTAACGTGTGTGATGAGTTCCAGGCCTGTTGACGACATCGTGGTTGACCGCCTAAGTGTCCTCAAAGTAAAGGCGCACACGTCCCCGGTAGCGCTGGCCCCAAGTGGCTGGGCAGTAAGCTTGCCGACGCCCCGGCTGAGACAGGGGTTACGAGGCACGAGTTCACGACCTGCTCCCAGACAGGTTGGCCAGATCCGAGGTTCTAGTTATTTCGATGTGTGAGTTCCTCGGCGTAGTAATGGCTTGGGATTTCATGATATCCCCCAGTCGTAGGGGAAGATTGAAACGTCCCAGTCCCTGTCTACGTTCCCCACCCTCCCCTGGACCAGCGCTGGTCCAGTATGGCACAAGACCTTCTGGGACTCGGAGGCTGGGCGGTATAGATGTTCGGCCTCCTGGAGCAGTGCCCTAGATCAGTTGTCCCTCGCCGCCACTCCATGTCCCACTCCCCAAGGGAATGGCCATCAGATGAGGCGTCGTGAGCCCATTGTGTTTTGCAACCGCTGTGGCTTCCATTTCACCCGCCAGGTTCTTAATTGCGTGAAATGTGCCCCTCTCACCCCCCGTCGCAATAGACTATGTATAGGCTCCGTTGGCTGCGTGACGGGCGAGACCCCAGGAAAGGCACACCCGCAGGTGATGTCGTACCCATGGATCGGGTATCGCCTGCTTATGCACTCCCCGATGTGCACGATAACATCTTCGCGGACCCCTCTCGCCTCTCGCCAGCCTCTGCTGCGAGGCATGTGATGTTGTGGGATGTGTGGGTGAGCAGATTGTGGGTGAGTTGATCGTGTGATTTCACACCTTTTGTCCAGGTGTGCCCCGTTCGTCTGACCCATTCGGTTTCACTCGTCTTGCGTCTCTTCTCCTTGCGTCCAAATCCAAATCACCCTCCGCCTCCAGTCACGACGCCGACGACGGAGACGACGGCAGCGGCGACGGCGGCGACGACATTGGGGGAATCAAAAAATATTGATACTTATGCGGCCCAGACTCTGGGGTGCGTTCTGACCAGGATCTCGAGGCAAGTCCCGCGGTGGCGACGAGGGCCACCCAAGAAGCCCCCAAAGGGGAAAACAAGGGGGTAGCGGTATCTGAACCTCTTCCTCCTCTGAACATCGACACCGACGACGGCAGCAATCAAAATCCCCCTCCACCTCCAGTCACGACGCCGACGACGGCGGAGGCGACGGCGACGGCGACGGCGACGATGACATCGACACCGGCGACGGCGGCAACGACAGCGGCGGCGGTGGTGAAGTGCGAAGAGGTGCGGAGGGCAGCCCCCCCCCCCCCGAGCGAGAGAGGGGGTCGCGCAGCGCCGCTCCTCGCCGCCGGGGGCCTCCGCGGGCTCTGTCGCTCCCTCGGGGGTGTGGTCGGGGGTGGGGAGGTCGGCAACGACGTTTCCCGAGTTCGGTGGCTCAAATCGGGGAGACGTCAGACTCGGGATCGGAAAACTCGGGCTGCCCTGGCGGGCCATCATGAAAATGGCGAGGCGCAGTCTGAAATTTGACGCGAGCTCCCTCTGCAAACATCCCACGAAAACTGGACCGTCAAAATCCAGGACACGCTCGTCAAAAAGCGTCGGCAAACCGAGCCCCCGCGCACTCGAGTCCTACGTTTCCCTAGTCAAAGATGGGGTCCTGCGGGATGGGATCCTAAGGACGAGGTGCTCCAAACAACGCAGATCCACCCTTGAGCCCCTTCTGACCCTTGGGCCCCCATACCTCGGGACCCCATCTCTCAGGCACCGACCGAGGGTGGGCCACGATTGTTCGAGGACCGAACGATTGCACAAGTATCCGTTTCCCCGGGTCCGCGCGGAGTTCTGGAGCCCCCCGGCGGCGCCTCTGGCGCCCCTCTTCTCTGGCGCGCTCTGCGCGCCAGGGAGGGGGGTCCAGCGACGATCCAAAAAATCCGCGCTCCGAGAATTCTTGCTTGTGACACTATTTCTTCGCATCGTTTTGTATTGTCTTGGAACGGAAAGACAATTTTCCCGTCGCGGCATGGGAGAAACGATCCGCTCGCGCGATCGAGTTGCCGGGGGCTCTCGGCAGACTGAACGTCCCGCTGCAAGAGGAAGAAAGGAGCGGGGGGGAGCGGCCGCGGAGGACAGGAGGGGGAGGAGGGCACCCACCGCGGACAGAATTTCGGGATGCGCGCGGCGGGAAAGGAAGGACAGGAACGCCGCACGAGGCGGGGTTGCCGAGCGCGCGCAGCCTGCCGCTGTCTGCCGGGGCCCGACGCACAGCAGCCCCCGCCCACCCTCTCGAGGGGCGGGGGCGCGGTGGCCCTCGGCCGTGGCCGCCCCGAGTTCACCGGACCTCCAGCCGCTGGGTGTTTTTTTGTTGCATGCGTCTTCTGCGCTCCTGGGCCATCGGGGGCGAGGGGACGGGGAAGGGGAGGAAGAGGAGGAGGAGGAGGAAGAGGAGGAGGAGGAGGAGGAGTGTCATGAGTGTCATAGATCCAAGAAGTGAACGGCGAGCGAGGCTCAACCGTCACCCTCGGCCTCCCAGACAGGAGGAAGGGGCCCGCAGGCGCCAGCACCGACGGTCAGGGGAAAGGCAGATACCTCGTCGCTCAGCGACTCGGTGCCCAACCGAGACGGCGTGGTGCGTAGGGGGACAGCCGGTTCACCGCGTCACCGCGCAGTACTTCCCGACCGTCACCCCTGCCGAATCGGATGGCATGTGCAAGTGGGTTTGTACCCCAGGGTGAGCGGACACAAGGTCCCAAGGGACTTACGGACCACATGGCCTCTCCAGGTCTCGGGCGCAGCTAACGCGCCGCTGCCACGCGCAAAGTGCCACGTGGCTGGTGCAAAAACGACGAAAGCCCGTTTATCTGCCCCCAGCCGCCGCATGCAATTGACACTGACGGTGTGCCCCGAGTGTGTGGCGCTGACACCATGAGAACAGGTGCCAGGCCCCCACCCTCGGGGCAAGGAGGAGGAGGAGGAGGAGGAGGATGAGGAGGAGGGAGGGGGGGACGAAGGGGGGGGCGGAGGAGGGGGAGGAGGAGGGAGGAGGATGGAGGTGGGAGGAGGAGGGAGGAGGAAGGAGGGGCAGTCAGGGTCGTGCTCCTCCGCTTCTTGCCCGAGGGTGGGGTGCGATGTTGTGGTGGTCTCTAGCTGTTGGCGCCTGCTGCGCTCCTCCGCCCTCTGTGCTGCGCCCTCTGCGCTGCTCCTCCGCGCTTCCCAGGCGCACAGAATTGGGAGTGGAAAGAGCCCCCTTTCGCGATAGGCCCTTTAGTGTAGGGAAGGCTGCCAGGGGCACTTCACGTGCGCACGGCACCGCATTCCGAGGGTACCCCAGCGGGGCAGCTCATCAGCGTCCAACTGAAGACGACCGACTGTGTTCAGAGAAGCGCAAGCCCATCAGCGAAATCGACTGGGGACTGCACTGGCACACTCGAATGCCAAGGTCGAGTGCACTGGTGCAGCAGATGTCCTCAGTCGACTTGCCTGGGTGGGCGTTCTGAATGCCCGACAACCATCGTGCCTACCATGAGGAACGCCGAATGAGAAACGACGGGGCTTCTATGGCCTCAGAGGCGCCTGGGCGCAAAAGGAGCGCTGGAGGAACAACCATGCAGGGACACCGATGAACAACAAGCCCGCTCCGAACCCGAGCTGTTTCTTATTTCAGCGTCGCGGCTGTATGTTGCTGGGCCTTCTTTCGCGAGCTTGCAGCCTCAGATCCATACACCTTCGCGGGCCCCCTCTGACAGGCTGGAGGACGCCAGCATACATACTTGGACTCCCCTTCCAATGGTCGGTTCGTAGTTCTGTAGGGTCCGTGATGGACAGAACCCCTTTTAGTAAAACGTGGTTTAGTGACAACGACCTCGGGCCCAAACCTGGCGGGCGCAAGCCTGGCGCATGACGGCCGCGGCGCCCTCTCGAGAACCGAAAGCGGACAATTCACTAATCGACGTGTCAGGGTGGGGGTTCTGTCCACCCCCGATATGGCGGCTGTCCGAAGGATGCGCTCAGGAGACGATCGGGGGTATTGCAGGGAAGGGGCGGCGACAACGCGAGGAGGAGCGCGAGCTTAAAATCTGGCCCCTTTTCCATAAGATGGCCTCCAAGACAGCGAGGATCCAGAAAACCCCAAGAGGCACACAACAGGCCCCCAAGAGACCTCAAACGGGCCCAGGAGGCAACCAGGGCCCCCCCCAACATGCCTCAAACATGCCTCCGATCGGCCTCCAAGATGCTTCCCAAGAGACCCCCAACTTACATCTAGCAGGCCTCTCTCCACGGCCTGGACACGGTGGCAGGTTGGGCCGCAGGCCATGCGATAACTTAGCTTATGGAGCTTCGCGTACATGTGCGAATGCTCTTTCAGAGGCCCGGACCGCCCGCGTCCGCGCGCTCTTGGGCACTCTCGCGAGCTCATGGGACTTGTCGCGTGGCTCTTGTCCAAGCCTGGGGCAAGTTGTTGGGATCCAATATTTCAAGGTGCCCGAAGATAGCGTCCCTGGCCCCGTGCTAGAGACGTCCAGGAGGTGTAATTGCCTGTCTTGGAGGTCCTCTTGGGGCGGCGCACCAAGATCGTCCAACAAAAACAAAATAAGGCTCTGGTGTGGTTTTAACTTTCTCGCCGTTTCTGTCCGCACAGCGTCCAGGACGGCCCAAAAGGCCCCCAAGATCGCCCAAGACTCACCCTGGAGCTCCCGAGAGGGGCCCAGATGGTACCAATACGGCGCCAAGTGGGGCCCCCAAAGCGCGTCAACGCCAGACGGCTGGAAGCCTCCCCTCTAACATGGACCCAGGAGTCCCCAGAGGCCTGCAAGGGATCCCAATAGGCCCCCGCGAGGCCTCAACAGGCCCCCAAGAGGACGCCCTGGGAGCCCCAAGCAGCCTCCCAAAGGCGTCAGATTTACGACCCAGCCACGGTGGTGGGATGGGGAGGGCCACTAGGCAGTGGATTTTTTAAGACGATCCTATTCCCAGGATGCTGCAGGCGGTGAATGTGCGGTCTCCCGAGGGGGGAGGATCCCCCCGAAAATTCCAGGGCGTCCCAGAAACTGCAAAACTGACCTTGAGCTTGAAAAGCCACAGAAAGAACTTCGCAAAATCACATCACCGTCGTCGTAAGCCTCGTTGCCACCGCCGTCTTCATCGTGGTCTTCACCGCCGTCGTCGTCACCGCCGCCGCTGTCGCCATCGACATGGAGGACGATAAATGACCGACTCCAGAAACCTTGGGTATGTCGGCAAATGACTTCTTCTGGGAGAGGCCAACCGTTGTTTCCGCCGAATTCCCGCCGAACTTCCGCCGGCAAAGCCGCCTCGTCTTGCTTGAGCCAGATTCTGCGGACCGTCCGCTGACTTCCACCGAAGACAGAAGATCGACCCTTCGATTTCTACTAGGAGAGGCCCTCTTGAAGCCGCTAGAACCACATCGCCGTCGCTGCCGCCACCGTCGCCGTCGCCGCCGCCGCCGTCGACATCCTCGTCTTCATCGATGTCGCCGACGGCGCTGGCGACGACAAAAGCCCCCAGAAATCGATCCCAGACCTGGGGCGACGACGGGGACGGCACCGATGCTGGCGGCGGCCGCGGCGACGACAGCGACGACGGCGACGGCGATGCCGCCGCCGCCGCCGCCTGCGGCGACTGCTACGATGTCCTCGACGGCAACGTTACCGAAGTCGGTGATGGTTTGTTCTCAACGACCCCTTCCCCCGGACCAGCTTTTTCCATCCCGAGTCGTGTGTTGACGCTCCTGGGGCCCCCCGAGGGCCCCCAGAGGCCGAAAGCTGTCACCGAGGCTCCCGTCGCGCCTTCTCCACGAGGGGGTCTGGACAGGCGCCGACGTCGCCGACGGCGGCGGCCGGCGACGCGGGCGGCGATCGGCGGCGGCGGCAGCGCCGCAGCGGCGGCCGGCGACGAGAGCGGCGGCGGCCGGCAGCGCCTTGCGGGTGCCGCAGCTCTGCCCCATCATGTCGGGAAGGCGCGCGATCGCAGGCGAGGGGCAACGCCAGGGGGCCAGGTGCTCGTGCTGGGGACCTGCCTGGAGCCTCTCGCTGCACTCATGCCTCGATGCTGCGACGAACGTCCGTTGACTTGAGTCGAGCTCGAGCCGAACTCGAGTCTAGAACTAGAATCGAAATAGAAAGTCGAAGATATCCGCTTGGTGGACCCCAGGAAGGTCCCCCGAACGAACAACTCGGGGGGGAAACTGATGGCTCGAGGCTCGGGGTTCGAGGTTGTCGGACGTTTTCGGCGGGTCGGTTCGGGTCCGTTTTCGGCGGCTTCCCGGCCTCGGAGTGCCTTCCACTGTCTGCATCTCGCCGAGAGCGTTCCAATGGTTCCGGGATCGTCCCCAACGGCCGCCGGAGGCCCGAGACTTGACCCGAAAACCACCAGTGGACCAGCTCAGGGGGAGAAACATGGACTCGGCGATACATCGCCGACAGATCGGCGATGCGCCCCAGACAGCGAACCCGCACGTGCTCCCGGGCGGGTGGGCTATCGGGCCCCTGTATCGGCGATTGGGCGTCGATGTCTCCCCCCCCTGGGAGCCTATGGTCGGAAACTGTTGCTCAGCTTGTCGCGGCGGCGGCCCCGAAGACACGCCATGCCCTGCAAGCGGACAGCGTGTCGCTCCAGGGCGGGAGGCTGGGAAAGGAGGGAGTCGCTGAAAATGGGAACGGGACGGAAATAGCGTGTCGTGCCGAAGCCCCGACCCCATCCGCGGATCCAGTCTCCCGCCCCGGATTCATGTTTGATGGCCCCAAGGCCCAAATCGAAGACAACAAGATAAAACCAAAACTCAAACCGTCGGAGATCAGGGACGGGCGGCGCGACACGCCAAAAAAACGACCGCATCCCGCCCCCCGTGACGCTGCCCCTCCAGAGGGGTCGCGGGGAGGGGCGCCCCGCTCGGCGCCCAGGCTGCGGCAGGAGCCGAGGACGCCGTTACCGTGGCCGCAGCGCCGCCGTCGCCGCCGCGGCCCCGACATCGCGGCCACGAGTGCTCGTCGTCGGTCGCCGCTTCTGGCGGCCTCAAGTGGACGCCTCCGCAGCCTTCGTCGCCGCCGCAACGGCCCCGCCGTCGTCGTCGCTGCTTCTGGCGGCCCCAAGCGCCTCGGTGCCACGTTCGCCAATGTGGGACCAGAGGTGCTACGTGAGACCTGGTGGAACATCGCGCGGACAGCAGCGAGCTCAGAGGATCTCCCTGCTCATGCCGCCGCGACGGAGGTCTGAGGATTTGCTGGCGGTTGTCTGTGCGAGTTACGGCAGCTCGGTCGCGGTACAAGCTCAAGAGCAGATCTACAGATGCGGGGTGGGCACCTTGGTGAAGTAGACCCTTCCACAAGCCGTCGCGTTCGACTGTGTCGAAAACCAGTGGGGAAACCAAAAGGTACAGATACTGCTAATCCCCAGACCTCTCCCGGGGTGCGTTCTGACCAGAACTTCGAAGCGAATTCAGCGGTGGCGACGAGGACCTCCCAGGAGGCCCAAAAGGAGGAACACGAGGGGATTGTAGCGGTATGGGTACCCATTCCTCCTCCGAACCAATGTTTGAAATCCGTTCCTGCAACCCATAGGCTTGGATTCCAGTCACATGCTCGTTCTCTTGTGTTGGTAAAGTCGCCGCTGTCGCCGCCGACGCGGTCGCGGCCGCCGCCGCCGCCGTCGCTGGTGTCGCCGCCGCCGCTGCCGCCGCCGCTGCCACCGTCGCCGCCGCCGCCATGCCCAGGAGCGAGGGACGGGGCAGGATCGACAATCGATGCTCGAGGCTTTGAGGTCCCGAGGACCGATGTTCGTCGATCGAGGCCACTCCCAACGCGCGCGCGCGATCTCATCGGCAAAACGCCAGCAGTGAGACCCTGGGCGAGAGTGATCTCCGGTGCGCGGCTCAGGGTGACACTTGTTCGATCGCGGCCCGGGAGGCTGGCTCCGACACCCGTCCCTGCGGGGCAGCTGCCAGCCCTGGACCCGTTTCTGATGATCCTGGGGTCCAACAGCGACCCCCCGGGGCGCCAAGATCGAGGAAAAACCACGAGGGATTGCAAAAAACATCGTCGGAGATCTGGGGCGCGCGACGCCAGCCCTCGGGCGTTGCCTCATGGAGGGTCGACAAGCGGGGGCAACTTTGCCGCACCTTCGGGCCTCCTTTCGGGCCCCTCTCCTGTGACCCTCGATTCCCCCCCCCCCCATCCCGCACATTCGCGATCCCAGAGGACCCGACCCCTCGCCCAGGACCAGTTCTCCACCCCAGGTGGCCCCAGGGCCCGACAGAGCCAGGCCCCGGAGGCCCAGATCGGGCAAACACCGCCAGCTGAAAAAAAGAGCATCTCGTCGGAGATCTGGGCTCATCGCCCCCCCATGAGCAAGGCCGTTCACGGCGACAGCAAAATCGAACACCAACCGAACCGACAGCGAAACCGAGACCGACCGAAACCGACAGGCCGCAGGCAGCCCAGAAGGACGCAGCGACGCAGCATCGACACCACAACTGACCAAGCCGAACCGACCGAACTCGAACGACTGCGACGCAGACGGACCCGCCAAACTGCGGACACCCTTTGATCGCGAAGCGCCGATAGAGGACACATGGGATCGGAGGATACATCGGAGGATCGGAGGAGGATCGGAGGATCGCGCCGCATGGGATCGGAGGAGGAGGAGGATGATACATGGGATCGGAGGATGCATGGAATCGGAGGCTCGTGCCGCATCGCCGATGCATCGGTGACGTCGGCGATGCACTGGCGCCGTCGGCGTAGCGAGCGTCGGGCTCCGCATCGAGCCGCAGTGGCGTTTGCATCTGCTGTGCGGCGCGAGCTTCCGACCCCATCTGCTCAGACCCCATCAAGGAGGCCCAAAGCTTGGCGGCGCACACACAGGGGGCAGGGGGAGGGGGGGAAGGCTTCTTAGGAGGCGCGGGCCCCAGACCTACAGACGAGGCCCGCGCCTTCTCAGAAGCAGGGGAGCAGGGGTGCTTCTAAGAAGCCTTCCCCCTGATCAGGGGCCGACCGTCCCGGCATTCCTACAGGCCTACCACGACATGTTCTTAGAAGCCCAATATGTTCTAAGAACAAAACCGAGTGTTCTTAGAACATAAACCCGATGTGTTAGTACAAGACAGTCCCAGCCAGAACTGTTCTAAGAACATGTCGCGGAAACCACAGAGGGTTCTTAGAACAGTGTGTGGTAGGCCCATAAGCACGCTGGGACGCTTCGCCACTGCTTGATTCCCCCCCCCTCCTCCTACCCCACTGCGCGTGGCCGGCTAGCGGCTAGAGCCCTGACCTCCCCCCCCGCGCCCCGCCAGAGGCCCGGGCGGCGCGCTCAGCGCGCGCGCGGGGCGCGCGCGCGGGGCGCGCGCGCGCGCGGGGGGCGCGCCCCGCGCGCCTGGCTGGGGAGCCGGGCGGCGCGGGGGTGCGGCGAGCGGGCGGGCAGCGGGGGGGAAACGATGTTCCCAGCGCACCCGACGGGGGGTCCAACTGAAAGGGGGTGGTGCAATAGACTTGGGGCACTTGCATCGCAAATGTACTGCGCCGGAGAATTGTGTGGCATTGTATCACAAGTCAGGTATTGCACGCGAGAATCCAGCAATACATTTGCGCCCCGGAGTGTCCTGCACGCCCCAAATGTATTGCAACTTGCAAACCCACAAATCTATTGCACCAAATCTATTGCCCACTCTCTTGTCGCTGGACCCTGGATCCCCCTTTGGGGTCCACCCGAATGCTGGCGGCGCGCAGAGAGGGGTACGGGGAAGGGAGAGGGCTTCTTAGAAGCCTCATACCTACCCCCTCTGCGCGTGGCCGACGGTGGGGGAGGGACCAGCTCAGGGGCGAAACCATGATGCAGCCGACGGCGAAACCGCGCGGCCCTGGGCGGAACGCGGGCTGCTGGGCCCCCATCGCCGATCTGGGTGCGGTTGGAGGTCGATGCGTCCCCCTGCCCCTGCCCCAGTCCCCGGTGAATTCCAAGCCGTGGCGCGGGCCCCCGGCGGCCGCTCGGGACGATCTGGGTGCCTCCGGAACCCTCTCGGCCAGGCGCAGCTGCTTGAGGGCGCCCGGAGGCTGGAAAGCCGCCGAGAGCCAACGGGAACGCCCGAAAGGCTTTCTAGAAGCGTGTCTCCCCCTGCGACGCTTCGCCAGCGGGGGGGGGGGGTAGCGGAGGACGAAAGGACGGGGGGCAGGCCGGGCGACCTCAGGCCACAACTGACATCTGTGTACCTCTGCCCCCCACGGGCGCGCGCCCGGCACGGAGTCTATGCGTGGGTTCCTCTCGCTCCGCGGGTGCGCGTCCGGAGCACGTGAAGATTGGGCGTTGGGTGGCTTGCCTTGCTCGTGTGCCGCGCTGTTCTGCCGTGTCGTTCTGCCCGCCCCAGGGCGCTGGCAGCGCCACGGGGGTCGTGGATTTGGCACGTGCCCCTGGAGTCCAAAGGCGTCCCAGAGAGCCAGTCCTCCAGCACGGCTTCCGAAAGCGCCGGACGGCCCCAGACCGCCCGAACAAGGCCCAAGGCGCCCCAACGCCCCGGCAGGCCCCCATGGCAGCCCCGAGTGTCCCCAAGGACACAGAAAGGCTCACAGGAGAGCCCACACGCACATTCTCTACACACTCCAGACGTGCACACCGCGAGGCGAGAGGAACCCACGGGTCGGGGAAGGCACCCCCCGACACATGAGGCCAGTGCCGCCTGACCTGGCGACGGGGCGCGCCGACCCCGCACGAGAGCGGGCTCCGTCGCTGATCCACGCACGCGCCCCATTCCATGTCCATGTCTGCGCTTCCTCCACAGTCGGGCCCAGGTCAGGAGAAATATCCCTCAAGAGCATGAGGCCCTCCGTCGGCCAAAACAAACAGAACATCCAAGGATACCCTCCCCAGGATGCACAAGAGAATCCAACAAGCACGCAGAACACTAGGGTACAGTCCCCGAAATGCTCTGACACTTTTTTTACTTTCAACACTTTTGAAGTTTCAGCCCCCCCCCCCAAGATTCCAGAACTTCTGGGGATGATGGAGGTCTGGGAACCTAGGGTCCCGAGAATTTTAACAGTTTAAAGAATTGTAGGGCGATCAAACCCTTGAACCCTGGATTGCGAGACGCCCGAAAAAACTTCACAGGTTCGGAAGGATGATGAAGAGAAGGAATAGGAGTAGGAGGAAGAGGAAGAGGAAGAGGAGATGCGTAGGAGGAAGGAGGGGAATGATGCTGGATATCCGTATCCCATCATGCTCCCACCCCCTGTCTGGTATTTGGTTGTGGTCGTCCGTACCCCCCCTCCCTCCCAGAGGTCCGCTGGTTGCAGCAGCGGGGTGGCGCGGCAAGGAGGATGCCGAGGATGGGCAGGAGGAGCATGAGCGGCAGGAGGATGAAACAGGAGACCGACGAGAACCAGGGGAGGGGAGGAGAAACCGCAGGAGAGACAACAGTAGTAATTAGTGGGAAGACACACGAAAAAGAGGGGTGGAGGACAAGGAGGGATAAGCAAGGGAGTGTAAATGATGGAAGGGTGGAGGAGGAGGAGGAGGAGGAGGAGGAGGAGGAGGAGGAGGAGGAGGAGGAGGAGGGGGAGGAGGAGGAGGAGAGGGGCCAGAGGAGGAAGCATCTCTCCCCCCGCTTCCCTCCCCTCCCGTTGACCGCGCCCGCCCCCTCAAAACGCCGCCTGCACCCCCCCCCCCCCCGCACCCGCCCGGTCCCTCGCCTGCCACGAGCCTCGAGGCCGGCCGCCGCCCCCTGTGGCTCGGGGGCTCGAAGCTCCGGCGGCGTGGGCCCCCGAAGGGGCCGAGGCCGCGCGAGCTCCGGCCCGCGGGCTCCGCGCCTCGGCTGCGCCCGGCTGCTGCGAAGCCGGGACGGGGACCCCATTGGAGGGATACCTCGGGGTTCTCTCTGAGATCCGGCGGTCCTGGAGGACGACGAGGGTGGACGACGACGACGACGACGACGTCGACGACGCTGAGGACGAGGACGAGGACGACGAGGACGACAAGGACGACGACGAGGATGACGACAAGGAGGACGTATCGGGCGCCGCGGCACGCTCTCAGAGCGTTCTCGAATGCCATGGAACGACTTCGGCCCTGTCCTAACCCCGCCCGACTGGACGCGCGGGTGCGCAGCGCACCTGCAATCCTCCGCGCGCGCGGGGTTGCAACAGGGAGGGGGGGGGCCGGCTCCAGGGAGGGACGCAGCGAGCCTGAATCGGCGATACATCACATTCGGCTGTTCAAAGATTGGAGAGAGCGTGATCCACCGCCGCTTTACTGTGGAAAATTGCCAACCTTCTCCTCCTCCCGGAACCCCTCGAAAACCGGGGGGGTTCGAACCCTCCTCCCCCCCCCCCCCCCCCCCCCCCCCCCTCGAAAACCGGAGGGGGGTCACTACCGGTTCGACCCCCCCCCCACCCCCACGCACCGCCAGCAAACGACTCCCGGTCCCTACCACCGCTCGCATCACATCCCCCACTGTTGTTCCCAGCACCACTGTCCTCACCACCACTGTCCCCACTGGTTCCACCACCGTCCCTATTGTCCCCACCAGTGCCCCCACCACTGTCGCACTGTCCCCACTGTTCCCACCACTGTTCCCACCACGGTTCCACTCTCCCCACTGTCTCCACGGACCCAACCACTGCCTATCCCCACTGTCCCCACTGTCCCACTGACTCCTCCGCTGTCCCACTGAGCTGTCCCACTGTTCCCACCACTGTCCCCACTGTCCCCACCACTGTCCCCACTGCACCTCTGTCCCATTGTCCCACCGCCGTCCTCGCCACCGCCTTTACCAGTGTCCCCACCACCATTGTACCCTCCACTGTCCCAGTGTTTCCACCTCATTCCCACTGTCCCCACACCACTGTCCCCACCACCACCGTTCCCACCACTGTCCACTGTCCCCCCTGTTCCCACCATTGTCCCCACCACTGTCCCCACCACTACCGTCCCCACCACTGTCCCACTGTCCCCCCACTGTCCCCACCACTGTCCCGCTGTCCCCTCACCACTGTCCCCACCAACACCGTCCCCACCACTGTCCGCACCCCCACTCGGTTTTCGAGGGGGGGGGGGGGGGTTCGAACCGGTAGTGACCCCCCCCCCTTTTCATGATGACTGGGGGGGGGGGGGGGGGGGGGGTTCGAACCGGTAGTGACCCCCCCCGGTTTTCCGGAGGGGGGGGGGGGGGGGGGGAGGGGGGGGGGAGGGGTTCGAACCGGTAGTGACCCCCCCGGTTTTCCGCCAGCAGCGGTAGAACACGCTCTTTCAAAGATTGGGGTCCTGAGGGATGGGGCCCTAAGGACGAGGTGCCTCAAACAGTGTCAATCCGTCCTCGAATCCCTTCCCATCCTCAGGACCCAATCCCTCAGGACCCCACCCTGGAACCACCGACGCATTGCGGCCGCGACACGCTGCATCACCGCTGCGCTCTCCCAGGCTGCTCCAACACGGTCCTGCCGAGCCTGCTCGGGAGAGCTCGGTGCCACCATCCCGCGTGGATTTCGGTGCTGTGGCCGGCGCGGTGGACGGGTCTGTCTCAGGCAGCTGGGCAGGAGGGGGCGGAGGAAGAACGAGAGGAAGAGGACCAGGTGCAGAGATGGCGAAGAGGGGGGGAGGGGGGGATGAGCAGGAGAAAGACGAAGAGATGCTGGAGGAGACGAAGAGGAATGATGGGCTCCTTTTCGACCGTCCGCTGCTGTAGCAGTCGAACGCCTGCGGTGGCGTCGGTCGAGGCGGTGTGAAACTGGCGCATGCGAAGTATTACAGGAATGAACATCGGCGTAAAAATCAAATTTCAAAGGCCCGCGCAAACTTATCTGATCGGCGTTAACCCCCCCACACCTCCCTGGCGCGCGGAGCGCGCCGGTGGCGGCTCTAGAGGCGCCGCCAGAGAGGACCCAGCGCTGACACAAAAGATCCGCACAGATCTCACGAAAGTCAATGTTTACGCTGATGTTCTTCTTCGAGTACGCGCCGCATGCAGCACCTAGGGCTGACGTGAAACAGACGGGTCCCGAGGGCAACGGGTCACCTGCCGGCTGAGTTAAACGACAGACAGTGCAACTGCACAGCGCATCCAGGCCTGTACGCCCTTGCCTAGCAACGGCCGCCTCCACTCTCAAATCACGAAGGTGTGCATGAAGGGCCCAGCGGATGTCATTTCCATCACCTGCCTGGCGCTCACTGCCGATCGAGCAAGCGCTGCGGCACCGGGACCATACGTCGGCATCGTAAAACCCATGGTGTCACTCGCACTGGGCGAGCAATCGAGAGTCAGAGCGAGGAAAGCGATCCAACGACCACTTGTGAAATTGCAGAGAAGCTGGACAAAGTGAGGTTGGAACATCCATAAAAGTGGAAGTGACCAAGGCTGGAAAACTGGCAACGGCTGAAAAGAATCCAAAACAATTGGGACGAAATCGCGAGAACTACAACAACTACACGGAAACTGGCCAGGCCTCGAAAGAAAGGAAGGGCTGGCTCCAGCCACTTGTCCAGCTCCCTTGTGCCGGGGTGGACTGGTCCACTCCCGTTACCCTCCTCAACTGGGACCTGGCTTACGGACTTGAGGCGGCGCCGAAGTGACAAAACCGCACCAGCGCATCAGGGCTTACAATGGGTGCTTTAGCGAGCCCGTCTTTCCAACCTCTTTCTCCCCGTTTTGGGCAGGGGTTCACCCCTCCCCTGCCCCCTCCTCTAGGTCTGGAGGGGAGGGCGCGGGTCGTCTAAGCTTCCAAGGCGGCCCCACAAGGGCCCACGATAGCACAAGATGGCCTCCAAGATGGCACAATGATGGCAAATGTTGCTCAACATAGCCGCCAACATGCCTGCAAGATGGTTCGGGTCGCCTTGGAGCCGCCCCAGGACGCCCCCGAAAATTCAAAGTCACTCAAAAGCGAAATAGACATCAAGGTGTTTACCTTCTCGCCGTTTCGCGTTCGATGGGCTTGTGGGGCGTGGGGCCCTTGGATGGCTCCAAGGTGGCTCAAGAGACCCCCAAGAGGCCCGAGAAGGCTCCAAGACGACCCCAAGAGCGCCCAATTGCACCAACAAGCACTCTACGAGAGGCCAAAAGGCGATCGCTCTGACTCCGACGAGGGGAATGACATTGCGAACCTCTTTCCGTGATCGACGGAATCCAAGATAGCCCCAAGAGAGCGTGCAAGGCCCCCAAGAGGGCCCCAAGAGAGCCCCAAAGGCTTCCAACCAACATGAGTCGAAAAGGCCCCACGGTGACCCAAGTAACCTGCCAAGCTGCTCTCGTACATCGAAAGGCCCGCGAAAGTATTCAGGGCTGGCCCCCGTGTCTACCCATGCTGATCCCGACATTCTTCTTGACTGCTGCCCACTTTGTTCCTTTGTTCGCTCTTGCGCTTCCCTGAGCAAGGAAAGTCGCATGGGCATCGTTTCTGGATGGACGGATGAAGATACGAGAAGCGACAATGATTGCGCGCTGGCAATACACTACCCGCTATAAAGCCGCAAAGCGTGGCAGGCGTGGCGTCACAGCGGGTACGCTGAGGGTGGGGACGCTGTGGGCTATAGGCACCATTGGCGTGGCACTTTCTCGGCACCACAGGGGGGCGCAGGGGATCGGAACGCTATCCGCGCCAGGCTCCAAAGGCGGAAACGCTGCACTTTCTCGACGCCGCACGGGGTGCGCAAGGCGTGGAGTCGCTATCCGCGTCAGGCTCAAAAGGCGTGGCGAGCGTGACACTTCCTCGACACCGCAAAAGGTGCGCAAAGGTGGGTCGCTATCCGTGTCAAATTCCCAGGGCGTTGTCGGAATGGCTTTTCTCAACACCGCAAGGGGTGCGCAAGGAGCGGGCTCGCTACCGTGTCAGGTTCCCAGGGCGTGGCAGGCGTGGCATTTTCTCGACACCACTTGGGGTGCGCAAAGTGTGGGATCGCTATACGCGGCAAGCTCTCGCCCCGCAGCGGTCTCCAGCTGTTCTTGCGCCCGTGCAGGCAGGCCTTCACCCTGCAGCGGTCCCCATCTGTTCAGCTGGCTACCTTTGTTCGTTCCACCAGCGCCCCTCGCATGAAATTCAGCTGTCCTTGACCCCCCGGAGACGGACCTCCGTTGGTCACGAGGACCGTGGTCACAGGACCTGCGAGAGGTCGCCAGGTCTCCACAACGTCGCGGGGCGCAGTCGGTGAGGCTTTTGCCGCAAGGCTTACGGGCGAATGCTTGTGACGACATTCCGTCCCCCCCCCACTGTTTGCCACTCCAACCGGGTCTTCACCTCTCCCGACGTCAGGCGGGGTTCGCGTCGGATCGCCCCCCGATCCCATCCGCAACGCATTGGTTACGTCATCATAGTAGACATAATCGAAGTGGGTATCTACGGTAGCGCAACTAGTTTTCACGCTGGGCGCATGCAAAAGGCTAGCTGCGGGCTCAGAATTACCCAAGTGCGTACCAGAGGCCTCCCAGATGGGGTCCGAGTAGATGGGGTCCAAGGATCGTGCCGCATCGCCCATGCGTCACCGATGCATCGACTATGCGTCAGCGATGCACTGGCGACATCGGCGGTGCATCGGCGACGCCGACGTGGAGAAGCTCGGGCTCCACATCGAGCCGCATCGGAGATGCGGCGCGTTCCTCCGACCCCCTCTACTCGGACCCTATCTAGGAAGCCTGGACGTGCGCAACCAACCCCAAGACCATCGGCAGGACAGGGCGGCGGCTCGGCGCAGGACGCCGCTCCGGTGGACCCCCCCACCCGCCCCTGGCGGCGCAGGACAGACGGCAGACGTGAAGGCTTGGCATCAACGGCGGGGGGAGGGCAATCGCTCCGGTCTACGCAAGACGCCATTCCGCTCGACCCCCTGGGGGCGCAAGGGAGCAAGGGTCTGCGTGGGACGCCGTCCTGCTGAAGCCCCCCTCCGCCTGGAGGTGCTGGACAGTCGGCAGAGCTTTGCATCCGGGGACGCTGCTCTGCTGGACCCCCCTGGAGAACAGGAAAGTTGGCAGTGTTGTGCATTCAGCGACACACAGGGGGGCGAGGGCGCCGCTTTGCTGAACCCCCACAAGGGGCTTGTTTTGGTATGCGTAGGGCGCCGCTCCGCTGGACATCACAGCGGTGCGTGAAATTTGGCAGAGCTGTGCACCCGGCAGCGCCCTGAAGGACGAGAGTGCTGATTTGGCTTTGTGTAGGACGCCGCCCTGCTGGACCCCCCCTAGGGAGGCAAGAAAATTGGCAAAGGAATGCGTTTGGCTGCACCCAGCGGGACGACGATACCGACTTGGGTATGCTGGGGCCCCTGCTGGGGCCGCAAACCCACCTTGTGCCCGCTCTCGCATCTGCGGTCGCCTGCCGTGGTCGAAAGTTCCACTCCCGAGCGCACAAAGAAGCCACGAGCGCGGGGCAGAAGGAACACACAGGTCACCTAACTTCGCGCCTTCGCGCGCCGCGATGCACGATCATCTTCGCGCCTTCGCGCCTTCGCGTCGCCCCCCCTGGAGAAGGGCAGCAGCTCTGGCCCAGACCGCGGTGCGCGAGGCGCGATTCTTTTCGCGCCCCCGTGGGCGACCTAGGTGCCTGGGGCAGGAGGAGCACGCATGACGCTTTTCCGAGCGCGCCAAGTGAAGGCGAGGGTGGTATCGAGCATGGGGGGTCTGGCGGGCCGCCGCGATGCAGGACGAAACGTGCCGAACCGCGGGGGGATAGCTAGCAGCAGAATCAAGTAGCGCGGGTACGAGGAGCGCCAAGCTATGGTGCCCGATACAGACCCAGGCAGGGAGGTTCCCCATACACGCAGCCTGCACGTTATTGCAGTTGTACCCAAAGTGATCCCATTGGTGTGGCTTGACGTGCGTTCCTATCTAGAAGAATCGACCGAGCCAGGGCAACACACACACAAAGACTCGGAGGGCACACTCGTCGCATCCAGTGGACAGGCTCCAGCGTCAGGGCCTGGATCAGTCACGACATACTCCCTGCTTGGACCCGCGTGCGAAAAGCTGCCCCGGCGAGCAGCAAAGAAAAACATATCATCCCGGGGCTCCCCCATTCCCCCCCGTCTGCCGCACCCTTGGACTTCGAAAAACACACCCCTTCCATCGCATTTTCCTTGTTTTGCCTTCCACCTGAACCGCCGCCTCCTCCTCCTCCTCCTCATCATCCTCCTCTTCCTCCCCCTCCTCCTCCTCCTCATTCTCCTCCTCATCATCACCATCATCATCATCGTCACCATCAACACAATCGGCATCAACACCATCCGCACCATCATCATCCATCATCATCATCATCATCATCATCATCATCATCATCATCATCAGCAGCAGCAGCAGCAGCATCATCAGCAGCAGCAGCGGCAACATCATCGTCACCACCAAAATGAACGTTATGATCGTCAATGCGCCTGACTCTGCTGTCTGGGGAAGCCAGGATCATGATGATCAGGATCGGCATAAGCATCAGCCACAGCATCTCCATCAGCACCACAATTGCCGCCACCACAACAACCACTATCGTCACACTCACCACCCGTATCAACAACACCATCACCGTCGTCTTCACCGTCTCCGCCATTACCAGCATAACGGTCAGCGCCATCGTCATCATGAATCATCGTCGTCATCTGCATCATCAGCAGCATCATCAACTTCATCATCATAGCCATCATCACCAACATCATGAATCATCATCAGCATCAGCATCAGCATCATCAGCATCAGCATCATCAGCATCGGCATCGTCATCATCATCATCAGCAGCATCAGCAACAGCATCTTCGTCAGCATCAGCATCACCATCATCAGTATCATCATCATCGTCATCATCATCAACCTTATCAGTATCATCATCACCACCACCATCATCAGCATCTTCAGCAGCATTATCATCAACTTCATCATCATAGTCATCATCACAACCACCATGAATCATCATCAGCATCATCATCATCATCAGCATCATCATCATCAGCATCATCATCAGTATTATCATCAGCGTCAGCATCATCATGAGCATCATCAGCATCAGCAGCATCAGCATCATCATCGTCATCATCGTCAGCATCATCATCATCAACATGTTCATGACCACCACCACCACCATCATCATCAGCATCATCAGCATCATCAGTATAATCAGCATCATCAGCATCATCAGCAGCATCAGCAGCATCATCAGCATCAGCATCATCACCATCATCACCATCATCATCATCATGATCATCATCATCATCATCAGCAGCATCATCATCATCATCATTTTCATCTGCCAGATAATACAACATCTGCCTAAACTGTTGGACAATCGCGGAAATTGTTGAATCTGCGATGAACACCCCTCCCTGGCGCGCTCAGCGCCCCAATGGCGGCGCTTGAGGCGCCGCCAGAGATGCCCAACGCCGATTCAAGAAATCCGCCTAGGCCTCTGACAACATGTTTATGTAATGTAGATGCCGTTATGTTTCTTCTTCAGTCACCACCCTAATCACCGTCGTCGCCAGCGCTTCTCACAAACACTGGCAGCATCATCGCCACTACAACCACCACCATCCTGCCTCCTGGCACGTAGCCTCGGAAACGAGATCACGATCTCAGCCTGGGCAGTAAAACGGCCGGCACACCTGGAACCTGGCTGGTCGAAATCCCACCAGCCCTCTGGGCGTAGGTGGTCTAGGGCGGCTCCACTTCCAACCCCCTTCTTCCCATTTGGGGAGGGGTTCACCACTGTTCTTTATTAATATACACCCCCTCCCCCAGGCGACCGGGGGCCAACCAGGTACCACGCCGACACCATGACCACCCGCCCCCCACCATCCCTGTCAAAAAAACTATACAAACCGCACTCTGCCTCCACATTTGAACCATGCGCGGCCAACCCGATGCGGCCCCCCCAACCATCCCTGTCAAAAATCAATGCAAAGTACACTTTGGGGCAAAGTCTTGAGTCATGTTCGTGAGGCTCGCGAGCACTTTGTATTGTTTTGACAAAGACGGCGGGGGTGTCAGCATATTCCCTGGTGTGCGCAGGGCTACCACCCCTGACATCAAAAATACAACATGCACCTCGCGGCCGAATCTGGATCATGCGCGGCCATCCCGCGATCACTGTCAAGTGGATTTTGACAGGGACGGCGGGAGTGGTGGCGCGTGGCCTGCTGTGCGCAGGCCCAGCAGACACATTGATGGGCATCGGTTTTCGACAAGGATGGCGGGGGGCGACATGTTTCCCGATGTGTGCTGTCACGTGGGCAGACGCACCTGACGCACTCTGCACGTGCCCCGACCGCGGCGCACCTGGCGCGGCTGGGGTGTGCGGCCCACCTGGCGCACTCGCAGCGCGTAGCGCATTTGGCGCACCAAGCGTGCCTGGCACGCTCGGGCCCCAGGCGTGCCTGGCACGCGTGTCGCACCTCGCCCAAACGTCGCTCACCTGGGGTCGGCTTTGGTTCCCTGAGGCTGTCCATCCAAAGACGAACGCTGAACATGCTCAGGCTCGAGTGTCACTTATGTGTAAGGAGGGCGGGTGGGAGTGAGCTAGACGGCTTGCGGGCGGGTGGGTAGCTTGACCCCTCCCCCTACCCCCTCCCCTGGACCTGGACGGGGCCGGTCGCGGGTAGGTAGAGCGCCCAAAAGGGCCTCGGCGAGGAAGCACAAATCATTGGTTTTCCTATGGTTTTGGCCCCATTTTGGCCTTTGGGGGGAGCAACGCTAAAATTAGCTCCCCGCCTCTTTGATCGATCTCCTCCAAGATGGCCCCAAGAGGCGCCCAGGAGGCCCCAAGAGGTCCCAAGATAACCCCAAGATGACCCCAAGAGGCCCCAAAGAGGCCCCCAGGAGGCCCCCAAGAGGACCACAGGCGGCCCCAAGAGGCCCCCCCGAGGCACCCAAGACGCCCAAGAGCCCCTCAGGACTGCCAAGAGACCCCCAAGACGTCTCAAGAGGCCGCCAACAAGTGCCCAAGAGATACCCCAAGAGGCTCCAAGAGGTATCCAAAAGACCTCTGGCCCTTTTGCTTGCCCTCCTCCTCCTGCTCCTCCTTCCTCCTGCTACTCCTGTTCCTCCTCCTCCTCCTCCTCCTCCTCCTCCTCCTCCTCCTCCTCCTCCTCATCATCATCATCATCATCATCATCATCATCATCATCATCATCATCATCATCATCATCATCCTGCTTCTCCCCACTCCTTCAACCATCCAGCCTTCTCCTTCTCCTCTTCCCTCCTTCGCACGGTTCGGCCGTCCCCCTCTTTGCTCCCGAACTTCCCTGAACACCTCAACTCGCCTGGACATCGTTTCTGGATGGGCTGGTGGGGATACGCGAAGCTTCTGGAATGATCATCCTGCTTCATCCTGGACATCCCAGAACCACTGCGCCGCCTGCCGGTGAAGCTGCTGGCGACGATCCGCGGCGGCTTTCCGAACGGCCCACGCACCAACTCCTGGCAACGGCGGAAGGAGGGAAACGGGTATGCCCCTAAACCCCCGACATCCTCGCTTCGCAACGAAGAAAAACAGGACTTGAGGTTTTCGGCCTTTTTTCGGCCTGTGGAAGCCCTTACCAGGCACTGGGACAATCAAAACGCGACTCAAAATGAAAAACTTGTCCTGGTGAAGGGGTCCCTACTTATAGGGAGCCACGTTGCCACAAACAAGAACACTACTTCGGATGTATTGGAGCTCCAACGCCATGGAAATTCGCCGGCCCAACGGGCCAGAGGAGTGCTAACATCTCCGAGAGAGCGTGCTCCACCGCCGCTCTAATGTGACTAAATCCCCCCCCCCCCTTCTTCCAGAACCCGGGACCCCTCCCTTCCGAAAATCCCCCGCCCCCCCCCTGCTCGACCCCCCCCCCCTCCCCCCCCCCTTCCCCTGGCCCCCCCCCAAACCCCTCCCCCCCCCTTCTCGGGAAAACTGGGGGTGGTCCCCCCTTCCCTGCCGCCGGCAAAAGACTCTCGGGTCCCATCACCGTCCTCCCACCACCGCCCTCGCCACTGTCCCACCACCACCGTCCCCACCACTGTCCCACTGTCCCAACTGTTCCCACCACTGTCCCCACTGTCTCCACCAATGCCCCCACCACCGTCGCACTGTCCCCACTGTCCCCGCCGCTGCCCCTACCGGTCCCACTCTCCCCACTGCTCCCACTGTCCCCACTGTCCCCACAAATGTCCCACTGTTCCCACTATCCCCACCGCTGTCCCACAAAGCTGTTCCGCTGTCCCCACCACTGTCCCACTGTCCCACTGTCCCCACCACTCTCCCAACTGTACCACTGTCCCATTGTCCCACCACCGTCCTCACCCTCTCCCTCACCACTGTCCCCACCACCACCGTCCCCACCACTGTCCCACTGTCCCACCACTGTCCCAGTGTCCCCTTCTCCTCACCACTGTCCCCACCACCACCGTCCCCACCACTGTCCCACTGTCCCCACTGTCCCCACCACTGCCCCACTGTCCCCACTGTTCCCACCACTCCCCACCACTGTCCCCGCCATGATCCCACTCTCCCGACTGCCTCAACTGCCCCCGCCACTGTCCCAGTGTCCCCACTGTCTCCATCACTGTCCCACTGTTCCCACTGTCCCTACCGCTGTCCCGCTGTGCTACCCCACTGCCACACTGTCCCCACCACTGTCCCCACCACTGTCCCACTGTCCCAACTGTCCCCACTACCCTCCCCACTGTCCCATTGTCCCACCACCGTCCTAACCGCCGCCCTCACCACTGTCCCCACCACCACCGTCCCCACTGTCCCACTGCTGTCCCCACCATCACCATCCCCACCACCGTCCAACTGCCCCCGCCACTGTCGTACTGCCCCCACTGTTCCCACCACTGTCCCCACCACGGTCCCACTCTACCCACTGTCCCCCCACTGTACCCACCATCCCCACCACCGTCCCAACCACTGTCTGTCCCCACCAGTGCCCATCCGGAGTGGGAAAGGAGGGGTAGTCGTTGCGGCGAGGGCGGGGGTATGGGTATGGGTACGGGTATGGATACATGACAACGTCAGGAAAGCAAGCAATGGCAATAATGACATGCTGCATGCAATGCGACGAAAGGCCTACCCTCGAGACGCTCCTCCGCGTCGGGTGGCCTTCTCCGTCTTGCTCAGAACCTTTGGCCAGAGCCCACGGGAAATCCTGGACAGGTATTCAAGCCTGTTAGCAGTGGGACGCTGGCAAGGACGGCCAAGCCCGTCCAGCAATTGATGCCCGTAGCATCCACATCTGCCACAAAACCACAATCTCAGTCCACTGTGCCACTGCATTCGATGAGAGGAGTCAACAAAGCCCCCCGCTATATGCAACAGGGCTCGGGGGGGCTTGTTGAAAATCATTCCGTTATAGTTCATGGGGCTCGAAACAGGGTGACTGACGCCAGAGGGTGGTCCGCGCCTTTGTGGCCGAACCCCCACATCGAGTACACCTGCGCCCTGTCTCATCAAGGCAGTGGTCGGTAGAGAAGAGGGAGAGAGAGGCAGCAGAGGGGGGCGAGGGGGCAGGGGCGACCTTTTTCCCACGAGGCACAACTCTATTTTCAGCTTCGGCATCGCAGGCATCTAAGGTGGCCCGCAAAATCCGCATGCGTACAAGTCGAGCCCTGCGCTCGTGCCACAGAATATTCGATCGCACATCCTGTGAGACTCGCGCCTCCTTGGCTGCGAGGCCCGCCACCTCGTCAACTACAGCATTGCGAGTGACCTTCCATCTCGGCGCCACACCCCTCACAATGTCTTGGGCTGTGAGGTGGGAGAGGGTGAAATCAATTGTGATCGATGCAGCGCCGCCTGCCCGCTCCTTGAGAAGCTGGCCTAGCTGCGCCCACAAATCCTTATCATCGCCTTGGGGCCGATCATAGCGGCCCGCGAACCACCCTTCGACGACTGGTTCGCAGTCTGAAATAAACAAAATGAAACCTTTGGTGAGCCAGACCGCGAGCAACAGGGCCCTAAGCTCCCCCCTCGCCACGACTTGGCGAGGGCCACGCAGGGGGCCGCGCACCGTACCAATTAGCTCAACACAGGGCTCAAGCGAGGCAAAAAGGGCCACGGCTACTCCGACTCGGCGAAACAGGTTGCTGCTACTGTCGGGCCCTCCACTTGCATCACCGCTGATGAGGAGAGGGCTGTCGATGGAGCCTTCACCCCAGCACCCTGCAGAGACTGCATTGAATCCCTCAGGGGTCCAGCATTCGGTATCCTGTGGCGGGGGTACGGCTGTCCAGGCCGCGGGAAGCATGCCCCTGAGCCAAAACCCCTCATCCATGTCCATCTGTGCTAGGGCCTGCGGTAGCAGGTCCTGTGAGTCATCGTATGCAACCTTCCCTTGATTGCACTCGCACAGCCAGATGCGGTGCTTTGCCGTCTCTGGCTCCTTGCCGCATCGTGGGCACAAAACGTTGCCGTCGAAATTGGCAATCTCATCGTTGCGCCGCTGCATCGGCGAAGAAGCTCCTATGGCACAAGCTAGCATGGTCTCTGACAGACGATGCCCATACTCAGGAACAGCCGCCAATTGCTGCAAAAGCACGCGGTACGAGGCCACATCCACTCCGCGCCCGAGGCCTGCTCCGCAAAAGTGGCGGCTGGCCTTGACCCACAGCTGGTGCCTGAGCGAGGCACGGAAGTCCTCAAGGAAGGCACTGTGCGAGTCAAGGGCCTTGTCGCCTATGTACATGGCATCGTCGAACCTCCATTCGTCGCCCGCTGCCCCATGGGGTGGTGGTATGGTCCAGGCCGTGGGCTCATCCACACCCCAGCCTGCCTCCAATAGGTGCAGTACCACAGCTGTGAGAGGTCCTCGCACATGGCGAGAGCGTTGGCCTTCTGGGATGGACCGAAGGTGCTGTACAACTTGGCGCCAAGCTTGTCGCACTCCAGGTCTGATCTCGGGTCGGTCCCGCCACGTAGTGAGCCACAGGTCCAGGCAGGCTGTGGGCATCTGGATGGCGGGGTCTGCATCGCCAGCTCGCAGGGCGAGTAGGCTGGTCAGACATCGCCCCCTCGTGGGGGCCGCCAGAGAGAAACCCAATCGTCGTCGGATATCCGTCATCTTGGTGCCGAAAGTGCCGTAGACTTGGTGCCCATGCACTCCAGCAGCTTGGGCGCCCTGTCGCTCGAGGCGCCCGCGCGTTTGATACTTCTTGGCCGTCCAGGCGAAACGTCGCACCTTGGCATTCATGCGCTTGTGCTTGGCCTCGCAGACGACGCGGGTCGAGCGCCCGTGTCTGCTGCCACCAGCGACGTCGACGCCCAGGTATGCTGCCTGGAGCTTGGGGAGGATGGTGAACCCTGCCCTCTTGACTCGCGCAGCGATCCACTTGGCGTCCTGACTGTGTGAGCAAATGACAACGGACTTCGGGGAGACAGCGAGCTGCTTGGCCTGCAGCTCCTGACATGTCTCGATGATGCACGATGCGAGTTGTCTCCTAACTGCGGACCTCGACCCACATGTCCCTTGCGAAAGGTCATCTATCCAAATCCGATGGCTCACTCTGGGATGAGCGACTGTGATGGCTGAAAGCACGTAGTGGGTCATGGCCTTGCCGAATCTCGTGCCTGAGCGAAGGCCCTGCACCACACTTCGCGTCGGCTGAAAGCCCGCGATGTGGCCCCTAGCTGGCTCACAGCGCGCGCTGCCGCGCACTGCAGCAGCTCGAGGTAGAGGCTCCTCGGTGGGAAGGACAGGTTGAGGGAACACAACGCCAGCCCTGGCCACTCGATGGAATCGTAAAGTGACGTAATGTCAACAAGGCCCTCTCCGACAGCGATGCCCAGATGATGTGGCACTTCCTGCTGGAGGGCACTCACAAATGCTGCCCTCAAGCTGGAGTTCCCTCGCACTGCTGCGTCCCAGGACGCCTCCGTGTCGCTGCTCTACTGGCGTACCAACGGCTCACGGATCAAACTCCATAATCTGCCAACCATTGAGACGAGCCCGATGATGCGGTCGCCCGTGCTCTTCTTGGGCAGCATGCGCCCAACGATCATGAGGACCTGGGCGGGCCATGCGAGATGGTACTCGCAAGCCTCGAACAGCAGCGCCAAGTCGGCAAGAGCCGAATCAGGGAGACGCTCGAAGCCCCCTGGGGAAAGCATGTCGACGCCAAGCCCCGCTCGGGGGCGCATCTGCAGCAAGGCTGCTCTGATGTCCTCAACCGAGATGGGCGGTAGAACATCGTCCTGAGCTGCCTCTCGTACCTGCTGAAAAGGTATGCTGCACTAGCTCCTCATCCATCCGATGGGGCGCCCACAAATCATGCCAGCCTCGAGCCTTGACGTCGATGATGTCCTTGGGGTGGTAGAGCACCTCCCCCTCGTGATCGAGTTCTTGTGCTGGTAGATTCTGCGGGTCCAATGAGCGATGCAGCGTGCCTATAGACTCAGCTGTGCCCATAAAATCTCTGAAAGCTCGAATGGACCCCTGGACTGCACGCCGCTGCGCTCTGCCCATGACACGCATGGACAGGGAGACGTGCTGCTCCAGCTCCTTGGCGGTCACCTCGCCTGCAGCTCGAATGACCCGCTCCCATTCATCCCACGGTGGTTCGCGCTCAGCTAGCAGGGCTCGCCGAGCTTCATCTGGTCGAGTGTCCAGGTGTCGTACACAGGCAGCCGTATACTGAGCAACCTGTCGTGGTCCATTACGCTTGTCACGATGCAAGTGTAGTCCTGAAAGAAGTGTGTGTAGCTGCGTCCACCATGCACTGACTTGATCTCTAAGCGCCGCAACTCGCGCTTTGCCAGGCATCTTGACGGTGGTCACCTTGAAACGTGGCCCCTCTGCTCGTCGCGGGCCTGATGGAATCTCAACTCCATGGTGCGTAGAGATGCTGGATTCGACAGCGGACACCCAGGAGGCGTAGAGGCCTGAAATAGTGGAGACAAGATCTGGTTTGAGCCGAACGGCTACGGACTGACGCAGGGCAGGAGCAAGGGACTGTAGCGAGAACGAGCCAGGTGCAAACCCGACGTCCCTCCGACACCGCTCCCACAGCTCAAGAGGCATTGCATAAGTCGGGGCTCCTCCGGAGACTTCCACGTCAGGGCCCGAGGGCAGGTCTCCAACGCGCTGGGAATCCAGGGTCTGCGCCTGGGATGCGCCAAAGGTCGGAGCAGCGGCCGAGCTCGGCAGCACCACCCCCACGCCCTCGACTCCCCCAGACGGATCTCCCCCAGACTCCCAGGCCCCAGACTTGACAGGTTCAGAGCATGACGAATTCCCAAGACTTGTAGTGTCTAACGGGCCTGGAGGGTTCCTGGTGACAAAACTGGACTCTTCAGCCCACGGGTCCTCCTCCTCTTCAGGCCATTCTGAATAATCTAACTCGGCAGCGTGCTCCCTAGGCTCTAAGCGGGCGGTGTCTTGGTCCCCAGACTCCTCCCCCTCAGAGTGCGCACAAGACGATTGAGGCCCACAATCGCCAAACAATGATGCAAATTTATGGGCGCGCTTGTCAACCGCATTCTGATGCTGGACTTGGCGCTCAACCTTAGCGAGACTGGATTTCGAACCTACAGTTGGCTCAGAGGTGGGACACGGGACCTGTGGCAAGCGTCCTGGCACCTCTAGGATCCGAGTGATGAGTTGTTCACCTGAACTACGAAGAGTGACCTCGAGGCCTATGTGAGGCTTCCAGGGAACAGCTAAGACAGGCGTGACAGATGCGATGAAAGGGACCGCTGATTTACTGCACAAAACGTAATCAATGACCGTGCCCGTGCCAAGATTACAAGTTGCCGCGTCGCCAGCGGCAACCACAGTGCCGCGCAGTCTGTCAGGGATGCCTGATCGAACAAAATTTTGAGGCGAGATGTTGAAATCACCGAGCACTATCCACGGCAGCTGGAGCGACCACAGGAGGCCTGCTAGACGCTGGTACCTACCAGCGTCCAGGCCTCTCACCCCCACTCCGTTGTGCGCGTAGAAGGACACGATGACCATGGAGAAACCTGAGAAGTGCGCTGTCACCGCCACGAACCCGTCGAGCGAGGAGGGGTGGTTGGGCGCCTGCAGCTTGGATGCCGCGAGCTTGGGTGCGCCGAGCCTGGCGACCTGGAGGTGGCTCTTGGACATGAACCACTCGCCTCCCTCGCTCGCAAACTCGACATGGTCGTCTGTGACGACTCTCTGGGTACGCCTAGCTGGATTGACGTGGAGGCGAAGCCCTTTCCCCCGAGCTTTGCCGTCGTACTTCTTGAGAGACTGCTTATCATGAATGTGAGTCTCGACGATACTGAAGAAGTCGTGTGGCTGCCCAACCAGCCATGACCACGCCTTCTCCCCCATGCAGGTGACATTCCCGTGGAATATCTTGGCCGTGCGGCCTCCCTCTGTCGGCTCCTGGGCCGACTGGCGACTAGGTTCCGCACCTAGTCACTCGCCCTGCTTCTTGTCCTCTGTGGTCTGCTGCGACTGCGGCTGGGGGGGGGCGCCGACGCCCTTGCCGTTGCTCTTGCCCTTCTGGTTGGCCATGGCCTGGAACTTCGCCTCTGACAGCCTCTGAGCCTCGGCCTTCACGGCCTCGGCCTCGGCGGCCTCGGCGGTGCCCGCTGGGGAGGCCGTCTGCGCGGCGGTGGCGCCCTCGGCACCCTGCGCTCCACGCGCGGCGCTCTCCCCAGGCGGCTCGGCACCCGCGCCTGCGGCAACGCCCTGGCCCTCCGCGTTCATCCTCTTCTTGGCAGCTCGATCCTCGATCTCAGACCTCAGCTTCTGAGCCTGGGCCAGCCACGCCTTGACCTCGGCCTCCTTGTTCTCTAGGTCCGACGCCGTCGCCTCTAGACTCGTGCGAAGCTGGCGTAGCACTGCCTTCTCGTGCTCCTCGCACTCCATGGTGTCTATATTCGCGAAAAAACTCTCGTCGTAGGAAACCTCGAAAATCTTGGTCTCGGATGCGCCCTTGGCGTCGGCCCGCTGCGTGGTGACGCCCTCGGCGCACGCCAATGCCTGCGCCGCGGCCGTCCGCGCCTTGAGCGCCTGCGCGACCTCGACGGCGCCCTTGGCCTCCTTGGCCTCGGCCAGCTCAAGCTGCTGGCGGAGCTTCAGCACGTGCGCCACCTGCTGGCCACGGCGGTGATCAGCATCCTTCCAGGCGCCGTCCGCCCGCCTCAGGGCTTCCACAGGGGTGGTGCCCTTGGCGGCGGCCGCCTCCGCCTCGAGCCGCTCGACCTGCTGCTTCAAGTTGGCCTGGAGCACAGGATCGGCAGTGGACTCCAGTGCTTGCCTGAGCACGTCGGCGATGGCTGAGGTCTTGTCGACACCCTTGCGCCTGCCCTTGCCTCCGCGGCCAGGGCTCGGCGAGCGTAGGATGCCACGTGGGTGCTGCAGCTCCTCGCACTCCTCGTCCGCGAACTGGACGACCTTCCGACGCGAGGAACTCGGCTTCTCGTACAAGCCAACTTTCTGGTGGCATCCAGGGCAGCAGAGATTGTGCTTGCTGGCTAGGATGTCGTTGTACTCACAGCGCTGGCAATTCTGACACTTTGTCCATGCTCGGCGGGGGGCTGCCTTGCCCGCGCCGGTCATGGCTGCAACTCGAAAACTAGGGTTCGTCTCTGCTTTAGTCGAGGCTGAAGCACAAATGGATGGGGCTGGTTGTGCTTAGCCTAGTCCCTCAAGTGCCCCGTGGCGGCACAGAGACTGGAGCTCGTCAGCTGAATAGCTCGGGCCCCAATGTTACTTGAGTGCGGCGAGGGCGGGGGGGAGGGGGAGGGGGGGGGGAGGTTCGAACCGGCAGTGACCCCCCCCCGGTTTTCCAGGGGGGGGGAGGGGTTCGAACCGGTAGTGACCCCCCCCTTTTCATAATGCACCGGGGTGGGTGGGTGGGGAGGTTGGAACCCCCAGTGGCCTCCCCCGGTTTTCGAGAGGGGGGGGGGACGGGTTGGAAACCCAGCGACCCCCCTCCCGTTTTCTACCAGCAACGGGAGAAAACGCTCTTTCACACCTCCAGTAACTGGTAGGCGCTATTTCTAGTTCGCGCGCGCGGGGGGCGGCTCATGGGGGTCCGCGGCAGAAAAATACCCTGGGCAAGTCCCCAGCCTTCAGGGCCTCCCAAGAGCCCCAAGAGCGGCCCAGAGGCCCCCGAGAGGTCCTAGAGCCTTCCTGGACACGACAAGATCGCTCCAGGACGCCCAAGATGACCCCCAGACGGCCCAAAAGGCATCCAAAAACACTCCCCAGAGGCCCCCAGGAGGCAAAAATAATAGATTTCCCGCAGGTGTTTGATGGATTTGGGCGTTCTCGCTTTTTCGGCTTCCCGACGCTCCAAGACAGCCCAAGAGGCCTCCGAGATCGCCCCAAGAAGGCCCAAGAAGCTCCCAAAGTGTCCCCAGGACGGCCCCAAGAGGAGACCCGCAGGGCAAACCTTACCAGAAATTCCGAGCTCTCGACCCCAAGAGGCACCCAGGAGGCCCCAAGAGGCCCCCGAGAGACCCCTAAGAGGCCCCCAAGAGGCCCCCAAGAGGCCCCCAAGAGGCCACCAAGAGGCCCCGAAGAGAGCCCCAAGAGGCCCCCAAGAAGCCCCCAAAAGGCTCCCAAGAGAGCCCAAGAGGCCCCTTGGAGGTCCCCAAGAAGCCCGGAAAGAGACTCCAAGGAGGCCCCCAAACCGCCCCCAAGCGGCCACGAATGCGCAAACAAACGCCTGCGATGGCACAATACGGGCTGGCGGAATGCGCGAAGCGATGGAATCAGTAAACGGCGGGTTGTCTCTATTCTCGGCCTGTGGGAGGTTACTTCCGAACACAGGGGCCGTCGAACACAGTTCTGGGACGACAAGCGGTACCCAGGAAGTGTTCCAGAGATCCAGGGGCCCCATTTGCTTAAAGACAGCAGACCCAAGCCCAAACAGCCAGACTCTACACGGAACGCGCTCGCCCTCGGGGCGAGCGCCCCCCGCTCCGAGCTCAGTGCTGCTGTTGCTTCCCTCTGGGTGAGGGGGGGGGCGATCAACGAGCAACGCCTCTGTGACACGAGCTAATGTTTTTTGTTGTCTGGGAAGACCGCTTTACCAGAAGAATCCTTACGGACCCCACCACGTATCCTTGCATGGATCAAGCGCATGCGCGCCGGCAAAGCTAGCTCCTCCTCTTCCTCCTCCTCCTCCTCCTCCTCCTCCTCCTCCTTCATCTCCTCCTCCTACGGCTGGAAGCAGTGCTACAAGAATTCGATTCGGAATGGCTACAACCCAAATGCGTTCGGTCGGGCGGACCTGACATGCGGGTCGTGTCGGGAGGGGCATTGACATGCGAGGTGCCTTCGCGAGAAGGAAATGCTCGAGCGGGGCGGGCAGATCCTGACGGGCGGGTCGGATCGAGGCACGAAACAGCGGACGTCCTCGCGAGAAGGAAATGGTTGAGACGGGCGGGTCGTGTAGGGCGGGGAGGCGAGCGGGTCAAACTTACGAACCAGAGTAGCATTGAGCAAGAAGCGTCTTCTGATTCTGAGACTGGCACTGGAACGCAAAGACGGAAGGGTTCGCGGAAGAAAAACTTAGAAAGGAGGAGGAAGGGGGAGAAACGTGGGGCAGGAGATGCAAGAAGAAGAGGAGAACCATTTCGTTGTGTATCCCCACATCCCGCCCCTCAACCCTCCCTCAACCTGATGATATCCCTTCCCCCCCCTCCTCCTCACCCTTCCCCCCTTTCATTATCCTCATATTAGACATGGGCTCACTCTCCCCTCCATCACTGTCATCCATCTCCCTCTCATCATCGTCACCGCCATCATCGGCAGCATCATCCTGAGCATCAACCTTCATCCTCCCCTCCTCAACCAGCGCTACGTTACAACAACTCTCTCGAATGAGACATCGGCTCGTGAATCATCCCCTGCAGAAAGGTTGCACAAACGCATGAAAACCATCCCTCTCACACAATCAATACAGCTGCCACTCCTACTCGGCAGAAAGAACCACTGAATACAACCCACACACATGAACTCGATTGGGGCACACCCAAAAACACAATCACTGCACGTGTAAACCGTGACTGACAGAAAGGACCTTTACGTTAAGCTCTCACACTGCAAATCCTCGCCCACATGAGCAATCGATTGTGGAATATCACACATGCAGACTGAATGCGGGCCTCCTTAGCACAATCATTACTAACAGTAGTGGTGCATATTACTAGCCAGTACCAATCGTTAACGAAAGTCCGCTCTGACAGTGGTGGTGCACTTGTAAAACTAACTCATGAGGAATCCGCCGACCCTGTCGGCGTGTGGAATGGGTTGTTGTTCTCCTCCGTGCCTCCTTCCCTTTCCCACCTTCTCCGTCTTCTTCTCGTTCGTCTCCCCCTCCTCCTCCTCCTCCTCCTCCTCCTCCTCCTCCATCTCTTCCTCCTCCTCCTCCACCTCTTCCTCCTCCTCCTCTTTCTCCTCCTCCTCCTCCTCACACACTTCCTCCACCTACCCTGTCACGTTGTCCTTTAGCTCCTTCCTGTGATCACACATCCCGTCGCCATCGACGGCCAAAACCTTCAGGGTCGGCGGCACCGGCCGTAAGGCCTTCACACTATACTTTACTTGAAAATCCCTGTCGCATCAGGAGCCGATGCGCAACACATGCCCCTCAAACCTACACATGCATCCGCCGACCCTGTCGGCGTGTGCGACAAGTTTTTCGGTTCGAATGGTCGTTGTCGCCGTCGCCGCTCCCCGCCTTCCCTGTGGCGTCCTCCTCAAGCGATCAACCCCGACGCAAATCAAACAACGTCGCACTTGATTCGAAGGGAAGTCCCGTCCTGTTGATCCCTTCCCTGGCTTGGGGTGGGGTAGCGGGGGGGGGTCCATGGAGGGGTAGGAGGGGGAAGTCCGCGAGAGATCGTGCAATCCCGCCTCCGTGCCAACTTGTGCGGGAGAAGGGCCCGACGGAGACAGCTTCGTATGGATAGGCCGGCGTACTCTTTGGCCTTCTTGATGGACCTCGTGGAATTGCAGACCATGGGCTATGATTACAAGACCGTCCACAGTGCTCTGCGTGTGTGTCATGCTGATCAGGCCACCCTTCAGTGCCAGACACTATTGCGCACAATGCGCGTGACGTGGCCGTCAGTCCGCCGATCCGTACTATCACGTCTTCCCCGAATTACTTCCGAACTAAGAGATTCAGCATTTTCTTTGTATGGGCTGCAGCTTTGAGGCTGAAAGGGGCCGCGTGACATTTATTTCCCACCACCCTTGGGATTGTGAGTTCTACTGGCAGTCGCGCGAGATTTCGAATGTTGCCTACACCGGGAATTTTAATTAAGAAAACTTTAACCTAAGAAAACAGACTCTGGAAACCCCGTTTTCTTAACCCGCGGTCTGGGTCTGGATCTACAGAAACCCCGGGCTATAGAGATCAATACATGATAGCATCAAACATCATTTAATAAAATAATATATTAGAATACCCAAGCGCTCCTCCTACCGAAATGAAGCAACCCATTCCGGTTCCGACGGCGATGCACAATGTCAATCAATTGAAATGCACATGATGCCAATCAATTCAAATGCTCAGATGCCCCCCTCCTCCTCCGCCTCCTCCTCCTCCTCCGCCTCCTGCTCAGATGCTCTCCTCCTCCGCCTCCTCCTCCGTCTTCTTGTTTTGTTTCGGCGTCTATCTTACATACTTAAGAAAATCTCAATAGTCTACCCTGGAACTCAGATTTTCTTAAATAGGGTTAAGAAAATCCAGACCCTGGCTCCGAAGTTGCTTTTTCTTAATTATCCTGTAGGGTGTATGCCAGTCGTTCATATTTGCCTGCACGACACCTTGTTCAGAACGATGGATCCCCATGCAGGGGCGGTGTCGCTAGCAGCAGCGGGCGCTTAAAGACTGTCGCACAGGCCTGGTCCCTCAGGAAATTGAGCACTCACTCCGAACATCGTGGTGATTTCTCGTACGGCACACGCAGGCCATCAGTCTGCTAACCGTTCTCACTTTTACAAGGGGGGTAGCGGGGGGAGTACAGGGGGGTCCCGGCTGCCCCCCGTGGACAGGGGGACAGGGGGGTTGTCCCCTTGCGGACAAGGGAAACTCAGGACCCCTCCTCCCGCCTCCCTGGGCCACCACCACCACTCCCTCCTCGTAGACCCCCCTTTCAGGCCGCTCCTCACTATTATCTACTGTTGCGGGGTGCTGCTTGCTTTTTCCACATGCGTGCAAGATCCCTCAGATCCGTTCCGAGGCGGCTCCAAGTGGAGACGGAGCTTCCCAAAAAGTTCCCCAAGAGGGCCCCGAACAGAGCGCAATAGGCTCCCAAGCGAGCCCCAAGAAGGGCTCCAGTGCGTCAGCTTCGTCGTCGCCGCCGCCGCCGTCGTCGTAGTCTCTTCAAGGTCGGCGGCACCAGCCGCAAGCTCTTCCCAATAATTTATGAGCGGCCCCTGGGGCCCCCGGACGAAAAGTACCCCGGCAAGGTCCCGGGAGAAGCCACCAGAGCACTCCAGGGGAGGGCCATTTTTCGACACCCTCACGAGGATCGTGGCCTCCGAGGGGGGAGCCGCAATCGACTACCCCCCCTCCCGCCCCAAGAGGCCCCCCAAAGCCCCTCAAGAGGGCCTGGGGGCCCCCAAGACGCCGCCAAGGAGCCCCAAGAGACTCCCAACAGGTCCCCAGGTCCCCAAGAGGCCCTCAAGCGTGAGGCCCTAAAGAGGGCTGCAGGGCCAGCGGAATGAGCGAAGCGATTAAATAATTCATGGGGAAGACACCCTTCAAACAAAAAACCCAATGCATACATCCTTCTCCACAGAAAGAACGGCTTTGGGAAAACCGGCACGGAAGGACTCCAAGCGAACAGCCTCCCTCACATAATGAATATAAATGTATCAACCATCCCTGGCATAATACAGATTCCAAATCTAGCTCCTCTCTCAAGATGGGTGTATGTGCAAACCCGCATATACGAGCTGGATGTGATAGCCCCCTCGCACCAGGAATCGATGTACAAGTCCTCTCACGCATAAGGTGGTTATTCGTGAGATGGCAAGGTGCACTCTATGCGAATAGCTCGCCGCGAAACGAAAAAAAATGTCTGCCTCGCCCCCACGCAGGAGAAATCTCAGTGCAACTCCTCTCCCGCAGAAGTGGCTCTCGTGTAAAACTCGCGTGAGAAGATATGTTTCGAAAGCCTCCCTCGCAAAAGAATCTGGAATGCGAACCCTTCCCCACACAAAGGGGCAGATTCCCCAAGCAGTGCTTGCACTTAGGGGTTCCCCGTCCTTATTCAGAAACTGGGCCTGTCTGCCGTTCCGGCGGCTAGGTTGTCGCCGTCGCCGCCCCGTCGCCGCCTCGTCGCCACCCGTCGTCTGGGCCTGTCTGCCGCTCTGGCGGCTAGGTTGTCGCCATCGCCGCCCCGCCGCCGCATCGTCGCCGCCCGTTGTCTGCGACTGTCTGCCGCGCTGGCGGCTATGTCGTCGCCGTCGTCTACCCCCGTCCCCCCTGGCCGGACTTAACGGGAGCCCTTCGCGTACCACAATCGACATACGAATCAACCTCATCGTCCATGCGGAAAACTGGTTCATACCATCCCAGCTGCACCGGCATCGCCACTCGCCTCCCTCATCTTCTTGAAAAATACAATGCGCGAGCACTCGTTCATCAACAAGCGTAGGCTTCCAAGAATCCCTTGCAAAAGATGGGACGAAGTGCACGCGCGCGCCGTCGCGCACGCATGCCGAAATCATTCAAAATCCGTAGGTTCCATAAGGAGAAGTTGTTGAGTGCTGGGTGTTGTGTTGTGGACGGAAGAGGTCCATCAAGTCCCGACCGACCACCACGACCCAGCCCATGTCATGGGCTGGTGGAAGCGGCTGCAGTTGCAAAGGGCGAACATCGTTCCGAGCTAGAGCTGAAAAACCTTCAAAACAAGAAGCCTCACATTTGAGTGCGAAAATCACATGAATCATGTCTGAACTCCTGTAATAACTTTACAGAAAGTGTGATAACTGGTGCGTGCGGAGGGCAATACATACATCTATGCACATCCTTTCCCATCCTCCTCGTCCTCCTCGTCCTCATCGTCATTTTCCGCCTCTTCCTTCTGACCAAAAGGACCCCAGGCGATACGACGGCATTGAGGCCTTGGCCTTTGTTCTCAGCGACTCCACGAGGAGGTTGTACATCCTCTCTGCGTTCTCCTGCGCCCGTCTCGGTGGTCAGACGAAGCAACGAGGAAGGTGGCTGAGGTCGAGAGGGAGCAATCGGGATTCGGAAGAGCGGTGAAAAGCGGAAGGAAAAGGGGGGTAAGGAATGGGCCAGGAGGGGAAAAAGGAGGGTGGAGGCGGAGGGCAAGATCAGCCATCATCGAATCGGGAAACAGGATCGGATCGTAAAGCGCGTCGAATCGGGATTCATTAGCACGGAATCGGAATCGAATCGGACCAGCCGCGCCAGGCTGCGCCACGCAGACACCTGGCCGCCGGGCCGCATTAGATCGCCAGAACATCGGAATCGAATCGGATCGATCGGGTATAAATGAACCCTGGAAGGCGGCTGGTGGTTGGAAAAGATGACGTGTCCTCAGCCTGCCCCCCCCCCCACCTCTTGAGAAGAGACGAGGCGCGTGTGTCCGCCTGCAGGCGGGCCCCTCAGGAGCGGGGCCAGTCCAAATGTGCACGTGTGCAAGGTAATCCTTTTCCCAGCCGGTTCATAGTGTCCGGTTTCCTGCAACATCCAGCCCCGTCCTAGTATCATCCCCAGTGCTTGATCGTATACTGTGTGAGATGCCGTCGCACCACACGGGGGGGACAGTGAGGGGGGAAACATCGACCCAGCATCGGCGATACGTCGCCGACAAATCGGCGAGGTGCCTCGGCAGCGAGACCGCGCGCTCCTGGCCGGAAAAAGGGGGGCCCCGGCTGGTCTGGGCCCCGATCGGCGACGAGCGGGAGGATTACGCTCAAGATTGGCAGCAAGGATGCTCAGTAGGGATGCAGGCCCGTTGGGCGCCCATGTCGAGGCTCCGCGAGCGGGGCTGGCCGCCGAAAGTGGTGAAGGATGGAGCGAAGAGAGGCACGGATGCAAGAATACCCCTGGGAAGGTGACCCAGTCTTACCACACTTGTCGACTGTAGGGGTCGATGCGCCCCCCCTGGGGCCAGTCGCCCATGCCGCTGTCCCTGGCCTCCCCGCCTTCCTCCCGCTGCGAGTTGCAGCGCAGGCTCGCCAGGGGGCAATTTGTTCCGGGGCCCGTCGCCGAGCTGCAACCACGTGGCGGAGGCCCGTGATGAGATCGCCGTGGCGGTGAAGTCTCCGCCGCGGCCGGCTCGGATGCCCAAGCGCGATCCAGACACAGTCCCCGAGTGCTGCCGCACCCCTGTCGCGGTTGGCACGAGGGCGGACGACAGGGGGGGCGGGGCTGGCTCAGGAATGGGAAACGTCAGCCTCGAATCAGCGATCCATCGCCGACAGGTCGGCGATAGGACCGCGATGGCAAAACCGCGCGTTCCTGGGCGGGGTGGGCTTTCAGGCCCCTGTCGACGACAGTGGGCGATTGGGGGCCGATGCATCCCCCCTGAGCCTGTTCCCCCCTAGCGTTGCCCCTGATGTGGGAACCAAAAGGAACCGCTACCGCTACTCCCGGTTGTGACCACAATTCCTCCTCCTCCTCCTCCTGCTGCTTCTGCTTCTCCTCCTCCTCCTCCTCCTCCTCCTGAAAGTCAGACCTCCCCCGGTTCTGACCACAATTCCAAGGCAAATCCAGCCGTGGCAACGAGGGCCTCCCAGAAGGCCCCAAAAACACGAGAACGAGGCAAGCGCAGCGGTATCGGTACCTCCCCGGAGATGCGACGCCCTGGTCTTTTCAACACGGAACCCCTGGAAACCCCGACCCCTTCCCACAGGCCAATTTTCCATGCCGAGTCGTTTTACAACGGTCTCGGGGCCCAGCGAGGGCCCCCAGAGGCCGAAAACGGCGGAAACCCTCCCGTCGCTATTCTTTCACGACCCCAGCACGTCTGGGTAACTTCTCCTCCTCTGAGCCGTGGTGCCTTTTCCTCTACTGACCTGCAGCTGGCGTCGTGGACGCAATTTGGCGGCGAGCACAAGGGGGTAGGGGGAGGGAGCAAGACTTCTTAGGAGGAGGCTGCTTCTTAGAAGACGCCGGCCCTGCATCTATAGACAAAGCCCACGCCTTCTAAGATGCAGGGGTGTTCTAACAATTTTTCCAAGCAGCAATGGTAATGAAGGACTATTAACCAACAGAGTATCGTTCAACCTATCCCCATCCCCAGCGGCGTGGCCTGGGCCCCACTGGCCGATTTACCCCCCTAGATGGGAATATAAGCCGTTCCCTTCGGGTTTCGAGGGGTGCATCCCCAACTGGGAGGTACGTTGGTGGGGGTCTCGAAGGGGATGGGGATGTGGATGGGGGTCGGTTAAACGATACTGACCAGTGAAACGAGCCCACGCTTGCAGTGCAACTTTCTGGTGGCCTCCGCGAGGCGGCACCAAGTGATCGCAACGATCTGTGACGCATAGCAGCCAGGCAGCCGCGAATCCAGCGCCAGCGACACGAAGAGACCACGACAGCGGGAGGACGAGCGGGAGGAGAAGAGAGGCCGAGGAGGCCGAGGAGCGAGAAGGACAGACTCGCTGTTCAGGGATGGATCAAGCCTGAAATTGAAGTGGTACTCCGCTCGCGCACGCAACAATATCACGGACTCGGCGCACTATCATCCCACTCTGCGCTGCTCAGGGTGCTCTGCTCTGGCAGGACCGTCCCAGAAGACTGAAACTCGCAAGGCCAAGAGTTGCATCCCGATGGCAACTAGAATATAGCGGATCAATATATCTATATATATATATAGATATAAGATAGCTGCCATAAGACAGGCAAGAGCTGATCCAACAGCTGCAGGCTGCCCACAAGGCCCAGCCGTGTGGTGGCGGCAAGCCGACTAAGGCAGCGCGCGCTAGCAGCGGCTCCCTGGCGAGAGCGGCCGACAAGGCCAGGCGGCACGTCAGTGGCCTACCCCCGCGTGCAGCTGGCCCGCACGCCAATTCTTCGCACTGGAGCGGCCACCCTGGCGCACTCCGTGCCACGACCCCGGGAGAGGAGGAGGCGAGGAGGAGGCGGAGGAGGGAAAGGCGGCGGAGGGCGACTGCATGCGCTACCCGAGCGCTCTGGGCATCCCCAGCCGCGGACAGGCCTGCCAGCGCAGACTAACATATCGGCATCACGATTCGGGGGGAGGGGGACGAGGCGGAGAAGGAGGAGGAGGAAGAGGAAGGGCGAGTGGTAACACCTAAGCTCCTCGTCTCACCCTTCCCTCTTGTTGCACGTGCATGGTAGGGGGTACTGTCTTCGCCGCCCTCTTCTCTTTTGAGCATGGGCTTCGGACCTCTTTAGCCCTTAGGTAGCGAGCGAGCGAGCGAGCGAGCGAGCGAAGAGGAGGGGGAGGATCACCCACGCAGAGCGTCTCGGTTTGGCGGCGTACCTGGCGGGCGTCTCGCCGCTCTCGCCCTGGCGCCGCCGACCCCTGAGCGCAACACATCGACACCACGAATCCTCGGACGAGGGAGGAGGAGGAGGAGAAGGAGGAGGAGGAGGACGAGGAGAGGGGTCACCCTCGCCGGGCGGCTGCCTGGCCACCCAAAGAACCCTGGGGACCCGAGACACGCCCGCCGGCGCAGGCCGTACAACCACAGGCTGCTCCGAAACGACTGCGGCGGGCGCGTGCCGTGGCGACCTCCTCCTCCTCCTCCTCCTCCTCCTCCTCCTCCTCCTCCTCCTCCTCCTCCTCTTCCTCGTCCTCCTCCTCCTCCTCCTCCTCCTCCTCCTCCTCCTCCTCCTCCACCGCCGCGCTCGCCGGCGCCGCCTGCCCGTCGGCGTGCGGCGCGCGGGGTGCCGTCGGCGGCGCGGCGCCGCGCTCGGCCGGCGGGTCGGCGGGCCAGGAGATCCCCGCCGCCGGGGGCGGGCGGCCGCTCGCCCGCGGGCCGTGCGCGTCTGGAGCGAGGCAGGCCGCGGGGCCCCTGGAGGCCCTTCGCTGCTCGCGCAGCCAGTCGGCCTGCTGCGGGGCATGCCCAGGATCAGCCGGGAGGCACCCGCGGCGCGCCCGAGGAGGAGGAGGAGGAGGAGGAGGAGGAGGAGGAGGAGGAGGAGGAGGAGGAGTAGGAGGAGGAGGAGGAGGAGGAGGTGCTTCTAAGAAGCTATTCCCCCCTCCCCCTACCCCGTCTGCGCGTGGCCGACGGACACCCTCCTGCCCTCCGATCCTCTCCCCACCTCCTCAGGTTTCGATGTTTCGAGGTTCGAGGTTTTCAGGCGTTTTCGTCGATTCTCGGCGACGTTCCAGCCTCGGGATGTGCTCCGGCGGCTGCGCCTCGCCGAGAGCGTTCTGTGGGGGCCCCAAACGTCCCGAAAAGCGCGTGGCCGAGCGATGGCGGCTGCCCCTTTCCAGGCAGGGCGCCGCCCCGAGAGGGGAACGCGCCTGCATAACCCAGCGGGACGCGATGGCGGGCGGTGGGCACCGATCCCGCCAAGGCAGGGCCAGAGGTAAGACGAAGCCAGGACTAGGACAGATTCGGGTGAGGGCAACTCGAGAATCTCTGAGATCCGGCGGCTCTGGAAGATGTATCGGGCGCCGCGGCCTTCTCAGAGCGTTCCCGAGCGCTCCGAGAGCGTTCAGGAACGCTCTGAAGGGATTTGCCCTCGTCCCAGTCCCATCCGAAGGGGCCTCCTGCATGGGGTCTGAGCAGAGGGGGTCGGAGGATCACGCCGCATCGCCGATGCATCGGCGACGATGCATTGGCGATGCGCTGGCGACGTCGGCGACGCGCCAGCGCCGTCGGCGTGGAGAAAATCGGGCTCCACATCGAGCCTATCGCCGATGCATCGGCGAGGCGGCGCGAGCATCCGACCCCATCTACTCGGACCCCATCTGGGAGTCCTGGAAAGGCGCCTCTCCCTGCAGCCGGGCCTGAGCTGGATCGAATCGCGGGATCGGATCGGCTCGGAAACGAAAACGGGTCGGATCGCGGGCGAATAGCGAACTGTCCCGAGCCGAATCGAGGTCACTTCGCCGCGCCCTGCTCCAGCTGGCCCCAGCTGGCGAATCGAATCGTATCGACTCGAAGCGTAGGCGGCCCTGACAGGCGTCGGATCACTGTGAGGACTCCCGAATCAGATGAGACAGGGCTTTCTCTTGGCCACGGCGAGCCTCGGCCGCAAACTAGTTCCCCAGCCTGGACATGAAGAACGGCCCGAGAGCCAGAGCGCTACCGGAACCCAGAGTGGCCCTAGTCCCACCAGCCCTCGGGGCGCAGGTGGTTTTAACGAGTTTTGTCTTCCCTGTTCCCACAACCCCTCCTTCCCCTGCGCGGGTGAGGGGTTTATCATTCTTCCCCATTGACATACACCCCCTCCCCCAGGTGACCGGCGGCCAACCAGGAATAATGATTACCCTCCCTCCACCATCCCTGTCAAAAACAGAACAAAACGCACGTTGCGTCCACGTGAAGAGCATGCGCGGCCAACAGGATGCGGCCCCGCCCCACCACCCCTGTCAAAAGACCATACAAAGGACACTTTGGGGCAAAGTCTTGAATCATGTTCGTGAGGCCCGCGAGCACTTTGCATTGTCTTTGACATGGACGGCGGGAGTGTCAGCATATTCCCCTGCTGTGCGCAGACAATATGCTAACACCCCTAACAAAAGACAATACATAATGCACCTCGCGGCCAAATCTGGATCATGCGCGGCCACCCAGCGATCACTTACAAGCGGTTTTTGACAGGGACGGCGGGCCTGCTGTGCGCAGGCCCACCAGGCACAATGATGGGCATTGCTTTTCGACAAGGATGGCGGGGGCCGACAAGTTTCCCGATGTGTGCTGTCACGTGCGCAGGCGCACCTGACGCACTCTGCACGTGCCCCGAAAGTAGCACACCTGGCGCGGCTGCAGTGTGCGGCACACCTGGCGCACCCAGAGCACGTGGCGCATGTGACATATGTGGCGCACCAGGCGTGCCTGGCACGATCGGGCCCTAAGAGTGCCTGGCGCGCCTGGCGCGCTTGGCAGGCGCGGCGCCCCTCGCCCCAGCGTCGCGCACCTGGGGTCGTCTGTGGTTCCCAGTAGCTGCCCATCCAAAGACGACCGCTGAACATGCTCAGCCTCGGGTGTTACTTATGTGTTGAGAGGGCGGGTGGGAGTGAGCTAGAAGCTAGACGGCTTGCGGACGGGTGGGTAGCTTGACCCCTCCCTCTACCCCCTCTCCTGGGTCCGGGAGGGGGGGCGCGAGGCGCTTGAGCGCCCAAGATGGCCCAAGATGCCCCGAGACGGCCCAAAATCGGTTTCAAGTACCCTCCGGGCCCTCCAAGGACCCTCCCCCAAGAGGCCAAAATGGCTCCAAAACCATAGGAAAATAACTGGTTGTTGCAATCTCGCCTTTTCGCTGCTGGTGGGCTTCCGAGGCCTCAAGATGGCCCCGAGACGGCCCAAGAGAGCCCCAAGAGGGGCCCAAGAGCATCCCAAGAGGGCCCCAAATGCGCGGGAGGGCGGGTGGAAATGAGCTAGACGGCTTGCTATCCAAAGAATGTCTTGATCACTGTTTCCTGTAAATACGCACCCCTCCCCCCATCCGGCTAGCGGCCAACCCGGAAACATGCCGACCCCATGCGAGCCACCCCCCCCACCATCCCTGTCGAAAAAATACAAAACGCACTCTGCCTCCACATGAGGAGCATGCGCGGCCAACAGGATGCGGCCCCGCCCCACCATCCCTAGTCAAAGACCATACAACATATACTTTGGGGCAAAGTCTTGAATCATGTTCGTGAGGCCCGCGAGCACTTCGTATTGTTCCCAACCATCCTGTGGTGTTGGGTCCTCGTTTTGACGAGACAGCGCCGAGCGTCCCTCCTCCTCCTCCTCCTCCTCCTCCTCCTCCTCCTCCTCCCGCTGCCCCCCCTCCCTCTCCCCATCATCAGCATCACCGTCACCATAATCATCGTCATCATCATCATCATCATCATCATCATCATCATCATCATCACCATCATCATCAGTTCGGCACACCCCTCACACGGTTCGTGGCCCCATAGGGCGCCCCACCGAAAGCCCCAGTGGCTGCGTCCTCATGCGTCACAGCCACCCATTACGGCACACCCTTCACACGGTTCGTGGCCCCATAGGGAACTCCACCGAAGGCCCCAGTGGCTGCGTCCCCATGCGTCACCGCCACCCATTACGGGACACCCTTCACACGGTTTGTGGCCCCATAGGGAGCTCCACCGAACGCCCCAGTGGCAGGGTCCGCATGCGTCACCGCCACCCATTACGGGACACCCCTCGCACGGTTCGTGGCCCCATAGGGAGCTCCACCGAAGGCCCCAGTGGCAAAGTCCGCATGCGCCACCGCCACCCATTACGGCACACCCCTCACACGGTTCGTGGCCCCATAGGTAGCTCCACCAAAGGCCCCAGTGGCTGCGTCCGCATGCGTCACCGCCACCCAGGACAGCGCTTCGTGGCCCCATAGGGAGCTCCACCGAAGGCTCCACTGGCAAGGTCCGCAGGCGTCACCGCCACACAGGGCAGCGCTTCATGGCCCCATAGGGAGCTCCACCGAAGGCCCCAGTGGCAGGGTCCGCATGCGTCACCGCCACCCAGGACAGCGCTTCGTGGCCCGTGGCAGGGTCCGCATGCGTCACCGCCACCCAGGACAGCGCTTCGTGGCCCCATAGAGAGATCCACCGAAGGCTCCAGTGGCAGGGTCCGCATGCGTCACCGCCACCCAGGACAGTGTTTCGTGGTCCCATAGGGAGCTCCACCGAAGGCTCCAGTGGCTGCGTCCGCATGCGTCACCGCCCCCCAAGACAGCGCTTCGTGGCCCCATAGGGAGCTCAACCGAAGGCTCCACTGGCAGGGTCCGAATGCGTCACCGCCACCCAGGACAACGCTTCGTGGCCCCATAGGGAGCTCCACCGAAGGCTCCGGTGGCAGGGTCCGCATGCGTCATCGCCACCCAGGGCAGCGCTTCGTGGCCCCATAGGGAGCTCCACCGAAGGCTCCAGTGGCAGGGTCTGCATGCGTCACCGCCACCCACGACAACGCTTCGTGGCCCCATAGGGGGCTCCACCGAAGGCTCTAGTGGCAGGGTCCGCATGCGTCACCGCCACCCAGGACAGCGCTTCGTGGCCCCATAGGGCCTGGCGCAGCTGGAATGCGGCACACCTGGCGCCCTCAGAGCACGTGGCGCATCTGGCGCACCAGGCGTGCCTTGCTCTCTCGGGCCCCAGGGGTGCCTGGCGCGCCTGGCGCCCATGGCACGCGTGGTGCATCTCGCCCAAGCGTCGCGCACCTGGGGTCGTCTGTGGTTCCCAGTAGCTGTCCATCCAAAGACGACCGCTGAACATGTTCAGCCTCGGGTGTTACTTATGTGTTGAGAGGGCGGGTGGGAGTGAGCTAGAAGCTAGACGGCTTGCGGACGGGTGGGTAGCTTGACCCCTCCCTCTACCCCCTCTCCTGGGTCCGGGAGGGGGGGCGCGAGGCGCTTGAGCGCCCAAGATGGCCCAAGATGCCCCGAGACGGCCCAAAATCGGTTTCAAGTACCCTCCGGGCCCTCCAAGGACCCTCCCCCAAGAGGCCAAAATGGCTCCAAAACCATAGGAAAATAACTGGTTGTTGCAATCTCGCCTTTTCGCTGCTGGTGGGCTTCCGAGGTCTCAAGATGGCCCCGAGACGGCCCAAGAGAGCCCCAAGAGGGGCCCAAGAGCATCCCAAGAGGGCCCCAAGAGCGCCCAAGAGCACCTCAAGAGCGCCCCAAGAAGGCCCCAAGAGGACCTCAAGAGCGCCCGACGGGGGGGCGGGGCTGAATTGAGGACCCCCTCCTTTTGAGCTACGGGGGCCAAGACGGCCCCGAGAGACCTCTCAGACCCGCCCAAGGGCCCAAACAGAGCACAAAAAGAGCCCCAAGAGGGCCCCTAGAGGGCCCCAAGAGGACCTCAAGAGAGCCCCAACATGGCTCCAAGAGACCCCCGAGAACCTCTCAGAACAACGCTTCAACTCGCCTGGCAAACTGTTCCTGAATGGGCTGCTGGGGATACTTTTTTCGGTCGCGTCCACCAGCAAGAGCGCAAGCGGAGTCAGAAGCGCTCCGGGACACGGAAGCGGCCTAATTAGCTAATTACTAAACGCGCCGCAGGCCGGCAAGCCCACTCACCAAGCAGCGGCAAACTGCGCGGAAGAGCTGGCAAGCTGAGGGCGTCCAGGGAAGCTCAGGCACTTGCAGCCCAGCAAAACTCTGGGGAATTAGGGGTGTGCCGTGAGGCAAAGCCCGCTCGAAGCACGAGGACGAGTGCGGGCTGCTGGGGATACGCGAGGCGTCAATTCCGGCGTCTCGGCCGTACCCTCGCGTCCGCGCCAGGTCTTCGTCCCCGTTCCTTCTGTTCCCGTTCCGATCGTACCCCTCCCTCCCTCGCCCCCCCGGGCGGGGCCAGCAGTCCCTCTTCGCGCGATGGGGGTAGTTGAACGGATTCTCGTCATCCTCGCTCGGCGCTCGGCAGAGGGCGGCGAAGACGGTCGTCGTCGCGTCGTCGCCGGCACTTCGTAGTCGTAGTCGTCGGCGTCAACCTCGTCGGCAACGTAGCGCCTCGCGGCCGCAGAGGAGAGGAGCAGGAGGGGAAGCATCATGATCTAATAGCTCAAAGAGCTCATGCAGTCTGGCACCGATGGGCCAGGAGTGACGGAAGATTTGAAATAAGAGGACAAACCAGAAAATTAGTTTTCGTAGCCATTTTGGCTCAAGCCATTTTGGCTGAAGGCCATGTGCGGAAACTCGATCCCCCGCGTGCGGAGGTTGGACGGTCTTAGTACGCTGGTCGCGCCGCGGCTCGGCAGACGCCATGCTATCGTGAAATACCTCACGAACTGTGAATGGCACGAAAACAACACACATCTCTAATGCGAATGGGATACTTCGTCAGACATGGACAACAGCCAAATCCCAAAGACAGCATGATCGTTACCACCCCTGCTTTCACTTAAGAAGGTGAATGACTACGGCAACGTACCCTCGAATGAGAAGGACAATATTGGAAGCCACACCTCTGCGACCGCCGCGCACGTTGTTTACCCCTGAACGCCAGCAACCTGAACAAGGAGGCCCCGATGTTTACCCCGCAAAATGTATGAGCACAGCGACCACAAAGGAGGTCAATAGCTGCCAATACGACGGAACAGCTAAGAGTTCGGCAACTTCGAGCATGATACATTCGTGCGAAAGGGGTACGAGTAAAGGCTGGGTTTTGCCACGGGAAGTGGGTATAACGAAGGGACGCAAGCCCTAACAAGAGGGCTCTACCAGCTACCGCTTCAACAGGCTAGATACCACGTGGTCGAATCCATGCCGCGCAAGCCACCAGCCGAGCGTCAAGGGCGGCCACATGCTGATCTACGAAGACAACTTGCTGATCTACGAGGGCCGCAGCTTGAGCTTCTAGGGCAACAGGCAACGGAGGTACGAGGGCCACAGGCAGAGCTTCGAGAGCCACCAACAGGGCTACGAGGGCCGCTGGCTGACTTACGACCTGCTGAGGTTCGAGAGCCATCAGCAAGAGCTCAGAGGAGGGCCACCAGCTGAGCTGCGAGGGCTGCAAGCTGAGCTGTGAAGGCCAGAAGCGGGCCTTCGAGGACCATCAGCTTAGCTACCAGGCAGGCTGAGCTACCCGGGCCACCGAATGAGCCACGAGAGCAAACGGCTGCGCTACGAGGGCTACGAACGCCACCGGCTGAGCTGCCAGGGCCAACTGGTGGGCTACGAGAGCCGGCACCAGACGTACCAGGAGCACCTGCTGAGCCACAAGGCCAACAAGCTGAATTACGAGAGCCCGCCAGCGGAGCTTCATGGGCAACCAGCTGAGCTACCAGGGCGACCAGCAGGGCTGCGAGGACCACCAGCAGCGCCGGGGGCCACCTGTTGAGGTACGAGGGCAAGCAGCTGGGCTACGACGTCCACCAGAAGAGCGCCTCCCTCACACATCACGCAGGAATGAGGAGGCCGCAGAGGTCAGAGAGATCGCAGCAACCCAGTGACAAATGTGAAAGAGAGCACCAGCTCCGATCCGTACCATCGAAGCCTTCCACGGGGCGGGCCGCATCTCCTACGGCGAGTACTAGCAGCACATTGCCATAATGCACCGACGGATGATACTGTTTGGAGAAAAAGGCAAAGAAAGAGGCGAAAGAGAATCACCTCGGGAACCGGGCGACAGACCACGAATCAGCCAGATCGACGCTACACCTGCCCAAAGCCGGCTGCAAATGTTGGAGGCCTGGACATGGGCACAAACACCAACACAGGGGGTTGCCTCCACAGGGGGAAGATGATCCTGGATTCCGGTGTTGGTGGTACTGTTTCGGCCACCTTGCAAGCCAGAATATTACCACCATCACCGAGATCGGGATCGTCTTCCCTCGGTGGAGGCACGCCGCCGATCTTGGTGTTGGTGGCAATATCTAATCTCTGGGCATGCGAAAATGCTTCGATATTGCGTCAAATCCTCGCTCCCCCAGTCGCTCACAACAGCCGGCTAACCGCGTGCAAAACAAGAGAGAGACCCCCCCCCACGGATGAGAGGGCTGCGTACGGCCCTATAGGCGCTACCTCGGGATACCTCCGTGTGGCGCCTCTCGACGACAGCGCGGCCGGCCAGCCGGAAGGCGGGCACACGGACACCACGGCCCCCGCCCGACATGTTTGGGGACACTGCCCAGCTATAAATCAGTGTGTCTATCGTTCGCGGTGAACCCCGCGATCTTCCTGGCGTGCCACACGATCTACGAGCCGATCACGCGAGCGACCTGGCCGCTCCACCCCACCCCCTCCTCCTACAGCAGGCGCACATGGCAATAAACCTTTCTGTGAGAAATCGAGGGGCACATTTTTCGTCGATCTTACAAGGCCTCACGGTGCCCCTGGGCTTCCGTAGATCTCTGGGACCATCGGGTGATCCGAAATTTCCGTGGGGTACCTGCCGGCAGGTTTCTCTGTCTCTGCCTCTCTCTCTCTCTCTCTTTCTCCCTCCTCTACCCGGAAGAAGATCGCACCCATGATGAAAGAACAACACACGCTCAAACCTATAGGGAGCGGGAATGGGAAAAGGGCAAGACTATGAAGGCGCTCCCGGTATGGGTGCGAGACGTCGGACACCCCGAGGGGGGGCCCCGTTCGAGCGGGGGCCCCATCCGACAACAAACAACAATAGCAGACTACCTATCAAACCACTCCAACCCAACCCGACCGCCGACCCCACTGAAAATGACTGACAAATTGAGGCCTTCGGGTTGGGTTGGGGTGGTTTGTTGGTGGTGAATAGCTCCCCCCCCGGAACTCCGCCCCAGAAATCCACCAACCCAGTCGGCGCGTGGCTCTTCGACGCAAGGCCAGCCCAACCCAAACTCAAGGGAGGGCCGAAAAACGCTCCTCGAACTCATCCCTGGAGCGTCCTGGAGCCTCCTGGGGCCGCTGCAAATAGTGGCAAGACTGCTCTCACGGATTTTCCTGTGCTGCTGAATTGCGAAGAAGTCTCAAGCGAAACGGCATGTCGGGCATCCGCGAGTAGCAGCAAAAATGCGCTGAAGGAGTCCCTTGTGGTGCTGAATTGCGAAGAAGTCCCAGGCGACAAAACAAGTCCGGCATCTACGATTAGCAGCCATCTGGTTCTGAAGGACCCCCCTGTGGTGCTAAAATGTAAAAAACTAAATCGAAACGGCCGTTCCAGCATTCTCAAGTAGCGGCAAGACTGCCCTGAGTTCCAGCCCCCTGTGGTGCGCTGAAGTGCGCGGGAGTCTCAAGCGAAACGGCCGTTCCGGCATCCGCAAGTAGCGGCAAGACTGCTCCAAAGGACCTTAAATTGCGAAGATGTCCCAGGCGAGAGCACCATTCCTGAGGTTCGTGCCTTCTCGGGCCAGGACCTCTCGGAGTAAATTGTGAAGAAATATCGCGCGGGAGTGTTGTTGTCGTTGGGGGGACGGTTTGGGCAGAACCCCGAGACGCTTGAGCATGAACCTCTAATTCAAAGGAATGCAGCCGGCGCCTAGGCCAGAGCACCACCAGGGCGGATATAAGGGGTACATCAGTACTAATTGAAATTCAACAACGCAGCAACAATCCGCACCGCGGAACCCCACTTCAGCCACGCGCCCAGGGACAGTTGATGACCGTTCGGCCCCTCACTCTGATCAAGACCTATCCAATACTAATACGTGAGCACGTATACTGCAAAGGCAATGGCCGATGAGATGGCGAAGCGTGCGTCTGATTACGGCGGGAGAGGCAGAGAGAAGGACGGAGGAGGAAAAGTGATGGAGGAGGGAGGAGAGAGAAGGGAGGGGGTCCTGCGTCTCATCGAACGTGGAGTCCAGGGAGGACTGGGGTATCACCATGATGCTCTGTTCCTGGCGGTGCTGTTCACATATGAAGACATGGCGACCTTGCGGCAGAAGACCCCAGACAGCTCTAGCGGTCGCTCTGGGTCAGATTGAACCAGGCCTTTCCATTGAGCCAGGCCAAATCAGACTAAGTCAGCCTGGGCAGCATCTCTAGACTGACCTAGGTGTTCATCAACTCTGCATGAACTAGGCCAGACAGGCAGAGGCCGCGAGTGCTTCTGACGCGCGGCTTGCGGCGCTCACCAGTCTCCTGATCGGTGTTCGCACCATTCGCCCACCATTCGCCTGACATTCGCCTGACATTGGCAAGCCCCTGGGTCCCCGCCCGCCTCTCGGGTGCATGGGACACGCACCCAAACAATGACAACTGCCGCTTCATGATCACCCCGGAGGCCGCCCAGGCGCGCCGAGCGGGCAACGGCTTTTAGTTGACTTATCCTGGCGATGGACTCCATACGCAGTTGTGAGTACCGTCATTGTGAATATCGCCTTCGGTGAAGCTCCGTATCTCTCTATGGGGCCACGAAGCGCGTGAAGGGAGTGACGGAAGGGCGGCCATGGGGCGCTGCCACTGGGGCTTTAGGTAGAGCCTACTATGGGGCCACGAAGCGTGTGAGGGTGTGCCGGAATGGGGCGGGGCCGCAGTGCGGGCGCTGTCAGTGGGGCCTTCGGTGGAGCTCCCTACGGGGCAACGAAGCGTGGCATGCGGGCCCTGGAACTGGGGCCTTCGGTGGAGCTCCCTATGGGGCCACGAAACGTGTAAGGGGTGTGCCGACATGAGTGGGGCGGCCGCATGTGGTACACCCCCCTGGGGCCTTCGGAGGAGCCCCTCATGGAGCCGCGAAGCGTGTAAGAGGTATGCCGAAATCGGTGGGACGGCCGAATGAGGTACACCCCCCCCTGGGGCCTTCGGTGGAGCTCCCACGAGGGCCACGAATCGCTGTACTGGGTGAGCCGAACTAATTGACGTGCGGAGAGAAAAGTAATAGAGAGGATGGGGAAGAGGGAAGACAGACAGACAGACACCTGTGGGGGCAGATGGTGCCTTCGAACGCCGAGCACGCGCCCAAGGACCGACATAACTGCCCCGAATTTCGGGCCTCCAGCCCGCCACATTCGTACAGGGCTTCAAAGCCATAGGATTCGATACGAACTACCCCCCGAACCATAGGAGACGGGCCGCGGACCCGGACAAGCTATCCCCGAAGCCCGAATCACTGAAAACCCGAACGTCGTCCTGATGGGGGTGGGCGGAGGGAGGAGCGGGATGAGGAAGGCAAGAAGGAGTGAGACGCGGGCACTGTCTCTTCAAAACGAAGACTCAACACCGATGGTTGGGAAACCAATCCCGCCGAAGGGCCCAACCACATGCAGTAACGAGGTCCAGCGTTGCGAGTATCGCCTTCGGTGGAGCCCCGAGACCCCACGGGAAAATCCCACCAGCTCTCCGGGCGTAGGTGGTCTAGGGCGCTCTTCCAACCCCCTGCTTCTCTTTCGGGCAGGGGTTTCTCATTGTTCCCTATTAACATGCACCTCCTCCCCCGGGCGACCAGCGGCCAACCAGGAACCATGCTCACACATCCCCACCATCCCTGTCAACAAATAATGCAAAACGCACTCTGCTTCCACACTTGGAGTATGCGCGCGCGGCCCACCCGATAAGGCCCCCCCAGCATCCCTGCCAAAAAAAGAATACAAATTAGCCTGGCGAAGAACCCAACCATATGCAGTTGTCAGTACCGCAGCTGCGGGTTTCATCTTCAATGGAACTCCCCATAGGATTACGGAACGTGTGAGGGGTGTGCCGAGATGGGTGCCACTGGGGCATTCGGCGAAGCTCCCTATGGGGACATGAAACACGCGCGGGGCGTGCCGACATGGGTGGCGGAAACGCATGTGCGGGCCGCCACTGGGGCCTCCAGTGGAGCTCCCTATGGGTCCCCGAAACATGATGCTGCTGCGGGGGGGGGGCCGGGATGGGTGGCGGAGACGCATGTAAGCGCCGCTACTGGGGCCTTCGGTGGAGCTCCCTATGGGGCCACGAAGCGCGTGAGGGGTGTACTGGGATGTGTGGCGGGGACGCATGTGAGCGCCGCCACTGGGGCCTTCGGTGCAGCTCTCTATGGGGCCACGAAACGTGTGAGGGGTGTGCCGAATTGGGTGCGGGTGGTGACGCATGCGGGCGGCAGCACTGGGGCCTTCGGTGGAGCTCCCCATGGGGCCACGAAACCTGTTGTTGTGAGGGGCGTGCCGGGATGGGTGGCGGGGACGCATGTGAGCGCGGCCGCTGGGGCCTTCGGTGGAGCTCCCTATGGGGCCACGAAACGTGTGAGGGGTGTGCCGAATTGGGTGGGTGTGGGTGACGCATGTGAGCGCCGCCACTGGGGCCTCCGGTGGATGATGGGGCCACGAAACCTGTCAGGGATGTGCCGAAATGGGTGTGCGGGACGCATGCGCATGTGAGCGCCGCCACTGGGGCCTTCGGTGGAGCTCCCTATGGGGCCACGAAACGTGTGAGGGGTGTGCCGAAATGGGTGTGGGTGACGCATGCGGGCGCGGGCACTGGGGCCTTCGGTGGAGCTCCCTATGGGGCCACGAAACGTGTGAGGGGTGTGCCGAAATGGGTGTGGGTGACGCATGCGGGCGCGGGCACTGGGGCCTTCGGTGGAGCTCCCTATGGAGCCACGAAACGTGTGAGGGGTGTGCCGAAATGGGTGTGGGTGACGCATGCGGGCGCGGGCACTGGGGCCTTCGGTGGAGCTCCCTATGGAGCCACGAAACGTGTGAGGGGTGTGCCGAAATGGGTGTGGGTGACGCATGCGGGCGCGGGCACTGGGGCCTTCGGTGGAGCTCCCTATGGAGCCACGAAACGTGTGAGGGGTGTGCCGAAATGGGTGTGGGTGACGCATGCGGGCGCGGGCACTGGGGCCTTCGGTGGAGCTCCCTATGGAGCCACGAAACGTGTGAGGGGTGTGCCGAAATGGGTGTGGGTGACGCATGCGGGCGCGGGCACTGGGGCCTTCGGTGGAGCTCCCTATGGAGCCACGAAACGTGTGAGGGGTGTGCCGAAATGGGTGTGGGTGACGCATGCGGGCGCGGGCACTGGGGCCTTCGGTGGAGCTCCCTATGGAGCCACGAAACGTGTGAGGGGTGTGCCGAAATGGGTGTGGGTGACGCATGCGGGCGCGGGCACTGGGGCCTTCGGTGGAGCTCCCTATGGAGCCACGAAACGTGTGAGGGGTGTGCCGAAATGGGTGTGGGTGACGCATGCGGGCGCGGGCACTGGGGCCTTCGGTGGAGCTCCCTATGGAGCCACGAAACGTGTGAGGGGTGTGCCGAAATGGGTGTGGGTGACGCATGCGGGCGCGGGTACTGGGGCCTTCGGTGGAGCTCCCTATGGAGCCACGAAACGTGTGAGGGGTGTGCCGAAATGGGTGTGGGTGACGCAAGCGGGCGCGGGCACTGGGGCCTTCGGTGGAGCTCCCTATGGAGCCACGAAACGTGTGAGGGGTGTGCCGAAATGGGTGTGGGTGACGCATGCGGGCGCGGGCACTGGGGCCTTCGGTGGAGCTCCCTATGGAGCCACGAAGCAGTGTACTGGGTGGGTGAAGAGGAGAGGAGAAGAGGAGAGGAGAGGAGAGGAGAGGAATGATGATGATAATGATGATGATAATGATGATGATGACGATGATGATGATGACGATGATGATGGTGATGATGATGGTGATGATGATGATGATGGCAGGAGGGAGGGGGCAGCGGGAGGAGGAGGAGTGAACGCGGGGCGCTGTCTCTTCAAAACGAGGACCCAGCACCACAGGATGGTTGGGAAATACACTTTGGGGCAAAGTCTTGAATCAGTTTGCAGGGCTGGCGGGGATGCGGTGTCGGAGACCTCAAGAGGCCCCAAAGAAGGCCCCGGGAGCTGAAGATGGTTTAAGAAGGTGACTCTTTCATTTTCAAGGCGGCGCGAGATGGTCCAAGACGATGGTCCAGCAGCCCCCCCTGAGAGTCTCGACGCTGCCGAAAAGGGCCCTAAGACGGCCTGGAATGCCTCAAGACGGCAACCCCCAGAGGGGGTTCCACAGACCCGCGGGGATCCACTCGCGCAGAGGGTTGCCACAAACCCGCGGGGAGATTCCACAAGCCCGGGGGGGGAGTTCCACAAACCCCGGGGTCAGTTCCACAAGCCCGGGGGAGGACCACATGCCGAGGGGGGAGGCCCTGGGTGGGGGCCACAAACCCCGAGGGGGGCTCCACAAGCCCCGGGGGGGGTCCACAACCGCCGCGGGGGATTCCACAAGCCCGCGGGGCGGGGGTGGTCGGAATCCTCAGGGGCACCCCAGACAATCCCCAGACGGGATGCCAGACCCTTCAGACGGCCCAGGGGGGCCCAAGAAACCCCGGGAACCGAAGATGGTTTAAGAAGGTCGCCCTTTCGGCTTCAGACGGCACAAGATGGTTCAATATGCGATCGGAATAACCGCAAGACGGTCCAGCAGGGCCCAAGAGAGTCTCGACGTGTCTTAAGAGGGCCCTGAGACGGCCCGAAAATACCCTAAGGCGGGAACCTCCAATGGAAATCCACGGACCCGCAGAGGAACCACTGGCGCAGAAGCTGGGGGGAATCCACTCGGGGGGATTCCACAAACCCTAGGGTGAGGCCGACAAAACCTCGGATAGATCCCACAAGCCCGGGGGGGAATTGCAACCCCGGGGTGAGCTCCACAAATACGCGGGGTGATCCACATGCCAAGGGGGAGGTTTCACAACCTCGGGCGGGGTGGGGGGCGCAAACCCCAGGGAGGATTCCACAAGCCCAATGGGGGGTCCATAACCGCTGGAGGGGGTACACAAACCAGCGCGGGGGTGTCCACAAACCCTGGAAGGGGCTCCACAAACCCCCAGGGAAGTTCCATTAGCATCAATGGCCGTAGTGAAAATGTCGCTGGTATTCATGATAATAGCAATACTAGTAGTAGTAGTAGTAGTAGTAGTAGTAGTAGTAGTAGTAGCAGTAGTCGTAGTAGTAGTAGTAGTAGTAGTAGTAGTAGTAGTAGTAGTAGTAGTAGTAGTAGTAGTAGTAGTAGTAGTAGTAGTAGTAGTAGTAGTAGTAGTAGTAGTAGTAGTAGTAGTAGTAGTGGTGGTGGTAGTAGTAGTAGTAGTCGTAGTAGTAGTAGTAGTAGTAGTAGTAGTAGTAAGAGTAGTAGTAGTAGTAGTAGTAGTAGTACTAGTAGCAGCATTAGTACTAACAGTAGTAGTGGTAGTAGTAGCAGCAGCAGTGTCAGGAGTGGTTCTACTACTACTACTACTACTACTACAGTACAATAGTCGTAATCGTGGTCGTAGCCGTAGTCGTAGTAGTAGTGATAATCGTAGAAATAGTAGTAGTAGAAAGTAGTAGTAGTCGTCGTCGTCGTCGTCGTCGTCGTCGTCGTCGTCGTCGTCGTCGTCGTCGTCGTCGTCGTCGTCGTGGTAGTAGTGTAGGAGTAGTACTAGTAGTAGTAGTAGTAGTCGTAGTAGTAGTAGCAGTAGTAGTAGTAGTAGTAGTAGTAGTAGTAGTAGTAATAGTAGTAGTAGTAGTGGTAATAGTCGTAGTAGTAGTAGCAGTAACACGAGCAGCCTGATGGTGGTAGTTATAGCTGTACTAATACTCGGAGTCGTCGTAGCCGTAGCATGTTAGTAGCACAGTGATACTCGTAGCTGCTCCGCAAACCAAGGGGGAGGAGTTCAACCAGCTCCAGGGGAGTTCCACAGGACCCCCCGCGGAGGGAGTTCCACAAACCAAGGGGGAAGGAGTTCCACGAACCTCAGGGGAGTTCCACAGGACCGCCGCGCGCCGACCCGCGCTGACCTGCGCTGACCTGCGCTGGCCGCGTGACCTGCGCTGACCTGCGTTGACCTGCGCAGTTGACATGTGTAACGCTTTCCGGACACAACGCGATTTGTCGCCCTCCATTACGAGACGTCCGAAAATCTACGAGATGCCAGTGACCCCAGCAGTAGCACGCATACCCTCGCAGCCCTCCGCCACCCCCCCTCCCCCTGGAGGCCCCTGGAGAGACGAGGGAGCGCCCACGGGAGAGCCCGGGGGTCCGGGACAGCGCGGCGGGGGTCGCGGGAAGAGCGCCCCTCGTGCAACGAGCGCCCACTGAAGAGGGGAGGACGATGACGACGACGACGACGACGACGGTGACACAAGACTGTCTCGAGTCGGGGATCGACTACAGAATTGATATACCCAAAATCTGATTTTCGTTGAAGTCATGAAACATGCGTAGAATTTTCGCACATCTACGAACATTATACGCCGCTATTGTAGATTCGAAGAGAAAACCCATTCTGTAGTCGCTCCCTACCCGAACATGCGACGAGACGCCATGGCCAGGGGCACTGGGCCAGGGACCCCCCCCCGAGAGCCCGCAATCGGGCCCCCGAGTCAGCGCGAGAGGCGCGGTCCCGGCGCGGGCGGGGCGGGGCAAGAGGCACGACGCACGACGACGATGGCAAGGACGATGGCGGCGACAATGATGGGGGTCAGCGCTGGGCGGGCGCCCGGCATGGGCTTCCCCGCCAGTCCTCTCGGCCGGCATCACCCCTCGCCCCTCCCTCCCTGCCTCGCGCCACCCTCCCTTTCGCTCCTCCCACCCCCTCCCAGGCCTGCGGGGCCGCCCCAGCGCAGCCCTCGCGCACGCGCGCGCGGGGCGAGCCCTCAGAGACATGCGTCGTCGCGTCCTCGGAGGAAGAGGTGTTCGAGCAACGGCGCGCGCTGCAAGTTCCTCCTCGCGGCGGCCAAGAGGCGTCTGGGGCGCGAGCGCCCTTCGAGTACGAGCTTGCTCGCCCGCTTGCCAGTGCGCTTGCGCTGCGCGCGCGAGCGGCAAGCCGCACGATCGGGCGTGGATGAACCAGGCTCCCGCGCAAACACAGCTCAGCCAATTCAAAAGAAACAAAACAAAACAAAACAAAACAAAACAGACGCTGCAGTGTTTTGGGGGGAATCCCAATCAATGCCCGGCCACTGTGCAAAACGACCTCCTGGACCGCGAGCAGCTCCCAAACCTGGCTCGGCCAAACTGTAGCTCCGCAGGACCCTGCAGGATCCGACAGTCTGGCTGAGCCCTGTTTGCACTGAACCCCGCTACGTGCGCCCAGACACGGGCGGGCGAGCGGGACCGGCGCGCCTCGCCCTTGCTGCACAAGTTGGCCACGGAGTCAGCGTCCGTGTGGCCAGGGCTCCTGGGGGGTTGGTCGCGCGCGGGGCGCGGCACGGTCTCAAGAGAAAGCATTGTGAGAGAGAGGGGGAGGAGTTAGATGGTTTTCCTGTCAAGCTTCCCCTGCTGGGGGGAGTAGGGACTCCATACTGGAAGGGAGGCACAGGTCTGCAATGCTATCCGAAACCGCGAGGGAACCTAGCTCACGGCCGCCCACTAGGCGAAAACTCCGCAAATCCACCCAGCGCACGGGTCGCCCACGAGGCGACGACGGCCGCCAGCCAAGCCAACCCTTGGCAAACCCACCAAATCCTTGGGTAACGAAGGTGGAATCCCCGCACTGTTTTGGGAACCCAGCCCGGCCACGATCTGTGAGGCGGACGGCTGACGTGCCCCGATGACTGTCTCAGTGCACGGGGCTATGGTGCCCTCGACCCAGCACTCGCGTGGATGTCGTGCCGTAGGCTGTCCGGGCACGTGCCAGCATGGATCGGGGAGAGAACGCCCCCCGAAACACGAAGCCCCTGCCGCCCGATGTGGCGACGGAGCGCATCGATCTGGCGTGGAGACGGGGCCCGCCGCTGCAATCACCGCTCACTGTACGTGCCTGCGTGTCGTGCGGCTGTGCCCCCGCGGGCCCCGCGGCTGGACCAGCAAGAGCACAACTCGAGAGCCCCCGCCTCCGCCCCTGCAAAAGCGAGAGAGAGGGGCTGGCCTGCTCTGCTAAGGACGCTGGGGGTTTGGTCGCTTCGGCGCCACCGTCGGGCCAGGCACTGCTGGCCGAGACGAACCAAGGGGTCGTGCACGTCGGGGGGCTCTCGGCGGAACGTGGCCGCTAGAACACACAGCCGGGGCAACGACAACTCCTGAGGCTTCCGAGGGAGTCTGTCCAAGACCTCTGAAAGGAACGGCCCCAGCGTCAACCTCGACGGAGGCGGCGACGACAACGGCGGCGGCGACGGCGACGGTGACGGCGGCGGCGGCGGCAGCGACGACGATAGCAGAAACGGCGACGGCGGCGGTGAAGACGATCACGACAACGACGACCCCAGACACCCTGCGATGAGATTTTTCCCTTACGCGGACCCCGCGATGGCCCGACCCTCTCCGTGGGGCTTCCCCAACCCGACAACGGGGCCCCAGAGGCCCCGATCGAGGAAAAGCCGCCGGTGTGGGACGGCGGCGACGGCGACGGCGACGGCGGCGGCGGCGACGACGACGACGATGGTGGAAAAACACTCATCAGAAAGGAGGGGCCGAACGGTCATTCCCTGTCCGTGGGCGCGTGGCTGAAGTCGGGTTCCGGGGTGCGGCTTGTTGTTGTCGTTGTTGCTGCTCTTGCATTGAATCCGCCACCGTGCCCCCTGGCACGTTGAGGCGTGGAAGGACTGGAAGAGCGCCACTTCATTCGTGCACGCTCGAAGATGGCGCACTTCCAGCATGGCACCTAGTGCCTAAACCCACACTCCACGCGTGCCCGCTCGAGGATGGCGACCTTCCCGCACGGCAGCTAATGCCTGAACCCCTCTTCCACGCGTGCCCGCTCGAGGATGGTGCACTTCCCGCGCGGCAGCTAATGACTGAACCATCATTCCATGCTCGTCCGCTCGGCGATTGTGCTCATCCCGCATGGCTGCGATCTCCAAGACCCCTCATCACACGCGCGCCAGCTCTAGGATCGTGCCCTTCCCGTATTCCCAGGCGCTGCTCCCATGCGCCCCGCGCGTCCCAAGCCACGACCCCTCATTGTTTAAAGCGGTGGATATGCGTCCCGAGCTTACAAGATGGCCCGCGCAGGCATCCAAGGACACCAACATGGCCCAACAAGCTTGGGAACTTACACAAGAAATCACATGGCGGCCGACCATTGGTTCAACACGGCCCACTATGCCTCCAAAAGGGCCCAAGATGAGAAGATGGGCACCAGCGGACCTCCAACAGGGCAAGAAGAAGCCAAGATCATCGATCCCCGTGGGGTTCGTGCATGATTTCGCAGTCTCGCCTTTTTCGGGCTGCCGTCAGCTCAAGACTGCACTGCCCTAGAAGACTTCCCGATAGCCCAAGAAGCATCCAAAACAGCGGCAAGACGGCCCAAAATGGCCTCCCGCGGGACCCAAGACAGCCCCCAAAGGCCCCACGACGGCCCCCTGATACCGACCGTACGCCAGTCAAAACGTCCGCAGGGCGGAGCAGTGGGCGTGAGCTCACGCGGCCAAGCGGCTCGAACTCTGCGCTGCCGTTTAATGCTTTGGCGAACGCATAAAAGTCGTTACGGACTGCATTATGATCCTGCTCTTGTGCGGGGATATGGCCTACAACTAATCGTGGTATTGGCTCGGGTGGCAGAGTTCCTGGAAGCGGTGCGCTGCGTCGGTGTTCCCACTCGCCCGCGCTCGGGGAAGGAGTCGTCCAGTGGTCACCGTGCTGCTCCGCCACCTTGGTGAAGTCACGCTGGAGGCGCAGTGTGCCGCGGCCCCTGGGGGCGGCTGGGTGCTGGGGGTCCTCCATGCCCGCCTCTGCCACAGCTGCCGCCCCAGGCCTGTGACTGGCAGCGCGCCCGTCCTCCACCTCACCGGCGCACCAGCTCCGCCAGCGACGCTCGGCCAACGCGGCGGTTTCCCCGAAGTGGGTGCGAACGGCATCGTGGACACTGGCAGGGAGGGTGCCACGCCACCTCTGCATCGCGTCGTGCGTGCGGCTGTCGTACTCTCGCATACACAGGGCAGCAGATCCCAACGCCTCTTCCTCCACGTGAACACACATGGCTGCGACGAGCGGCCGCGAGGCGACCCTGCTGGCAATGAGCGCGGGCAGCGCGCACTCGAGTCGAACGCCTCCCGGAGCCCGAGTCCACCAGCGTCCACAGCGAGAAAGGCCTGAAACCATCCCTCGTCTAAAAGTGTTCCGTGGAGGGCGTCTTCCGCACCATGCCGAAGCGAAGCGTCGAAAGCAACCACAAAATCATCGTGCACCATGTCCTCGCTGCACCGGAGAATGTGGCCAACCGTGGGGACGTCGAAGCAGCGACAATTGACAACAACAACAACAACAACAACAACAACAACAACAACAACAGCAACAACAACAACAACAACATCAACAACAACAATAATATCAACAACAACAACAACAATTACTAGCACGTGGGGACACTCCTTTCTCACCAGTGCCAGGGTTTTCATAGGAGGCGGGCAATACCCCCACTTTGTGGGGGGGCCGGTTCAAGCTCTACCAAATTTCCAAACGACTCTTCGCCACCACCCACACCCAGCTTCCCGCCCTATGACGTTCGGACACTTCACTTCGTGGCATGCGGACGACCGTGGCTACTATTCAGGGCCCCGCGGCCGACGACGACGGCGCGCGCGCGCGAAGAAAAAACGAATGTGTCCCGCATGGTATTATTTGACAGGGATGATGGCCCTGGCAGGTGCGCAACCGTTGTTGCAGAAGTTCGAAAAAGTTGCTCGCAAAAGCCCGTTTGACAGAAATGTTTAAAAAGTGTTGGGTTTCCTACGAATCCGCAAGAGCGCGCGGGATGAATTGTTGACAATTTTTGTTTGAAAAACCATTGGTTTTTTTTTTATGTTTTTATGTTAAAATCGCTACGAAAACTAAGGTTTTGGAAGGATTTCGTCTTGCGCGCGCGAGTGTGCACTTCGTGTCATTTTTTGCAAAGGATTCTTGAAGTTTGGGTATGTTAGAACAAGACATGTCATTTCATATTGTTTTTTGACAGGGAAAACGGGCGTCAACAAAACAACCGGATCCGGACTCCCCCGTTTTGCCTGAGACTTCCTCACGAAAATGATGAAGATGTGGCTGCGGCCTAGGCGCGGCGAGGGGGGCGTGCACCAGGGGGCCCAACAATAATTATTCTTTAGAAGTAATAATATTCAACAACAACAACAACAACGGAAAGGCGTACATTCCGGCCCTGGGCGGTGGACGGGCGCACACTCCGGCCCCGTCCTGAGACGCTGTGTGACGACAAGTTCTCCGGCCCTGCTAGAGACCAGCGGCGGTGTCGCGCCGCGGTGGGCAAACGTACACTCCGGCCCCGTATGCACCGTCATCTGTACGGTTCCCTCCACAGAAAACGCTCCCCGTGCGCTACCCCCTTCTTCGGCCCCGTGTGCAGCTAAGACACCCTCAAGGACCCTCACGACCCCTGACGAAAGCTAAAGATTCAGACGGCAAAGACGGCGGCAGCAGACCCGTCAGGAGCAGGGAAAGAGGGAGCTTCATAAAAGGGTGGAAGGGAAGGAGGGGGAGGGGCAGCCGCAGCAGCACCACCATCCAGGCAAAATCCCGATCAAAGAATACCATGCAGACCACATGCGTGCGCCCGCCGCGCTCGCATGTCGAAGTTTGTCCAAAACCTTTGGTTTCGTAAAGAATTCGAAAGCGATCTTCACGAGTACTGGTTTTTTGGTTTTGAAAAACGAGTGGATGTCGCAACCGCATTTTTTCATGAAAAAACAAGCCTTCTATTTTTCTCCAGCACAAGCTTGAGAGGACGCTGGGGCGAGGCATCGGCAACAGTGACAACAGAACGCAGCAGCATCGAACAAGTAAAAAACTCTGGGCCTGTTAAATTCTGAATTCGTGTGGGATTGAAAGGCGGAAGAGCAGAGAAGGGAGGGAGGGTCGGGCGGCTCGCGCGGCTGATTAGAGCCAACGGTTGCGGATCACCGAATTGACAGGCCAACCCGATAAACTATCTCCAAGGCCTTCTATTTTTCTCCAGCACAAGCTTGAGAGGGCGCCGGGGCGAGGCATCGGCAACAGTGACAACAGAACGCAGCAGCATCGAACAAGTAAAAAACTCTGGGCCATATTCACGTCCAGATTCATTAGTGTACTGGAAATACCGCCTAGCATTTACAAATGTCCCACAACCGAGAGAGCCTACGATTATTTGACGTATCTACTAGAGACTTGGCCAGAATCTTGCACAGCTCCTTGGGGTAAGGCTGTGCTACTGCTGTCCAAAACTGGCCACCGGGGGCCTTGCCCTCAAGCACTTGGTGAGGCCTCTGGGACCTCTCACAAGTGCCTTTACCGTGGCACGTTCGCCCAAGAAGCTCCGGAGAAACGTGCCAGAGGCGAAGCCGGGTTCGTTTACGCCACGGCTCACCCCACATGCAAAAATCAGTGAAAACATCATGAACATTGGGGAGCCTACAGAGACCTAGCACAGGCGGACACAGCCAAAGACGAGAAAAGGCGGGATTCTCGAGCCCTCCAGGGATCCCTCTGGCGTGAGCTAACTTAGCAAGCACAACAGAGACATGCATCAAACGGTTACCCAACTGCACTCGCATTTGATCGGGACCTGAGAGGCCTGGCAGCCCACGAGGAAACTCTTTGGACCTCAAAGGTCCCGGCCCAGACTTGGTATACCTACGGGCCAAAGAGAAAGGGGTGCACGGGGTTGCTAACCACAAGATGCTCACTTCTCCACTGAGAATCCATCCTTTCAAAACTTCGACACTGGACGCCTTGGTGAGATCAAATTGCGCTCCTCGAGTGATGTCCCACTCGACCGTGGGGATTCCTCTGGCACGAAGCGCCGAGGCGAGGCGGCCTGACCCAGCGAAGACCTCGACGGCGACCCTGTCTCGCCCCAGGCGCACTTTGTGGAGCGTCGCGTTGAGCAGCTGGCGAACAGCTGCGGCAGCCTCTGCATGCTGAGTCGCAGCCACTCCTGCACCACGGGCGGCACCTTCGCCACTTGCAGCGCCAGGCGGCCGTGCTTCTCGTACCTCCGCACGGACAGGCGAGCTCGCCACCTGCCTCGCTTGGCCACCTCCTCGAGTGACCTCCTTCCCACGATCCGATCGTGGCTTGCTCCTCCGCGCCGTAGGCAGTACAGCGTGGCACCGAGGCTTTGAAGTCCCAGCGCCGCCAGCGCGTTCTCGAGCTCCTCGCGCAGCTGCGCGTATCCGAAACTCCACGGCGGCTCGCGGGGCTCCAGCCGCGCCTTCAGATCCCTGAGCGCGGGGGTAAGCCATTGGAGCTCGGGCGCGTCGAGCGGCAGGGAGTCGTCCAGCTCGCCTGTCTTGCTGGGCACCAGCAGCTCCTCGGGATGAAGCAGCAGCGTCCACCAGCGAAATCTGCCCTGCAGCCCGGCCGCAGGCGGCGCCAGCTGAAAAGCCTTCATCGCCAGGAGCTCTCCGGGCCGAAGGTAGCAGTGGAACATGAGGCAGAGAGCGCGCGCCATCGCCACCTCCTGCTTCAGCAGCAGGAGCTCCAGCACGCCGCAGAGCACCAGCCGCGGGAGCGGGGGGCGAGAGTGGCCGGGCCGCTTGCGCTTCCAGCCCAGCAGCGCCCGGCTGCGCCTCGGCAGCACCACCCGCAGGGGCCGCCCCAGCGCCGGTCGCGCCCAGAGCACCGCCGACAGCAGCTTCGCAGCCCTGTTCGGCCGCACTCCCTGCGCGAACTCGTCGTTCAGGTACTGCAGCAGGGCGTCGTCCCACTCCAGCGCGCTCCAGCTGGGCAGCGTCTCCACTCCGAGCCAGTTGCAGAGGCCACTGAGGCACTTCAGGTAGTTCTGCTGGGTAGAGGGCCTCACCGCCTCCAGCCCCAGTCCTGACACGCTCGAGCCCAGGAGGCGGTGCCACGGCAAGGCAGTCGACCTCTGGGTCGCGGCAGCGGGCCGGGGGCGTCTGGCACTGGCCCTCGCCTGACCCGAGCGCGCGCGGCCCGACGAGCCCAAGAGGCGCTTCCGCCCATGGCCGATCGCCGGCGCACTCGGGGCAGGCAGCGGCTGCGCACTCGGCGCGGCCGCCACGAGCCGACGGCGCTCCATCGCCCCGCAAACGGCGAGGCTCGAACCGCCTTGAAGGACCGTCGGCGGGGTTCCACTCTGAAGGAATCCATCGCACTGACACACGACAAGACGATGCGAGCTGAAGAGCTGTGAAGTGTCTCAACTGAGCGAGGATGGGGAAATCCGAGGCTCTTCCTTTTGCAACTGCACAGCAAATGCACATGCTGTCTGACAAACATAGAAGCCTGCACCCATGATGCGCCACTCGCCGCACCTGCCGCCGCATGGCCCGCAGCAACGCCTCGCCCTCCAGAAGGTGGATGGGGGCACGATGGCGCCACCGTCTCGAGGCTACGGTCTTCCACGAGGTGGCCTTGCAGAAGTCCGACGGCACGTCGGGGAACGGGGAGTCGCCGACGGCCCCTTCACGCAAGGCGCGTGCACGCGAACCTTCGGCCACCAGCTCGCGCTCCTTGAACCTCCAGCGTTCTCTAACTCGGCCGATGCGCCCGACGTCGCGTGGGTCAGCGGAGTGCTCCACCGCGCCCAAACCAGTCATCGAGGCGTCCACGGCCATCACGCTGGGGGCCCATGCGCCGCGCAGATCCGCCCACGCCAGCGGCAGCAGCGCTCGCACCCAGGCCAGCCCTCGGCGCACTGAGGGCCAGAGCCGCACGCGCCGAGAGTAGCACTTGCCGACAAAGACGTAGGACGCACTGAGCAAGCTGAGCACCTCACGTCGTAGCAGCAGCACGTACGTCAAATGCCCGATCAGCCGCTCTAGCTCGGCCCCCGCTTGGGCGCGATGTGAATCGCCCCCTTCGCCCCGTCGATGTGGAACCCGAGCAGGTCCACGTCAACTTGCGGCCCCGAGATGTCGTGAGTAGTCAGACCACGGCCCCCCAGCTGCCTCTCCATCGAGTCACCGTCGAGCTGGACTGTCTCCTTTGCGGTCCCCAGCGAGGCGAAGTTGTCGATGTACAGGAGAGCAGCGGGCTCACGACCGGCGACAGCCGGCGCGCAGCGGCGATTGCAGATCCAGCGGCGGGCCCCTTGCGGACCAGCTCGCAGCAGCTCCCCGTTCGCCGCCTGCACCAGCGCCACGGCCCAGCTCCGGCCCATCGGCGCCACGCGCACCTGAAAGTGAACGAAGTCGTGCCCGGGCGGAAACAGGCGGCGCAGACTCCGCGGCAGCAGCTTCCGAGGCACCGCAGGCAACACGAAGTCGGCCCTCAGGTCGTCAGGCAGCAGGAACTGGCAGTAGCAGTTCTCGACATCGCCTCACTGACCCACAACCGCTGGCCTGCAGGCAACTCCAGATCACCCAGGGCCTCAGGAGACGCCAGAGCAACACTATCTGGAGGTACAAACTGCGAGTTCGTCTTCCGAGGGTCGAAGATGATCCGCAACGAGCCGCCCTTCTTACGCACAAAGAAGACTCCCACAAAACTGCGAACCTCAGTCGCCGGCTCGACGACACCCGATTCGAATGCAGACATCAAAAACTCGGCGTACTTGCTGGGCGACCTAGCCAGGATGGGATCCATCGCAGGGCCCAACTCGTCCACCTCGACTGCCACGTCCTTTGTACACACTGCTGGTAGCCGAATAGCGCGGCCACTATCCTCCAGCAATTTCTGGTAGTGGTCGGGCAGGCAACTGACGAGGTCGATCGCCTGGTTACCGACCGCTGGCAGGGCAAGCCTGCCGCGCTGGTAGGTCGCGAACTCTCCGGCGACAACACCTGCGACGGCGTAGCCGGAACCGCAGCCCCGAAGCGCAGACCACGCTCCCGAGGCGGTGAGGTCGTCGGGCGGCGGCGGCACGGCAAAGTAGGCCCGGGCCAAGCTGGCCACAGCCTGGCGCTGGATAGCACCAGGCAGCACTTTGGGGCCCAACTCCTCGCCGCGGCCGCCCAGCACGTCGAGCGTCGAGATGCAGTCAAGCAGCCGCGCCTGGGCTGCCCGTCGGCGCGAGCGCCGCCGATCCGCACAGCGCGACACACCCAGGCCAGCTGGCGAGAGTCCCTCCAGGAGATCAGCCAGGCAGCGCCCAGATGGAAGAGGCAGCAAGTCCCGAGCCCAGTCTAGGCCTTCACCTGCAACACCGAGGCGGCCCGCCATCCTCCTCACGCGGGCAGCCCTCCCCTCTGCAGAATGGGCGGCGGCCGGGGGCCTCCGACGCCCGTGGCAGCTCAAGCGGCGTCACCCCCCGGCCCGCCACCATTCGGGCGCCTGGGGGGCTTCTCGTCGTTCTTGCCGCTTCCAGCACCTGGAGCAGCATCGGTCGAGCGGGCCAGCTGCCGCTCCTCCTTCGCTTTGCGGCGCCCCTTGAGCACCGCGCTCTCCTCGGACAGCTTCTGGGAAATCCAGGACTCTAGAGCAGGCGCCACGAGGGCACGGCCATGGCGGCCCTCCTCGCCCATGAACAGCCTGTCGTTGTCGAGGTGGCCGCTGTCGCCGCCCGCCGTTGCCGCGATGGGCATGCGGGCGCGCCTCTCCTCGAGCAGCCGGTAGCGCCTGCCCGCCAGCTCCAGCGACGCAAGCTCCCCGAAGTTTAGCTGGTCGTAAGTCAGAGCGCACTCGAAGAGCCGGCTCAAAGACTCGTGCTCCCCGACGCCCCAGTCACTGGGGCCCAAGCCTAGCAGCTGTCTCCACCAGAAGTGGCGGCGCACGGGAGTGAGCTCCTGTCGAGCGATCTCACGTGCCAGCCACTCCGCTGTCCTAGGGCCGCTGGTCGGCCAGTCCTCGAAGGCCGTCGTCGTGGTCAGCGACGCCGCCCCCTTGTAGGAGCGGTGCCTCTGGCTGGCAGTCTCGTACTTCACGGGAAGGGTGCGCAGCTCGTTGGACGCAGGCTCAGCCGCTCCTCCCTCCCTAGGCGTAGGCATCTGCTGGCCCGGCCTGAAGAAAGCGCAGGACACGAAGACGTCGCCCACGAGGGCCACTCCACGATCCCCTCGCTGGCAGCCTGCCTCCAGCTCCGCGTCGCCGACACGCTCGCCCAGCCTAGCGCCTCCACGGTTCTCCGAGTACCGCCATCCTCACTCGCCCGCGCTCGGCACGCCCTCCAGAGCCAGCGGCGGAGGCGCGCCAGTGGGCGGCGGCAGCGGCGGATAAGCGGCCAGGCCCAGGTCGCGCCTCTCTTGCAAGGCCAGCTCCGCGCCCTCCGCTTGGAGCCGCAGGCTCTCCTCACGGTGCAGCGGACCCTGGGACGAGTTCCTGAACAGGTGCGTGGGCCCACGGTTCCAGCCGATGGGCAGGCCTCCCATCGGACCCAGCAACACCAGGCTCTCGACGCCCTCCTGGAGGTCCTCGAGGTACATGTCTCTCTCGGGGGTGGTCACAACCCAGGAACCCTCGTGCACGTGCGCGCACAGAAGGCGCTCATGCCACAACAGCTCACGCGGGTCCTCGTCGTAGGAGACGAGCACTCGCTGGCCCTGACGAAGCTGATCTAACATCGCCTCCGCCGGTCAGGCAAGGAGTCCCTGAGCCCTCAGGCGGGGCACGACCCTCCGAGCGCCTCAGGCACCACCAGCCACAGGAGGCAGCAGCGGCGAACCCTGCCAGGAAAGCCAGCACCGCCACCAAGAAGATCACCAGCCCAGGAAAGCCCGAGCACTCGGGCGGCGGGCACGGCGCCGGCAACGTGAGGTTCGCGGGCCCGCACCTCTGCAGCTGCCCCTCGAGCAGACGCAACAGCTCACGGTCCACAGCGAACCCGTCTCCCAGCTCCACCTGGCAAGTACAGCGCTGGCCGTACCACAGGCTGCCCAGTTGTGCCAAGCCACCGGCGCCAGCAGCGGCGGCCCTCGCCCACTCCATGGAAGGGCGAACCACCGGCTCGCGCGGCTGATTAGAGCCAACGGTTGCGGATCACCGAATTGACAGGCCAACCCGATAAACTATCTCCAATGCGCGCGCACTTCCCCATCAACCCCTACGGAATCCCTTACGGAATCCTCAGGGAACCCTCAGGAACCCCTAAGGAATTCTTAGGAACCCCTAGGGGATCCCCAGGACATCCGAGTGGATCCTCAAAAGCCCCTGACCCTCGGGAGCCCCTTCGGGAAAACTCAAGGGAACCCCTTCCGAGAATCCTCGAGAAACCCTGAGGGCCCCTCAGGAATTCCAAATGAATCCTCAGGAGACCCGCATGGAGCCCTCCAGAGCCCCAAAAGGAATTCCCAATAACCCCGAGGATGTCGTCAGGAGCTCCTTAGGGAATCCCCAGGACCCCCTCCGGGAATCCTCCGGAATCCGTCGGAAATCCTCATGACCCCAAAAGGAATCCTCAGGAACCCAGAAGGAATCCTCAGGACCCCCTAAGGAATCCCCAGGACCCCATCGGGGATCCACAGGAATCCCTAGGGAACCCTCAGGGATGCCTAGGGCATCTTCAAAGGAACCCCATCGGGATTCCCCCACAACCCCTCAGGGACTCCGTAGGACCCCCCAGGGCATCCTCAGGAATCCCGAGGGAATCCGAAGGAATCTATAAGAAATCGCCAGGAACCCTTAAAAAGGGAATCCCCAGGAATCTGTGGAGAATCCTCAGAACCCCCAAGGGAATCCTCAGGAATCCTTAGAGCATCCATCGGAGCCCCGAGGGCATCCTCAGGACCACCTGGGGGAGAAGGGGGGGGGGAGGTCCTCAGGACCCCCTAGGGGATCCTCAAGAACCCCTGGGGAGCTCTCAGGAGCCCCTAAGGATTCCGCAAGGGAAAAGCTCGGGAATCCTCCAGACCCCCCCCCCCCGAGTCCTTAGGAGACCCTTAGGGGATCATTAGGAATCCCAACGGGGCCCTCAGGAATCCGCAGGGAATCATGAGGAACCCTGGGAATCTTGAAGAATCCAAAGGAATCCTGAGGGGCACCCTGAAGGGATCCTGAGGAATCATGAGGGATCCTAAGGAGTCCGTAGGCGTCCTGAGGAGACATGGTGGATCTTGAAGAATCCTGAGGTGTCCTGAGGAAGCCTTGAGGATCCTGAAGAATTCGAAGATATCCGGAAGAATCCTGAGGAGCCCAACGGAATCCTGAGAACCCCACGGGGAGATCCTGAATGATCATTTGGGGTCCCAAGGATTCCTGTGGGATCCTGAGGAATCCGAGGGACTCCAGAAGGAGCCTGAGGAATCCTGGAGGGTCCTGAGGACTCCTCGGGAGTCCCGCGGAATGGCTCCTGAGGAATCCCGAAGATTTTTGGGGGGTCCTGAGGAATCTTTGGGGGTCCTAGCGAGTCCGGATGATTCCTCAGAAATCCAAAGGAATCCTGAGGGATTCGCGAATCCTGGGGAAACCTCTGGAAACGCGCCAGGAATGCCGACCCCTTCTCCGGCCCCGTGGGGCACCTTGCGCTGCCGCCCCATTGCCAGCCCCTTCTCCGGCCCCGTGAGGCAAGCCCTCGGTCGCTGGAGCTTTGCTTACCCTTAAGGATAAGCACTTGAATTTTGAAAGAAGAAGAAGAAGATCTCAGCAACAAGCCGGGGCCGATGTCAACGCCTTACCGAACAACAACAACTACAACAACAAGTACTACAACTACAACACCACTTTGAGACTGTTCGCTCTTATCCGCTCGCGTGCCATGCAAAGCGTATACCCCGACCCTCGATACCTGCCCTCTTCGTCTTCGTACCCCCATCAGGGGCGAAGTGTTCTTACCTGCGACGTGTGTTTCGTGCAGCCAGAGCGAGAGCGTGATTCCTGACTGTCGAGGGCGCGGCGCCGAAATACATTGCGAGGAAGTCCCATGCGAGAGCGCGGATCCTTTATACGTCGTGAGGAAGTCCAGCGCGAGAGCGCGGCTTTTACAATACATGGTCAAGAATTATCAAGCGGGAAACGCTCTTGTTGTAAACTGGGGGCCAGGGGCACAATCTAGTGAGCCGGCACCTTCCCGTGTTAAAAACAGGGCGCGAGCCCTGGAAACACTGCGATTGAAAGTGCAATGGTTACTGGAAGGGGATCAACGACGAGCATTCTTTCAACATGAGAATTTAGCAAAACGACAACAATCATTTTAAGACTGTTCGCTCTTACTGGCACGCGTGTCTTGCATTCTGTTTACCCCAACCCTCGATATCCGCCCACTTCGTCTTCGATTGCGCCCCCTTTCGGGAGGAATGTCTTCCTTGTCGGCGACTGTCTGAAGTACGAAGAGCTCTCGAGCGAGAGCGCCGTTCCTGTGTTCGGAAGCCTCTCTGGCCAGGGGCTTTCGGAAAACAGATGGAGAAATATCGAACGGGAGCCCTTGTCGCCGTGTCTGGGCCTCCATCAATCGCCTGCATTTCAAGAAAATGTCAAGCGAAAGCGCCGTGGCAAGGCCCTTTTTACGAATACAGTTTGAAGAACAATCGAACGAAATCCCTTGTCGTCGTAGTTAGGCCTCCACCAATTTATTTAACGGAATCCCGGGAGAATCTCGAGCGAGAGCGCCGTTCCTGAGTTCGGGGGCCTTCCTGGCAGGAGCTCTCGGAGTAAATCGTGAATAAGTATCGAGCGGGAGCTCTCGTTTTCGTGGTTGGGCTTCCGCCAACTTGACTGAAGTGCGGAAAAGTCTCGAGCGAGAGCGCCGTTCTTGAGTTCGGTGGCCTCTCTGGCTAAGGTGTCTCGGGGGAAATTTTGCGGAAATATAGAGTGGGAGCCGTTGTCGTTGTAGCCGGGCCTCCAAAAGGCCTACATTTACACTCAAGCCAACGCTCGCGCGGGAGCTTCGCTTTCAGAGAAAATGTAGCCAACGCGCGCGGAACCGTTTCTGGAGACCAACCATAATCATTCGAGAAATGGATTTTCAACAACAACAACAACAACAACAACCACAACAACCACAACAACCACAACAACCACAACAACCACAACAACCACAGTCACAACCGCAACAATCAGAACCACAACGACATCAATAACAACACCAACAACAACACCAACACCAACACCAGCAATCATTTTAAGACAATCCCCTTCTCTCTACCCGCGTGAAATTCAACACGTGTATCCCAAACCCTCGATACCCGCTCTCTTCGCATTCGATCCTACCCCCTTTGGGGTCGAGCTTTCTTACCTGGCCCTTACGTCAAAGAAAGGGAAGACGGAGCGAAGGAAAGGACAAAGGCGGAGGGAGGAGGATGGGGCATGAGAGAGAGAGAGAGAAAACAAAAAAAAAGTAGTAACAAGAAGAGGGGCTGGGAACATAACGCGTCTTTCAGAAACAGACGGGCAGACCGGGCGGGTAGACCCTAACAACCGAATCGGGAAGTCGGTCCCAGGCGGCTGGGTCGAGTAGGCGGGTTGCTAAAGCGCGCGTCCTGCATGCATCTCGAGGAAGTCTCATGCGATAGCGCGTTTCCCGAGTAACTCGTCTGATAAACCAAAGCGAGAGCGCGATTCCTGAGTGTCGAGGGCGCGGCGTCTAAATTAATTGCAAGGAAATACCACCCCAGAGCGCGACGTTTGCGTGCACCGCAAAGAATTCCCGCGCGAGAGCGCCATTTAGGCATGCGTCGCGAAGAAATATCAGGCGGGAGCTGTTGATGATGTCGTAAACAAGGGGGCCAAGTGCGCAATTCTGAAGCCCAAGACCTCCCGTGGTAATACTAATAATGATAATATAAAACACCGGGTGCGAGTCGCAGGAAGGGTACTCCAGCTGACAAAAAAATCACAACGGGTCCACATTTACTGTTCTTCGCTAGTGAGAATTCAACGACGACAACGACAACGACAACAACCAGTTTACCATCATGCGCCATGCTTCCACGTGCCACACGCACCCTTCTGGATGCTACGCCCCATCGCGGGGGATTGCTCTGGCATGCGGGGTCCGACGTTCCCTCGCCCAAATCGCCCGCCCAAGAAAGTATCGCCACCACCTCTCCCGAGGAAATTCGACGTCCACAGCTCGGGCGGCACGTCGCCACCGCAATCGCCTTGCGCGCGCCCCGCATCTCGAAGGAGAAAGAATGAGGACGAGGAGGGGAGGGAATATGAGGGAGAGGAAGAGGGAGAAGAGGAGAAGGACGACGGAGGAGGAGGAGGAGGGGGAGGAAGGAGGAGTAGTTGCAGTAGCAGTACCTCCGAGGACGCGATGTTGTTTTACTCCTCGTTGGAACTGTTACGCCACCGCCCTGCGGCCCCAGCGCGTGACCCTTAACATTCACGCCAACAGGCGCTGCCGCTCCAATGCTCGCATCCACCACCTGCCCCTGGAAATCATCCGTCATCCTTCTTCTCCTCCTCCTCTACATTATCCATGCTCTCCAGAAATTATAGTTATTTCAATAATTCAGGTTCAACAGAGATTCTTGGAAGCCCCTCAGAGGCGATGCCGAAACGATGACCCCAATCTTGAGTGAAATGTGAGGAAATAACAAACGGGAGCGACGAGGAAAGACGGAAGGGGAAGGGAAGAGGGACAAGGGAGACAGGAGGAGGGAGGAGACAAAGGGAACGAAAAGGGAAAGGAGGAGGGAGGAGGAGGGAGGAAAGAGGGACGGGAAAGGGAGGAGGGAGGAAGGGAAAGAGGAAGGGGGTGGAGGGAGGAAGAGGGATGAAGAAAGGGAGAAGGAGGGAGGAGGAGGAGGAGGAGGAGGAGGAGGAGGACGAAGAGGAGGATGAGGAGGAGGAGGAGGAGGTGGAGGAAAAGGAAGAGGAGGAGGAAAAGGAGGAGGAGGACAAGGAGGAGGAGGAGAGGGAGGAGAAGGGGGGAGGGAGCAGGAGGGAGGAACGAAAGACGGAGGATGGAGGTGGGAGGAGGGAGAAGAGGAGGGGGTGGAGGCAGGAAGAGGGAGGAAGAGGAGCGAGGGGGGAGGAGGGAGGAGGGAGGAGGAGGAGGAGAAGGAGGAGGAGGAGAAGGAGGATGAGGAGGGGGAAGAGGAGGGGGAAGAGGAGGAGGAGGAGGAGGAGGAGGAGGAGGAGGAGGAGAAAAGAGCGCCAGTCCAGCGTAAAACGGGAAATCTTAGGCGGGAGCGCTGGTTTTGTCGGGACGGGGGCCGTCGGCGGCGAGCAAGAGCACCGCCTTCAGTAAAAAAGGGAGGAAGTCTCGAACGGGATCGTTGTTGCTGCTGGGGGGCGGCGCCGATGAGAGAAAGAGTAGCGCGCCTCTCCAAGGTAAAACGGGCGGAAGTCTCGAGTGGGAGCGCTGGTGTTGCTGAGACGGCTGCTTTTGGCGGCGAGCAAGAGCACCGGCCTTGAGCAAAAAAGGAAGCAGTCTCGAACCGAAGCGTTGTTGTTGTTGCTGTTGTTGTTGTTATTGTTATTGTTATTGTTGTTGTTGTTGATGTTGATGTTGTTGTTGTTGTTGGTGTTGTTGTTGTTGTTGTTGTTGTTGTTGTTGTTGTTGTTGTTGTTGTTGTTGTTGTTGTTGGGGGGGGGCCGTTTTGGCGGCCCCCCAAACCGCTTGAGACTGAGTCCCATTTCCAATTAAAATGCAGCCGGCGCCTCGGCGAGAGCGCCAGGGCGCATATAAGGGGTCCAACAACAATAATTGTTTAGTAGTTAACACTCAACAGCAACAACAACACCAACAACAACAATAATCATTTTAAGACTGTTCGCCCTTCTCTGCTCAAGTGTCCAATAACGCGTATTCCCCAAACCTTTGATACCCGCCCTCTTCGTCTTCGATCGAACCCCTTTTGGGGGGTATACTTTCTTCCCTGCAGGCCGGGCCCCGGCAAGCGGCGGGGCGGCCGCGGACCGTCGGCCTGGCCAGCGGCACCGCTGATCGGCGGGGCGGCCGCGGACCGTCGACCCGACCCCAAGAGGGACGGACAGGGGACCGACCACGACGACGACGACGTCGACGACGACGGCGACGACGACGGCGACGACGAGCGAAAGCGAGAGCGAGAGAGATCGACAGCAGGGCCACGAAGGACACGAAGTAGGCCACGAAGGACGACAGCGGGGACACGAAGGTAATGCGTATGGGGCCACGAAGAGCGCGAACGAGCGGGGGCCACGAAGGGCAGATAATGCGAGGCCACAGAAGGCATCGATGGGGCCACTGAGGGTAGCAACTGGGCCACGTAGGACAGTGAGGGGGCCACAAACGGCGACAGCGGTGCCACGAAGGACATGCACATTGGGCCACAACGGGCGCGACTCCTGGGTGCCTGGGTGTCGGGAGCGCGGCGCTTGAGCAAATTGCAAGAAATACCCACGCAAAGGCGCTATTCTGGAGTAAATTGCAAGCAAGTCTCCAGCGAGAGCGCGACTCCAGAGCGCCGGCATAGCGATTCCTGAATAAATGGTAAGGAAGTCCCAAGCAAGAGCACGATTACTGAATCAAATGCGAGGAAATCTTAGGCGGGAGCGGGGGTCCTGGCTAAACTGTGAGGAAGTCTCAGGCGGGAGCCGTTGTTGTTGTAACCCAAGAGCCAGGGGCGTAGTTTGACCATCAAGGATTTCCCTGACAAAAACAGGGTGCGAGCGTCGAGGGGCACACTTTGATTGAGAAGAACGGCATGCACGGGTGAGGGGGGATCAACAATACTTGTTCTGCAGAAGCGAGAGCTCAACAACAACAACAACAACAACAACAACAACAACAACAACAACAACAACAACAACAACAACAACAACGTCAACGATCACAGCAACAACCGTGTTAAGACTGTTCCCTCCTACCTGCTCGCGTGCCACTCAACTTTCATATCCCAACCCGTCGGTACCCGTCGATCGAACCCCCTGGGGGTAGATCTTCCTCACATGACACGTGAATTTACCGCAGCCCCTAAAACAAGGGAGAGAAGGACGGATGGAAGGGGAGCTATAAGTAAAAAGCAAGTGCGTGGAATAACTAGACAAGCAATTCGGGCGGGCAGATTCTAGAAGACGGGTCGGAAGGCGGGCCTGGGCGGCCAGGTCGAGCAGGCGGGCTGGTAAAGCGTGAGTCCTGCATTAATCACGAGGAGGTTTCGAGCGATAGCGCTCTTCCACCATAAATCGTGAGAAAAGCAATAGCGAGAGCGTGTTTCCTGAATGTCGAAGGCGCGGCGTCTGAATACAGTGCGAGGCAATACCACGCGAGAGCGCGACTCCAGTATAAATTGTCAGGAGGCCCCTCGCGAGAGCACGATTTTGGAATACACGGTGAGGAAACATCAAGCGCGAGCCGCTGTTGATGCACACCAGAGGCCAACGACATAGTTTGATGGCACGACACTTTCCTGATATACTACCGGGTGCAAGCCTGGAGGAGCACTCGAATTACAACAAAACAATGGTCACTGGAAGGGGGATCCATAATCCATCGTAAGAAAAACACTGTTTAACAGTTCCCATCGCGATCTTGCGCGGGATGTTCGTTCCAAATTATCCAGGGATCGCGCTCTCGCGTGGCAATTCCTTGACATGTATTCGAACGCCGCAAACCCCAACATTCAATAATCACGCTCTTCGTCACGATTTACTTGGGAATCGCGCTATCGCTCGAGACTTCCTCGCGGTTCATGCAGGACTCACGCCTCAAGAACCCGCCTGCTCGACCCAACCGCCTGAGCCCGTCTTCCCGATCCGCCGTTTAGGGCCTTCCTGTCCGATATGCCCGTTTAGTTTTTGTTTGCGTACTTTCTGATCCTAGCCTCCGTCCCTCTCATTCCTCTCCTACTCCATCCTTCTCCCTCGCCCGTGTCTCCTCCCTTCCACCCGTCCTCCCTCCCCTGTTTTGGGGGCTGCGCCAGATACACGTGGCAGGTCGGGAAAATATACTCACAAGGGAGCCACGATCAAAGACAAAAAGGCGGGCATCGAGGGTCTGGAGCAGACGTGCCGAATGCCACTCGGACAGATAACAGCGAACAAAACTTAAAACATTGTTGTTTTGTCGTCGTCATCACCCGCGACCCACCAGCGATCCACCCGCGACCCATCCCGCGACCCACCCAGCGACCCACCCCGCGAACCTCCCCACGACCCACCCCGCGCCCGCCCCCCCACTCTCATCCGCAACTGCGGGGTGCTACGCGTCGTTGGAGATGGGATGGCGGCCGCGACCACGGCGGCGGCGGCGACGATGGCGGCGACGGCGGCGGCGGGCCGATGGCCCGGGGCGTGGCGGGCGCGGCGCCCTCTCGGGCCCTGCGCGGGCTTGGCGTAGGACGTCGACAGCTTGGACGTCAGCAGGAACCTGGCAGGCCGTCGTCGTTGTCGTCATCGACGTCGCCGCCGCCGCCGCTGTCGCCGTCGCCACCGTCGCCGCTGTCGTCGTCGCCGTCGCCGTCGCCGTCGCCGTCGCCGTCGCCGTCGCCGTCGCCGTCACCGTCGCCGTCGCCGTCGCCGTCTTCCTCGTCATTGTCGTCATTGTCGTCATTGTCGTCGTCATTGCCGTCGTCGTCATCGCCGTCGTCGTCATTGTCGTCGTCAGTGTCGTCGTCGTTGTCGTCGTCTTCCTCGTCATTGTCGTCGTCATTGTCGTCGTCGTCATCGCCGTCGTGGTCATTGTCGTCGATATTGTCGTTGTCGTCGTTGTTGTTGTCGTCGTCATCGTCATCGCCGTCGTCATTGTCGCCATTGTGGTCGTCATCGATGTCGTCGTCGTCGTCATTGTCGCCGTCATTGTCGTCAACGTCATCGGTGGTCGTCGCCGTCGTCTTCGTCGTCGTCGTTGTCGTCACCGTCCTCCGTCATCGTCGTCGCGGTGCCAGGCGAAACACGTATGTATCCGTATCCGCGGCCTCGCGGGTCGGGTCCCTGGGCCAAGACCTCGCCGATGTGGGGCGTTCTTTTCGCTGATGGCCCGCGAGGAACGTATCCGTGCGACCGCGTCTCCGCGGAGCCGCGCTTGGTAAGACAGACCGCGAGGGCACGGTACGGACATGCTCCCGCTCGCGACAAAATGAACTGAACATCCACACAGCAGGCACCCACTTGGCCTGCGGCGAGCTGGGTCCACCCAGCGGCCGGACAAAGAACGGCGGGACGCGTCCGTCAAAGAAGGGAGGACGAAGCGGCCGCGGAACGGCCAGGGAACCCTCACGAAATTGGCACAAGCGGTAGGGCATCTTGCTCTGAGAAAGATTGTTTCCGGCGGCCCCCGAGGAAGGCGGGCCGTCGGCTCCAACGGCCCAGTGTGAAATCTATCCACTCAGGCACCGGCTTTCATCGAGCCAGGCATTCGGACTGTCTGCCTGGAGGAGGGTTGGGCGCGGGCCAGCCAAAAAGTGAAACGAAATGGAACGGGCAGACAATATTACACACGATGTGGTGGCACAAAGGCATCAAGCCACGCTGTCACTGGAATCATGCACCCAGCTCACGTTGCCATTCGACCAAGGGGCTTCCTTCCCTATCTCCCTCTCAGCCCAGCTCTCTCGGTCGGCGCACAAAGAGCGAGCTGATACATAACTAGAAACACGCGCGCTTCGCGCGCGCAAGAACCTCGCATCGCAAATTGCCAGGGAGGAATGTAAGGGCGATTATGGAGTTCCCTCGGGGGTGGTAGTAAAACCTGCTCCAATGAGGTTGTGGGATCCAGGCAGCAAGTGGGGGAATATGTTTCTGGTGTGCGTTCCTGACTGTACTGTGTCGCGAGGGCGCTTCTCCGTAAATCAATGTGACGCATAACGTACAATAGCAACTGGCATATCATTGTGCACTATGACAACGGAAGTCGGCATGGTCACAGAAAGTAGTTCGCGGGCACGCCGACAATGGCCAACTGACCGCAGATCAAGACGACCAGACACTTTGATTGGCCTCTTTGTTGTTCCTTCGTTGCTCGCGAGAAATTGCCCCTCGTCTGCGCGCGCAGAAATAAATCACCCCCGTGTGTACGTCCACTCGTCCACGTGGGTAAGCGTCACCCCTCCTGGCGTCGGCAGGCTGCCCCTGTGCGGTCTGTGCTCAGTCAGACCCGTCGGGAAAGGCCAGCCTATTCGCTTGCGGTCTCAGCGCTCGCCACGCAGACTGCAGAGCGCTTTTGAAGCTACATTCTCGCTTGCGAAGCGCAGGCTGCACAGCGGAGCAGCACATTCAATTTCCCAGGGGGGGGGGAATTTGTCATTGTGCGCCAGAGGCCAGGGGGGCCCACACTCCGACAATATCTGGGCACATGTACACAAACAGGTTGTCGGGCCTCTTGGGGGCTTCTTGGGGGCCTCTCGCCGCTTCCTGGGGACCTCTCTCGTGGCCGAGGGCCCGAAATGTCCGTTCGGGGCCTCAGTCTGGACCCTCTCTGGAATCGTTTTGGGGGCCTCTGGGGCCGTCTTGGAGGCCTCTTGAGCCGTCTTGGCAAGAGCCCTCTCGGGGGCGTCTTGGAGCTCTCTCGGGGCGTCTTGGGGCGTTCTTGGGAGCCTCTTGGGTAATCTTGGCGCGTCCTTGGAGGCGTCTCGGGCCGCCTTGGAGCGTTGAGACGCCGAAAAAGCGAGAAAACCAAACTCCTTCAAAAACAATCGATGCATGATCAAATTTTGCCTCTTGGGGAACCTCGTAGAGGTCTCTTAGGGCGTTTAAGAAGCCTCTTGAACAGTCTGGGGTCAATTCTGAACAATCTGGTGCTGTCATGGGCCGTTTGGGCGTTCTCGAAGCGCGCCTTCAAGCGATCAGGGGCCATTTCCAGGCGATCTTGGAGGGCATCCAGCGCGCCGGCAGGGCCCCGGGCAGCCCGGACCACACATTTGTAGTCGAGGTCCCGGCCGGGGGCCGTATATGTGTGTTTGTGTACAAACCACGCAGCCTTGTGATCGCCCCGCCCGATTCGCAAGTCTCACTGCTCGCTGGGTGCACAAACTGCCGCAGATCCCCTCGCCATCCCTGTCCCGTACCACCCGCCACCACAGCGCTGCGGCCATCAACACGACATGCTCGCCTTGAAAATCCGCCGATCCGGCGTGTGAGGTTACAACAGCTACAGCCTGAGCTTCAGCTCTACTGGGGGGGGGCTAGGGGGGCTTTACAGGAGAAGGGAGGGAGGAGGGGAGGGGGGGGGTCTACACTTGCAGCCCTCGAAAGTGGCGACAGTTTCGCAGATCGCAGCCCCCCAGACAAGGCAAGAGGAGACAAGAAGGAGGAGGGGCGGGAGGCGGGAGGCAGGAGGCGGGAGGCGGGAGAAGGACGCGCGAGCAGTACTCTATTCAAAGCGAATACTGAACCAAGGAGGGTTGGGAAAAAGCCTTACGAACAGCAACGGATCTGACCTCTCCAGGCCTTCCTCGGGTTCCGTTGGGGCCCTGTTGGGCAGTCTGGCGACTCTTGTGGACCTTCTTGGGGCTGGGCTGAGGCCGTCTTGAGACCATCCTGCTGCGTCCCTCTTGTGGCCCACCTATGGCCCCCTTGGGGCCCTCTTGGGGATCTTTTGAGGCACTCTGGTGCCCCTCTTGGGCCGTCTTAGGACTCTCGTGGGCCATCTTGGGGCCCTCTTGAGCCTTCTGGGGGATTTCTAGCCGTTTCGGCTGTCATGAGAAGATGTTCGGGGCCTAGTGGGCCTTGTGGACGCTGTCCAAATCCGAAAACGAATCTGCTACAAAAGCATCTTTCTCGAACGGAATTTGATGTGTTCTTGCATCTTAAGGATTATCCCTGCTCTTTGGGGATGCCCATGCGGCCAAGCGTTGGGCCGAAGTCTGGCCAAGCTATCGGACGATGTGCTCCCTCAGGGGAGGACCCCTCAGGGGAACACTGAGGCGAGGCAGGGAAAGGAGGAGGAGGAGGAGAAGGAGAGGGAGGAGGAGGAGGAGGAGGAGGAGGAGGAGGAGGAGGAGGAGGAGAAGGAGGAGGAGGAGGAGGAGGAGGAGGAGGAGGAGGAGGAGCAGGAGGAGCAGGAGGAGCAGGAGGAGGAAGAAGGGAAAGCATATTGGCGCCCTCTTGAGGCCTCCTGGGGGCTTCCTGGGAGCCCTTTGGGGGGCTCCAAGGAGCCTCTTGGGGGCCTCCAGAAGCCTCTCGGGAGCCTCCTGGGGCCTCTTGGGGATCTCTAGGGGCCTCTGGTGGCCATTATGGGATCTCTTGGCATCCAGAGGACGTCTTGGGGCCCGCTGTAGGGCCGTCTGGGAGATCTCTGGGGCAGTCTTGGGGCCGTTTTGGAGCATATTGGGCTGGTGGGACCCTCTCGCGGGCCTCCTGGGGGCCTCTTGGGCTGTCTTGGGGCGATATTTGGGCCTATGGGCCCGGCTTGCTGAAATAATTGAAGAACATAAACAATCAAATATCCAGACTTTGGACTCCTGGAGATCCTCTTGGAGCCTTCTTGGGGTGTCCAAGGGGCTTGTTGGCGTTCAGAGGCCGTCTTGAGCCATCCCCGGGCAATCGTGGGTCTCTCTTTGGGCGGTTTAGAATCGTCTTGAAAGTCTCTGGAGCCGTCCTGGGACCGTCCTAGGGGCCTCTTGGGTTGTCTTGGGCTTAGGGCCATCTTGGGCCCTCTTGCGGGCCTCTTGGCCGTCTTCGGGCGATCTTGGGGGGCCTATGGGCCCGTCCTGGAGCGGCGGAAACCCGAGAAGGCTAGAGGACTACGACCATTGAAGAACCTAAGAAGATAATCCAGAGGCCTCCTGGAACTCCTCTTGGAGCCCTCCTGGGGCGTCTGAGGGGCCCCTTAGGCCGTCGGGGGGACATCTTGGGACGTTTTGGGGCCCTCCTCCTCTTGGAAGCTCGCCCGAAGCCGCAACTGTAATGTGTGGCCGTCTTTCGCCGTCTTCCGCCATCTTCTGCCTTGCTCCCGCCAGGGTCTGGGCCAGATTTCGATGGGTACCTACCCACACACCCCTCAGGTCGGGGAAACCTGATCTTGCCACGATCCCCGACCTTGAAATGCATGTGTGAGAATGGCAGGGGCAAGGAAGGATCTGCCTCTTGGGGGCTTGATTTGATGACGACTGGGAAAAGTTCCGACGACGTGTGTGTGTGTGTGTGAGTAGTGTTAATCCTGGGGGCTTGTTGGAGTGTCTTGGAGGCTCGTGTGCTCTGTGGGGGACCCGTTGGGGTTCCAGTCGCCTCGCGGGCTGTGGGTTCGGGACGCGCAGAGTATGCGCGTTGTAAGGTCTTGCTGGGCCCTCTGAGGAGCACCTGGTAGTTTTTCGGGTGCATTCCGGGGCCTCTTGTGGGCGTCTGTGGGTGTTCTCGGGGCCTCTGCAAAACTCCTGGGCCGTGTCTGGGTTCTCTCCCGCCGACTGGCACCTTCGGAGGCTGTGCTGGTGGTGGCTCCGGGTTGTCTTCGGGCCCTCCGGGGGCCTTTTGCGCACGTCATGGGGGTTTCCTCGGCCGTGTTTGGGCGGATTTGTAGGGCTCTTGATTTTTGCGGTTCTGTTGGGCGTCTTGGGATCCTTTAACGATCGTTTTGGGCGGCTACAGTTCTCTTGACCGCTGAGCGCTCGCGGGCAAGACTTGCAAGACTCAATGGAGAACGCACGGGAGGGGACGCAAACAGGGCGGCGCAATGCGGTTCCCGTGTTGTCCGCTTCCCACTGGAGGCCTATTCGAAGCTTCCTGAGGAGGTGCAGGACACGGTGGGAGGAGACGGACCGAGACAGCTCGGAAGCGAGACTGTGGAGGAGAGAAGAAGAGGAGGCTTCCTGGAGCCTCTTTGGGGCTTCTTGGAGCCTCTGGGGGGCCTCTTGGGAACCTCCTGAAACTTCCTGGAGCCTGACGGGGGGCGGAAAGCTAGAAATGTTGGTCCGTGCTTCGCCTCTGGAGCCCTTCTTGGGGTGTTCCTGGGACCCTCTCGGGCCGTCTTGGAAGCCTCTTGGGCTGTCTTGGGGCCCTTTCAAGGGCCTATGCGGCCGTCTTGGGGCGATCCGTGGGGCCTCTGGGGCCGTCCTGGGGAGTCGGGAAGCCGAAAAGGCGGGACACGAAAAACATTTGAAAACCCACAGGAAACCTCTACATTTTGCCTCTCGGAGGCCTCTTGGAGGTCATCTTAGATGCGTCTCAGAAAATATTCGTGGCTTCGTGGGCCGTCAAGAGGCCATCGTGGACGGTCTGGACCGATCAATCGGCGACTCCTGGCTCTCTTGGGGCCGCCCGAGCCGCCAGGAAACGCGTCTGCAAGAATGGTTCCGGACGTCGACCCCGGCTTCCGCCGGCGTCGCCGCCCGTGGCCAGGCCAGATTTCCTGGGGTAACCCCCCCAGACCCCCACAGCGGGATACTGAACCGGAACCCCATCCGCAAGGTCGGGAACAAAGATGCTGGAGAGAAAATCGTCGGAGGTCTGGGGTCGGCGTCGTCGCTGGTCACCGTTGTCGCCGCCCCGCCGTGCTCGCGTGAGCGCCGCGCCGCGCGGCACCGCGTCGCTCGGCCGCCGGGCGGAGGCGGCTGGCCTAGCCGCGTACTGTATCCGCTCGTCGTCCGCCTGCTGGGGAAGCGTGGCGCCGCGGGGTCGCTGGGCGGCCGCGCCGCTGTCCGCTTCTTCCTCCTCCTCCTCCTCCTCCTCCTTCTCCTCCTCCTCCTCCTCCTCCTCCTCTTCCTCCTCTTCCCCTCCTTCTCTTGCTCCCCCTCCTTCTCCTTGTCCTCCTTCCTGCTCGTCCTCGTCCTCCCCCTTCTCCTCATCGTTGACGTCCTCCTCCTCTTCATCCTTCTCCTCCTCCTCCTCTTCTCTCCTCCTCCTCCTCCTCCTCGCCTCCTCCTCGTCCTCCCCTCCTGTTCCTCCTTCTCCCCCCCCTCCTCCTCTTCCCTCGTTCTCCTCCTTCTCCTCGCCTCCTCCTGCTCCTCTGCTCTGCTCCTGCTCCTGCTCCTGCTCCTCCTCCTCCTCCTCCTCCTCCTCGTCCTCCTCCTCCTCCTCCTTCCCCTCAGCCTCCTCTACTCCTTTCCCTCCTTCTCCTGCTTCCTCTCCTTGTCCTGGTCCTTGTCCTCCTGCTCGTCCCCGTCCTCCCCCGTCTCCTTATCGTTATCGTCTTTCTCCTCGTCATCCTTCTCCTCCTCCTCCTCCTCCTCCTCCTCCTCCTCCTCCTCCTCGTCCTCTTCCTCTAATACCAATACACCTCTGCAGCGCGAGTCCCCCTAAGCGGGCACGCCGAAACCAAAACTTACGCGTCGGCTCAGGCCATGACTTTAAATCCTGGGGGGAGTTTCCCATCCTTCAGGGAATTCAGCACTCGCCTGCCCCAAACACTCAAACGGTCGGGTCGGCAGACTTCCCCCAGCTTGATGAATTTCCCCCGCGTCCCCGTTGCCCCGCACATCTGGCACCAGAAAACCCCTTTACAGCAGTCAAGCTTGTGGGTGGGATCGATGCCGTGCTGGACTCGGGCACAGGGGGTTGCAAGCCACTCCAGCTTCCGAAGTCCAGCAGTCGGGCGGGTGTGGCAAAGGGCACATCTGACACCATCCGCGTCCGAAACGACCCGATGGGCCGAACCAGACACCGCCAGCTCAGCCTTGAGCGCCCGCTCCTTGCCCCTGACTTTGGCCTCGGCCGCCCTCGCGGCCTTGGAGCTGGGGCCATAGAGCTCTGGCGCCCTGGATGCAACGTGGAGGGCCACCGCCACGAGCACGAGGTGCTCTTGCACCTTGTGGGTCAGCTCGTCAATCCTGCACACTTCTGCGACCACGTTGCCAGGAAGCTGGGCCCTCCGAGCCCCTTCCTCCGCAGCCACATCCGCGGCCCCGCTGGCGAGCCAAGACAAAACTGGTGGGCCATCCTCCCTCTCTGGGGCAGGGCGGGTGTGGCTCTTGATCTTAATCATGGAGATCCGCCGATCACCCGCCACCGCCCAAAACCTACGCCAGGGGGCAACATTCACAGGGGGCACATAGTTCCTGCCACGCTGGAAGACCCGAATGGTGATGGCCGAGTCTACCGCAAACGTGACATCACCCTGGTGTGGCTCAACGCTTGATTCACTCCTTCTAACTCGGCTAGGGGGACAGTCTGCTTATAGCCTGGCAGGGGCCCGTGGCCCCACCCCAGCTGTCTGTCCCCCCTGATGATGGACAAAAACCCATCCACAGCGCCTCAGCCTGGGCTCCGACGAGTACGGCCCCCCCGACCCGTCCGTCCCGACCACCACATCCCCCCCCCCCTCCTCCTCCTCCTCCTCCTCCTCCTCCTCCTCCTCGTCCTCCTCCTCCTCCTCCTCGTCCTCGCCCTCGTCCTCCGGGAGCGCATGGCTGTGCCGATGCTGGCCTGAAAGCCGTGCGATGGCATCCACGTGAGCCGGCCGGACGCGATCAGCTCCGAGACGTCGCCGTCCAACAGCGTGGCCACGCGCGACCACAGCTGCGCAAGCATGCGCGTGGGCTTCGCAGCCTGCGCCGTGCCAGCTGCGGCGCTTGCGAGGATGGACTGGCAGTTGGTGCGGATGCGGGGTGACACCAGGGCAATGGTGAGCGCGAGCGACACAGCCCACAGCTCAGCCGCCGCCGCTGTGCGAATCCAGGGAGGAGGCACAGCGCTGCCGAAAGCCACAAAATCCCCGCGATCAGACACGACAGCGATTCCGCAGCCAGTACGACGGAGCTCCCAGAGTGGGCCGAACTTCATGGACCCATCTGTGTACCAGATCAGGTCGTCGCGGGTTGCGTCTGGCGGCTCCGTGAACCAGCGCCTGCACTGGCGGGCGCGGCAATCGGAGCGCTAGGAATCCGCGCGTGCGAAGAAGCGCGGCCCGGGCCTCCGAGAGCGAGGGGAGGAAATCCTGGCACGCCTCCGGCGGCTGCGGCCACCCCTCCAGCGGCAACGTGGCCTCGCAGACGCGGCGGTGCAAGAGCGTGCCCAGCGCCGCGCCGCACAGCTGGCAGTTCCGGTCCGCGGCGCTATCGGCGCCCCGCAGGCGGGCGAGGCGGGCCTGGGGCCACTGGCCACCGGTGGCAGCCGATAGCAGCATCGACCTGCATTGCCGGGACCACTGTGGCACAGTGCGGTTCGGCCGGCCCTGGCCCTTCAGCGGGCGCGCAATGGGGCGCCCCACGAGGACCGTGAACGAGTCGGCGCCCTAGGCGGTCGGCGCCAATAGTAGACACCATCTTTCGGCGGTATTCTTTGAGCTGGATTGGTCTGCGAGGGCCCAAGGGGGGGCCCGAGAGAGAGAGAGCGAAAACCATCTGAGTGAAAAACTTGAATTCCTGGGTTTCTGTTTCTTCCCAACCATCCTGTGGTGTTGGGTCTTCGTTTTGAATAGACAGCGCCCCGCGTCTCCATCTTCTCCTCTCCTCTCCTCTCCTCTCCTCTCCTCTCCTCTCCTCTCCTCTCCTCTCCTCTCCTACTCCTCCCCCTTCTCCCTCCTCCCCCTCCTTGCCTCTGCCCTCCGCATGTATCCGTTTCGGCATACCCAATACAGCGCTTCGTGGCCCCATAGGGAGCTCCACCGAAGGCCCCAGTGGCGGGGTTCGCATGCAGTTCCACCCTCATTTCGGCGCCCACCTCACACGGTTCGTGGCCACATGGGGAGCTCCACCGAAGGCCCCAGCGGCAGGATTCGCATGCAGTTCCACCGTCATTTCGGCGCACCCCCCACACGCTTCGTGGCCCCATAGGGAGCTCGACCGAAGGCCCCAGTGGCAGGGTTCGCAGTTCAACCCCGATTTCGGCGCACATCTCACACGGTTCGTGGCCCCATCGGGAGCTCCACCGAAGGCCTCAGTGGCAGGGTTCGCATAAAGTTCCACCCTCATGTCGGCAAACCATCACACGGCTCGTGGCCCCATAGGGAGCTCCATCGAAGGCCCCAGTGACAGGGTTCGCATGCAGATCCACCGTCATTTCGGCGCCCACCTCACACGGTTCGTGGCCCCATAGGGAGCTCCATCGAAGGCCCCAGTGGCAGGGTTCGCATGCAATTCCACCATCATCTCGGCGCACCCCTAACACGGTTCGTGGCCCCATAAGAAGCTCCACAGAATGCCTCAGTGGAAGGTTCGCATGCAATTCCGCCATCATTTCGACGCACCCGTCACACGATTCGTGGCCCCATCGGAATTTCCATCGAAGGGCCTGGAGGCAGCCATCATTTCGGCGCACCCCTCACACGGTTCGTGGCCCCATAGGGAACAGAACAGAACGTCCGATCGAGCGTCCAAGGACGTCTCGTCCCGCTTGCGGGAACGGCGTGAATCATGCAGTGCGGGAAAAACCATGCACGGGTGAGAATCAAAAAGACACCCCTCAAGCCTCAAGGGTATTGCTACCCGGCGGTGTGCATGTATGACAAGTACTCAGTCCGAAATTCATCCGAAAACCTGCCGTGCGCATTGTGCAACTCATGCTCCAGACTGGTGTTGAAACGATCTCGGAAGAACTTGTCGATTGAGTCAGTCCATTTGGTTCTCGGGCGGCCAACTCTGCGGGAGCCTTCTGGGCGCCAGCGCATGGCTAGAGACGGCCACCCGCGCCTCTCGACGCACGTTCTCCTCAGGATGTTCCAGCGTGTTGTATCTATGACTTCGAGCCAGTCAGAAACCTTGTAAATCGACATTGCTCTTTCCACTCTGCGTTTGCATTGATGCCCAGCTTCCTCCCACGATTCGTGATCACCTCTACGAAATCCAACAATCCGTCGTAACATTTGCGCCCGGGCGCTGGCTATTCTTCCTCTTTGCCGTGCGGTCAGCGGTGTCGTGGCAAGACTGTAGACAGCCGTTGGCGTTACGACGCTGTCGAATAACTTCAAGCGCATCTTCAGTGACACCCGCTTGTTGACGAAAACTGTCTTGAACAAGTGCCATTTTGACCATGCGCATTGCGTCCGGTATTCTAAATTGCATGCGCCTCGTTCTCTGAGATCTCCGTGGAAACGCTTCCCCAAGTACTTGTGCATATCAGTTTTCAACATCACTGGAAGACTACAACCGTCACTTTGCAAAACCATTGGTTCCTCAAGAATGGCAATAGCAGGATCGTTCGTGAATATTCTGGTCTTGCTTGCATTCAGCTCTAGACCGCATTGAGACAACTCCTGACGGAGAACCGCGAGCATTTGGGAAACGTCGTCCGGAGAATTGCCGTAGAGAAGTATGTCGTCTGCGTAACGTATGTTGGTCAACATCTCGACTCCTCCAAGATCGAGCCCCATGCCGCGGACGCGGTCTTTGAATCGCCGCAAAGCATGCTCAAGACCAGCGTTGAAGAGAAGCGAACTCAAAACGTCTCCCTGCTTGACCCCCCGGCTGATGTCGAAATGCCTGCTGCCGTGGACGGTTCCGAACTGGCCAGAATACACATCAGACAGTAAACGAAGATATTCTGTATGAGCACCTTGAGAACGAAGGGCTTCGAATAATGCTGGGTGCTCGATTCGATCAAACGCCTTGGTAAGGTCCACGCTGACAATCCAGAGGTTGCGGCCCCACTCCCAACATGTCCCACAAACTTCCTCAAGCACGACAAATGCATCGCCCACCGATTTCCCTTGCCGGAAACCGACCTGATCCGCAGCCTGTTGAGCGTCAAGCGTTGGTTGGATGCGTGCGAAAACGAGTCTGGAAAAGATCTTGTACGTCATTTTGAGCAGAGCGATGGGCCTCCAATTCTTGACGTCCTTCCGTGGGCCGCTCTTCGGAAGCATCGTGAACAGAGTTTCTTTCCAGCTGGGTTCAAGAAGACCTGTTTGAAGCATATGGTTGAAACAACGCAGAAGACACTCCAGAAGCGCATCGCCGCCATGCAAAAACATCTCGAGGGTGATGCCGTTCTTGTCTGCGCACTTGCCCTTCTTCATCTTCCGCAGCGTAGCCTCCAGCTCGACCATTGTGAAAGGCTGGATGTTGTAAGGACCTTTATTGCAATATGTGCGAAGCCAATCTGCACGTGATTCCGGCGAGCCCGTTAAGAAGATGTGCTCCAGCGAACCCCGAAATTCATCTGCAACGATGGGGCATCGTCGGGAATTCTGCACAGGATGCATGTGGACTGCAGGGATGTGCCCGATGCCGGAAAACCTCTTGAGATGTTCAGACACTTTGTTGTCACAGTAGGTGCGCAAGTTCTTCCGGTGCAGCCTGCTGATCATCTTCGACAGACGAGAACGCTCATGCTTGTCGGAGGTACTGCGACGCCTAAGCCGTAAAGCCCGGGTTTCCGGATCTTTCCATGGATGTGGTGCAGCTTCGGCACAATCGCCTCGATCGCATGTCGCTTTGGATATTGCGGCCTCCACGTCGGAAAAGCACTTGACATAAGAAATGTTCAAATTCTGGCGGACGGCATCTTGAAATACATTGTCGCGCCCATCTGGGCCCAGCTGTGGTTTCCACCGCTTGGCCTTCTTACGACGGGAGCCTGGAGCCCTTCTGTGTCCGTCAACCAGCAAGCTCGCCAACACAGCACGGTGATCAGAGCCCATGTCTAGGTGGTTACTCGGTCGGCACTGCGAGTAAACCAAGCCGGAGTCCAGGAGTATAAAATCAATGCGTCGCTTCGCCCCAAGAGAAGAACAGAATGTCCATCGAGTGTTCACGGAGTCGTTGAACGCGTCCTCAACGTTGGCAGCAATCAATGAACTCTCATTTAGAAAATCTCCCAAAACCTCACCCCTGAGACCAACGTCAAATTGAGTGTTGAAGTCCCCTCCGATCACAACTTTGCGGCCCGTGCGCCGCGCCATGTCCATCTCTGTGGACAAGTGCTCGTAGCACGCGAGTAGCTCATCGTGGCCATGGCCAGCATGAGGCATGTACACACTGATTATCGTTAGCATCAAGCTCCCTACATTCACATCGGCAGCAAGTACTCTCCCTCCGTATGCGCGCGTGTCTGCGACAGAATCGGCATGCCTGCGGTGAAACACAATGGCTACTCCTGCAAACTTGTACTCGGACAAAGCAGAGATAAAACGGTGCCCTCCTGACAAATCATGGTCAGATGACTGCGTCCTTGTTTCGGTCAAGCAGACAACGTCCCATTCAACATCAGCGAGCTCGCTCAGCAATTCGGCCTGCCTGTCGGTGGAGTTCACACGCGCGTTCTTTGTGAAAATATTGAATTCGTGTTGAGGGCGCTGTTGGTCCCCAGATCCATCGGTGAATTCTGAATTGATGACGTCGTTGGCGCTCGATCGGTGCTGTCCCTAAGACCTGGCTTGAGAATTGCCCTTGCCCTTCTCCGACCCTTTTCCCTGGCCTTTCACCCGGGATTTTTTAGTAAGTTTTTCCTGAGCGGAGTTGAAGAGATCGTCGAACTTTGGGTCCCGAAGCTCCTGCTGCCAACCATCCCCGAAAGAAAACTCGAGATTATATCCGGAGACCTTGGATGAAATCACTTTCTCGTTCCCGAGGTACAAGGTGGCGTCCTCCCTGTCCACGTATAGTGCGCTTCGGGACCAGCCCCACTCCACCATGAGTTTTTTCACGGAGAACGCGAAAGATTCAGGTAGGCGCCAAGGCAGGGTTCGCATGCAGTTCCACCCTCATTTCGGCGCCCACCTCACACGGTTCGTGGCCCCATAGGGCCCCAGTGACAGGGTTCGCATGCAGATCCACCTTCATTTCGGCGTACCTCTGTCACGGTTCGTGGCCCCATGAGGGGCTCCACCGAAAGCCCCAGTGGCAGGGTTCGCATGCAATTCCACCCTCATTTCGGCGCCCACCTCACACGGTTCGTGGCCCCATAGGGCCCCAGCGGCAGGGTTCGCATGCAGTTCCACCCTCATTTCGGCGCACCCCTCACACGGTTCGTGGCCCCATATGGAGCTCGACCGAAGGCCCCAGCGGCAGGGTTCGCATGCAGTTCCACCCTCATTTCGGCGCCCCTCTCACACGGTTCGTGGCCCCATAGGGAGCTCCATCGAAGGCGCCATTGGCAGGGTTCGCATGCAGTTCCACCCTCACTTCGGCGCCCACCTCACTCGGTTCGTGGCCCCATAGGGCCCCAGTGGCAGGGTTCGCATGCAGTTCCACCCTCATTTCGGCGCGCCCCTCACACGGTTCGTGGCCCCATGAGGGGCTCCACCGAAGGCCCCAGTCGCAGGGTTCGCATGCAGTTCCACCCCAATCTCGGCGCACCCCTCCCCTCACACGCTTCGTGGCCACATAGGGAGCTCTACCGACGGTCCCTGTGGCAAAGTTCGCATGCGGTTCCCCGCCCCATTTCGGCGCACCCCTCACGCGTATGGCCCCACAGAGAGCTCCACCGAAGGCCCCAGTGGCAAGGTTCGCATGGCGGCCCCGCCCCATTTTGGCAAAACCCTCACACGTCCCCACCGAAGGGCCCAGTGGCAGGGTTCGCATGGCGGCCCCGCCCGATTTCGGCACACCCCTCACACAATTCGTGGCCCCATAGGGAGCTCCACCAAAGGCCCCAGTGGCGGGGATCGCATGGCGGCCCCGCCCCTGCGGCACACCCATCACACGTTTCGTGGCCCCATGGGGGACTGGGTGAGAAAAACCGCCTGCGACCCTAAGGCTCGGGGGGGGGGGGGGACCGCATTGCATCGACACCCCAATCGCTCCGTGTCGCCGACGAGCGGCCCGAAAGCCCACCCCGCCCAGGAGCGCGCGGTTCCACGATCGGGGGCACGTCTCGGAGCAGCGCGGGCTGGGGCAGCGGCGCATCAAAATCGGTCCCCGGAGGCCCCCCCCCAGGGTCCACACATAATCGTCCGAGCTGCGTCCAGCCGTGGACACGAGGGCCCCCCCCCCCCGGAACGCCAACTACTCGTCGGCAGGAAGTAGTGGGTAGAAACATGAAATAGGAAGGCGTTGGGAGCAGATCGGGCTTCTGCCCGCCTCCGGAAGAGAAGGCACGAGGGACAACCGCTCAACTCTTGAAGTAGGAAGGCGGCTAAAGTAGATTGGGATCTAGGAATTCCGAAATACCTGCTTCAACGACCGACGGGTACGGTTGTCTCAACTAGCCCTCTTCTGAACATCGCCGATCCGTCAGTGGTGTGTCGCCGATTCCAGCTCGATGTTTCCCGCCTGGGCGCTCGCGGCTCCACCCCAAAAAAAAGTTCTTGACAGCAACTGGCCATAGGCTTCGACCTGGACACCACACTGCTCGAGACGCCGTCCAGCGCTCCGGGGCCGCCCGCAGGGCGGCAAATCTCTGGGTTGGCGGGCCAGGCGCGAGAGAGGAAGGATAACTGGGACAGATCGAGAGCTGAAAGAGCAGCATGAAACAAAACACGGCCTCCCGCAGCCTGGCCGCGCACCAAATCGAAGATAGGACGATAATGATGCCATGATCCGACTTGCTCAGGATGCGTTCCCGAACTTCTGGAGTGCTCAGCGGCCCTCGTTGCTGGAAGCCGTGCGGAACAATAAGAAATGGTGGAAACATCTACTGGAGGTAATCATGCTCATGACATCTTGCTCCTCTGAAAAGGGGTCAGGAGGGGACTCGGCCTCCTCATCCTCCCCCTCACCTCGAGCTTCCTCGGCCCCCGCGCGTCGCGTCACCCGACGCATCTTCTCTAGCCTCAGCTTCCTCATCCACCTCATCCTCCTCAAGCGGGGGAGGCCTGGGAGGAAAAGCAGGGGGGGGGCCCGGAGGGGGGCAGGCATGAGGAGCAGGAGGAGGACGACGACGAAGAGGCAGAGGGGGATGAGGACGAGGAGTTACGGAGTTACGGATATTGCGACTGTGTCGGGAAACGCTGACTGAAGGTGGGCTATTACCCGTCAGAATCTCGACTGGACTTGGCTCTCTTGGCCTTCTCGGATGAGCTGTAGGCTTTGGGCCACTTCCCTACAGAGATATCCTTTAAAGATTGAACGCGATTGCCTGTGGCAGGACCCGTGCACTCGCCTCCCAAGGACGCGAGTTGCTGGGCGGCATGCCCGCCGCATTTGCCACAAAACCAGATCCCCAAAAAAGAGTGATGCTTCAGCTGGTGACTACTATGAGCCCATCCCCCACATATGTGCACCCGATGCCCGTGGGGGAGATCATAAATTACACCATCCACCGAACGCAGATAAAAGCAAGGCGAATCCAGCCAGGTTCGACGAGCAGCCTGGGAGGACGACCCTTTGCAATCAAGACACGAGTTACCTTTCTCAGACAGCCTATGTTGAGAGGAAAACGCAAAACAGATCTGAGGGGCAGGAGGTCTAACTACTGGGTGCCAACAGCGGCCTCTCTTGGGCCCCTCACTAGACAGGTTCTGCTCGGCCTCTAGAGTCTGCAGAGTACTTACAAGGATCCTCATCCGAACCCAGTAAGCCATATGCTCGACCTGGGCCACTCGGGCCCGATCAGCCTCTGAAACTCTACACAGGCTAGCTCCTACCCCCGCAAGGTGATCTACAATAGTATTTCCTGCGACTAACAGGGGGGGGGGAGCGCGGCCAGCAACAATATCTTTGGCCTCAAGGTGAGAGTATACAAATATCACACAGCACTGGATGGACGGCCGACGGCGAAGCTCGGTGCCTCTAGCATACCAGAGATCTCCGTCCTCGCCATCGGGGGAGAAGGGTTTGCCTGCATGCCAACCTTCACAAACGTTAGCATTATCGGTGATATATATGAAATGCCCTGATGCTCCTCGGCACGCTACGAGCAACGCGCACAACCCGCCACGTGCAACGGTCTGCCTCTCGCCAGGAAGTCCTCCCCAAAGAGCTTTGCTGATGGTCATACTTTCGTCGAGGCGGTCGAGGACAGCGAGAGCGACCCCGACCCGTCGAAGCCGAGGTCACGAGTGTCCTCACCGCCGCTCGCATCCCCGAAGATGTATATGGGATCGTGGAGGCTTCCACCTCCCAGGACCTCGGGCTCGAAGGCGTCGATCCCGAACGCGTGCCAACACTCCTGAGCCTGCGGTGGTGCAACTCGAACCCACTCGGCGGGGATGAGCCCCCGCAGCCAGAAACATGGCTCAGCTTGATGCTGGACCATGGCCTTCGTCAACCACTCATCGCTCATGTCATAGATGGGGTGCGGGTTCCTGCCAGAACACACTCCCCGACAACGATGAAAACTATCCTCCTGCTCGGTCTGGCAGCGAGCGCACAGCGACGAAATGGGACCTTAGTCCGCTCCGATCGCCTCGTGCGCGGCCATGCGGCGCCTGCTGCAGCAGCCAGCATGATCCCGAACAACTTGGCCCCGTTGGGCCCGTCGCGCAGCTGCTGGAGGAGGGTGCGGCACTACATGTTGCAAACACCGAACTGAGAGCCCTCGCCATCGAAGTGCTGGGGCGCCTCACGCCACAGCCGAGACTGAACCGTGGAGTCGAACTCCTGCAGGAAGGCCTTCGGGACGTCCAGAGATGGAACCCCCGTCAGCTTGTCCACGTCGAACTCCCAGCCTCCCTCGCCGTCAGCGGCTGGAAGATCCCAGGCAGCTGGTCCGATGGGGTTCCACCCCTCCTGTAGGAGGTAACATATGACCGCGGACTGCGGTCCTCGAGTGTGTCTGCTGCGCTGGGTTGCGGGGATGGCGCGCAGCTGCTGCACCGAGCCACTCCAGGTGCGGGCGACGCCCGCTCGCATGGGCGGCTCCGACGTCCAGCAGCGCAGCCACAACTGAAGGCACTCCCTCGGCATCTTCATGACAGGATCCCTACCAGGGGCGATCAGGTCCAAGAGGGTGGTGCTGCATCGCCCTGAAAGCCGTGGAGCAACCGCCTCGCACATGTAAGGTCGCATGGTCTGCAAGCGTCGGCCGAACACGCCATGCAGCTGGTGCCCGTAGGCCCCTGCCGCCAGCGCCCCCTGCTGCCCCAGCTTCGAGGTCAGCTTGTACCTGCGAGCTGTACGTGCGCACTGCGCAACCTTGCGATGCATTCGCTTATGCTTCTGATCCCTGCCAACCCGAACAGTACGAGCGTGAGAGTGACAACCTCCAAAATCGCCACCCAAGTACGCTGCCTGTGCTGCCGCTCGAAGATGATAACCGTGCTGTCGAACTCGTCGCACAATGGCCCGTGCATCTGCTAGCTTCGAACAAACCACACCACTCTTGGTGGCTATGGTCAAACCGTGCTCCTCCATCTGCTCAAACGTCGTGATGAGACAGGCCGAAAGATGAGAAACGACAGCTCGACGGGAACCACGAACAACCTGACTCAAATCATCTATCCACAGGCGGTGTGACACGCCGATGTGAGTAGACGTAATCCGCTGCATGATGAAAAAAAGTGATGATTTTCGCAAACCTTGTGCCTGCTCGCAACCCCTGCACAATCGAACGTGTAGGTGCAAAGGGAGCCGAGTAGGCGCCTGATTGTCTCAGGCACCTCATCGCCATGCACATGAGGAGCTCGAGGCCGAGGATCTCGGGGGGAAATCCCAGGCGTAGCGCCGCCAGTGCTAGCCTCTTCCATCCTATCGAGTCGTAAAAGCTGGCGGTGTCCAGCAGCCCGTGGCCATGGGCGACGCCCAAGCGGGCCGCTAGCTCCTCGTCCACCACACGGAGGAAGGCTTCCTGGATGGCAGCGTTCCTCTTGATCGCCGCGTCCCACGGCGCCTCGCATTCCTCGGCCCAGCTCTGCACCCACGGTTCCCTGGCCTTGGACCAAAGCCGCGAGAGGTGAGGTAGCAAGCCGATCACCCTGTCGCCCGTGACCTTCTTGGGCAAGAGGGTGCCGATGGTGAGCAATAACTGATGTGGCCAGCACTGGAAGATTTCGCACGTGTTCAAGATCGCCGCCAGCTCGTCGAGAGCGACGAGAGGAAGACGATCCAGGTCGCATGCAGGCAGCCTGTCGACACCCATGGCGGCGTTAGGCTTGAGCTGTCTGCCCGCGGACTTTAGCTCCCCAGCGGTGAGGTCTGGCAACCGTTCCTCTTGAACACGCTCGCGAATCTGTTCGAAGATGCCCTCGAGCTCGCCCTGGGAATCCTGCTCAGGTGGACTCCAGATCTTCTCCCAGTGCAGCCGTTTCACGTCCAAGATGTCCTTGGGATGTAAAATGGTGTGCCCTTCCTGTTCCAAAACAACTGGTGCTGACGGCTGCTCCCTGATCGCTCGATGCAAACAAGATACTGCCGCCTGCGTCTCCATCCATTCACGAAGCTCTGCAATTGACTGATTGATGGCTCGTGCCTGGCTCCTCCTCGCAACAAGCTCGCTTTGAGTAGCTGCGTCGCGCAACTTGCCCTCGCCAGAATCTCGGAGTGCGCCAAGCAGCTGCAACCATTGACTCCATGAAAATTGATCTCCTGGCCTGATGCACTTGTGCCCCTGCTCGGGGGCTGAAGCTCGCAAATCGACTCCTGCTGCTACAAGGGTGACCTGCTGCTTCTCTCCATTACCTCGAAGTTGGTGCCCACGATACTGAGAGATAACTGTGTGTGCTCGTGTCCACCACCCACTGATGACGTCACGAAGGGCACTGACTCTGGCTGGCGTCGCCTCCAGAACAACATCAGTGCGAAAATTGGGCGAATCAGCTCGTGTTCGTCCAAGAGGGACCTGAGAGTGGTGGGCGGCCAGGGCGCACTCCAAGGTGCGCGCCCATGCGGCGCACAGGCCGCTGATGAAATCACAATGGCTGGAGCCAACACGAAAGGCTACGGAGGCAGCAACAGCATCAGCAGGGGGGTGAGCCCCCGATGGGACGAAGCCGATGGCGCTCCTCTGTTCCCTCCAGAGACTCTCGGCAACCTCGAAAGGGACAGGGGGCTCACCCTCGCTAGTGCATGGTGGCTCGCTCTCGTCTCGACCAGGCTGCCCGTTTGAAACCGAACCGCTCTCTGGACTCTCCGCTGAGGATGATGTCTCCCTGGGCTTCGAATCGGGGCTAGTGGGTTCAGGGCTCTTGACTTGACTGTCTGACTGACTGTCTGACTGAAACTGAAGCGGAGAGGAGGCAGCAGCAAAAGAGAGCGTCGGGTCGAAGCCGAAGTTGGGCTCGTCCACGGGTCGTCTTCCGACTCGAAGCCCAGGTCGTCACCATCCTCGGCGCCGCCGCTACCTGTAGTAGCTTCGCTGATGGGAACCTGGGCTGCTGACGCTGTCTCGCTGTTGCACTCTTCATTTTGCTTCTCAGAAACAGGGAACCATTCACGAATTTTGTCGTGCCTACGCTGGCGAGCTGCTTGTTTACAAACGCGAAGCTGTGCCTTGGCTATGCTACTCTTGGACCCCTCAACTGGCTGCTGCCGTGGCCTGGGGACCGAGGGCAGCCGAGGGGGTAAATCAAGATATCTAGTGTAAAGCTGAGACCCTTGGGCAACTAGTTCCAAAGAGAGGCCTACATGGGGCTTCCACGGAACGTCAACAACTGCAGTGAGGCCTCTGATGTACGGTTTTGCGGCCTCAGAACATACCACATAATCCAGGTGCGACGGCTTGTGCTCGCTATTCGTGGGCGTGCAAGTGTACTCGATATCGGACCGAAGAATTGTCCCTCCGATCCTCTCCAACAAACCTGTCCTATACAAATCTGGGGGAGACAAGTTCCAGTCTCCTATTGCAATCCATGGCAGCTGAAGCGCGGCGAGAAGACTTCCTATCCTGCGGAAGCGCGCCGCGTTAGCCTGACCAAAACCTACGCCAGAGTGACCGTATACAATACACAAGATTATTGAGAAGCCGCTCATGTGCAGTTGGCATGGCAGGAAGCCGTCGAACATGCCTCCTCTATCCGCCCTGAGCCCCTTGGCCGCTCGCGCAGCGTCCAGGACTTGGACGGGTCGGTGGTTCTTGGTCAAGAGCCACTCGCCTCCCTCGTTGGCCCGCCCCTCCTGGGAGGCGCTGACCTTCTTCGACTTGGGCCTCGCTCCGTTGGTGAACAGCTTGAGTGCCCGCCCCCGAGCTTTAGCTGTCCACTTGGCAACGTCACCAGACCGAACTGAGACTCGACCACCGCCAGGTAGTCGTGGGATTTGGACTGAGAACACAACTACTCCCAAGCTTTGTCTCCCATGCAAGTCACATTCCCGCAAAAGACTCGTGTCGTACCCGACGGAGTCGTCCCCGTAGACGGCGTGGATGCTGAAGATGCCGAACTTGTACTGGTAGATGGGCCGCTCGACGGCACCGGTGTGCTCGGGCTCCCTGGCCCTAGTCACAGCTCCTCATCTTCGCCGCCGACCGCTGTCCGCACGGCAGCGTTGTCCCCGCCGCTGCCAGTGGCCGTCGACCCACCCTTGCCACCCGAAGGGCCTTTGGGGCTGGCGCCGCCCGAAGGGCCACCGCTGGTGACGGCCTGGGCAGCGGCGAAGCGCGCCGCGGACAGCCTGGCGGCCTCCTTCTTCAACTGCGCCTCCTCATCCTTGGCGGGGTCTGACTTGACACCGCCGCCAGGTTTCACCTCCGTGGCCGCGTTCGCCTGCTTGATCTTGGCGGCGTCGGCCTCGGCGGTCTGCTGCTGGGGCCCCTCGCCGCCGTCGACATGCTGCTCCTGAGGTGGCATCGGCTTGTCAGTGACGGTGGCCTCGACGCCCTCCTGCTGGCAGCGCCTCTTCTTCGACATCCGCTCAGTGACCTCCTTTTCCACCTGCGCCACGCGCTCGAGGAAGGACTTGAGCTCGCTGTCTTTGGTGGCGAACTCCTTCTGATACCCTTGCAACTGCGCTTTGAGGACGCGCAGCTGCTCTTTGTCGCTCTCCTCGCACTCCCAATCCTCGAACGTGTCGAAGATCTCGCTGTTGATCCGCACCTCGAAGGCTGGCTCGCCCTTGCCCTCCTTCACGGGTGCTCCTGCTAATCCTTCTGCGCTCGCAAGCGCCTGGGCTGCTTTCTTCTTCGCAGCCTCCGCCTTTGCTAACTCGATAGCAGCAGCTTGTTCTTTACTCTCTGCATTCTGCAGCTGCGTCCGCAGCCGCAAGACCTGGGTGACGAGCTGCTCGTGGCGATGCCCCGCAGCTCGCCACGCACCGTCCGCCTGGCGGACGAGCTCGGCAGCGGACTGGGTGGAGCCCGTCTCGCCGCGCTCCGCCAACTTCTGACTCTGTGCGATCAGGACCTGGCGCATCTCCTCGTTATCAGCGGCCTGAGCTGCTTGGTTAAGAAGATCGGCGAACTGCTGCTGTTTCTCGCGCTCCTTAGATGCCGCACGCCGTGATGCACGAGACCTGCCAGCACTTTCACCTTTACTACTGGGGACCGTGCTCACGTCGATAACCTCTGCGCTGTCCTCGAAAGATACTCGTTTATCGCTGAGGGCTGGGGAAAATGAACGTGGGCGGAAGAGTCGGATCTTCTTGCCGCAGTGCCCGCACGAGGAGGAGGAGGAAGAGGAGGAGGAGGAGAACCAGTGCAAACCCAAGATTCATCAATGATGTTGGAATTTACCATCCCTCCAAGCTCCCTCTTCACTGGCCCCTAGAAGGGTTGATTTCCACTGAGGGGCGTGCCCCGTTGGGAGACAGCTGCTTGAATATCATGAAGCGTGCCAAAGCACCATGTTCCCATGACTGCAGCGCCACGAGTCAACCATATTCTTGCGTGTTTACGATCCTCTGAAGCGTGCCACAACATGATTCCTGGGAGTTGACCACCGCGAATGAGCGTAACTGGTGTGATGCGTTGACGATGAGAAACAATGAAGCTCTTGCAAATGTTGGAACGAATATGCGCGGCACTAGAAAAAAAAACCACATTTTGAAAACGAATCGCCCTCAATCCGTGACACTCTCCCGAATGTTTGAAGCGGATGTGCGCGACGCTGGGGCGATAACCAAATTTTGAAAACGAACCGCCTTCAATCCGTGACACACTTCTACACATGATTAAAACGAATGCGCGCGGCGCTGAGGCGAGAACCATATTTTGAAAACCACCCACCCTCAATTCGTGAAACATTTGCAACTGTTTATTTAAAGCAAATATGCGCGGCGCTAAAGCAAGAACCACATGTTGAAAACCACCCGCCCTCAATCCGTGAACAAGTGTTGCAAATGTTTGAACCTAATGCGCGCGGCGCTCAAGCGACAACCAAAATTTGAAAACGAACCGCCCTCAATCAGCGACACTGTTGCACATGTTTAAAAACAGATGTGCGCGGCGCTCAGGGGAGAGACACATGTTGGAAGCGGCCCGCCCTCCATCGGTGAAGCTATTGCCAGCTTTAAGCTTGAGGCTCAGAAATGGTAAGGGATCCTCGAGCGAAATGCCCTGCCCCCCTTCCGACTGGCCTCGGGGCGCGACAGGGAGGAGTTATTCAGAAGGAACAGGAATGGAGGAGGAGGACGAGGAGAAGGAGAAGGAGGAGAGGGTTGGAGAGGGGAGGTGGGAAGGGGGAGGAGGGTGGATGAGAAGGTGGACAGAATAGGAGCAAGAGGCGGAGGCTTTCCCACTCGTAAGGATTTCTGCTGTCTGCGCAAGCCTCGGTAGCTCCCGCTGGGTGGCGCTCGTGTCTTCTTTCGGCCTCCAGAAGGGCGTCCCGACACTTTGCCACTTGCGCCACTAGCGGAGCTAATCTGAGTCTGAGTCGTCCTGTCCACGGCCGGCTGGAGGGAGGAGAGGAGCATTGTCCTCATCTTTGATGGGCCTGTTTTCCACCACCACCACCACCAGAAGTTGGATGGGGAGGGGGTCCTCCTCCTCCTCCTCCTCCTCCTCCTACACCACCTCCTCCACCTCCTTCCCTCCCCCAACTTATGGTGGTAGTGGAAAGCAGGCCCATCAGACTGGAGGGAGGAGAGGAGCATTGCCCTCATCTTCTCTGAGAGCCTCGGCCAGATGCGCGGGCGAGATGCGTCGCTCGGTCTCGCAGCCGAGGGAGGCGCAGGCGCGGGAGGGACACCCGGCGGCGGCATCGAAGAGCGCTCGTTCGCGCGTCTCCGCCGCTCCATCTGAGCCGCCTGCGTAGCAGCGGTGTTGTGCCGCTGGGGGCCCTCGACCATGGCAGCAGCTATCGGCTTATCCGTAGGATGGCGTCCAAAGAGGAATCTGTTCAGGGTGTATGTCCTGCCTCCGTTCTCGGGTGGAAGGAGGCCCTGGACAACGTGAGGCCAACCTATCCGCAACAAATTGAAAGTAAAAGCCGCAGCGCTGACAAAAGAGCAAATCGGAGCATCAGGCGTGCTCGCAACTGGCATCGGGTGAATCGTGTGAATCATCTAAGGCCTTGCCAGAAGCTGAGCACAAAGGCTGGCAACTCTCGCGCTCTCGAGCAGCGGCGGCCTTCGAAGTTCTGGCAAGAGCGGAGACGGTACCGGACAGCGGAGCATTTCCAACTCGTGCGTGACGAGGCACGGTGGATTCTCCCTGGGCAGCTTCGTTCTCCAGCGCCGATGATGGTTCCTCTGGACCGGCACGAGAAAGCGAGGCGCGCACAGTCCTTTAAGAGTTCGTTTGCGGCCGTGTGATCGAAAGAGACATGGCACTGTATACAAGTGTCTCTTTGGCAAGCCTGTCGGCTGACTGGTTACTTTCTGCGGCAAGCCTGGCTTATCTAGCCATGGAAGAAGGGACCTGGTGATGCTATATTTTCTTGCATCTGTCAAAAACCGCCGACTGTCTGATGCTAGAGCGAGTTCATGCGGCCCAGAACAGTTCAGCTTGCCGCTTAAACGCTGAGGGAGCAGCTTGGCAGACTGATCTAAAACAGCTGTACAATCGACCCAGGTTTTGGAGGGCTCCTTAAGGGCTTCTTGGAGGACCAGGAGCCCCACATGTTCACCAGCCTCGGGGTCTGCGGGAGATGGGCCCCGACGGCCCCCAAAAAGGAGGCTCCGAGGACCCCGTCGCTGTTGCACGCCACCATAGACCGCGAGGCCCTATTTCATTCGGGAGTGCCGAACATGGTGCAAGACCCATCCGTGCTCGTGAGTCCCCCGAAAGTGTGAACTGTGTCTGGCTGACTGTCGTAACGTTTGAACCCGACTGTGGGCTCTTCTGCGGGTAGCGGAACGCTATCACGTTGCTCACCAGGGTGCCGGAATGCACCGAAGCAGAAGAGCGGGCTGTTGGCTGGCGCCCCGAGCGCGGCCTGGAGCACATCTGGCGGGAGCAACTCGGTCCTGAGGGCAACGGCCCCCGGGTGTTGACAACAATGTAACCTACGGTGGATCGTGTCACTGCTGTCCTCGCAGAGGGGGCACTTGTTGGGCGCGTTATATCCCAACTGACTAAGTTGATCACCCGTCCACCACCCTTGCACCACAAGCGTCTGCACGATAGTTTTACACCTAGGACAAAATTGCATGCTCTTCGGGGAGAGCAGAGCACGCCTACTGTCGAAACAAACCCTTTAAGGGGGGTGGGGCCAGGGAGAGATTCAGCAGCTGTCATTTCCCATCTCCACTGGCAGCCTTGCTGCAAGAGGTCGCTGAACAAGGCCAGCCTGGTATAAGTTAGCTTGACCGTTCTGCCGAAGTGGTCCAGCAGAGTGAAGGCCGAGGTGGAGAGACTGGCCGACTGGTCGACTGGAGAGTGTCCAGCAGACTGGCCGACTAGCCGACTAGCCGACTAGAGTCGGCCGACTGGAGAGCGGTCCAGCAGAGTGAAGGCGGGGAGGAGGAGACTGGCCGACTGGCCGGCTGGCTGACTGGCCGACTCCCCGACTGGGCGACTGGCCAGCTCCCCGACTGGCCGACTGGCCAACTGGGCGACTGGGCGACTGGGCGACTGGCTGGCCAACCGACTGGCCGACTGGCCAACCGGCCGACTGGCCGATTCCCCGACTGGCCGACGGGCCGACTCCCCGACTGGCCGACTGGCCGACCGGCCGACTGGCCGACTGGCCGACTGGCCGACTGGACGACTGGCCGACTGGCCGTCTGGACATCTGGCCGACTGGCCGACTGGCCGATTGGCCGACTGGCGACCGGCCGACTGACCGACCGGCCGACTGGGGGATTGGGACCAGGAAAGGAAGGATGAGACGGAGGAAGAGGAAGAGGAGGGAGGAAGAGTGGGAGAGGGAGGAAGCGGAGACGAACAGAGTGAGCGGAGGAGGATGAGTGAGAGGTGGGGGGGACGCCCGCGAGGCCCCGAGGGCCGCCCCTGTGATACCTCTGTGGTCCCCTGAGGCCTTGTCCACGAAGGAGACGGCCACGAAGAGGCCGCACCCGATCTCGTCCCACGAGGCCCCGAACTCGTCCACCATCAACTTCGCCTTGGCGAAACGCAGGGGCGGCTCGGGGCCCCCTCGTGCCAGGGGGTGTCACGGGCAAAAGCGCGACTTGCGGAATTTCCACAGAGCCAGTCATGACAAATCTTGTGAGGCCATTATCATCTGTTGCAGACCAGTCCACAGGCAAAATTGACCCCCTCGTGAGAAAGAATGGCTTTATGATCCAATCAATCTTTGCTTCCTATAATTAAGAAAACTCAATAGCGGAGCAAGTTCAATATCTGCTGATTCTTTGTTGTTGGTCTCATTCCCAAATCTGTGGCGGACGGAATAACCCCGCCTGAACCTTTTATAGGCAGACACGACAAATACACCCGAGGGCCGTGTCTGGCCTCGAGGGGACCACACGCTGCCCAGGGACTACACAAAATTGTCCCTGGGGACGGGAGGGGGCGACAACTGAACGGGGCCAACGAACACGCAAATAAATCGACACACATCCCAAGATATCCGGTGTTCATCCATAATTTCGGGATGTTCGTCTTTCCCCCGCACTTCCCATATGTTCGCGTACATTCAGAGGAATCGGCGATGATCTACGTCACGCCGCCATACCCACTAGCCCCGGAGGTTCTCCGTGGCCGACTCCCAAAATGGTTGATAACATCACGACCTCGAGGCACTGGCGAACCTGCCCGCACGCGCACACATGCACACTGACCTGAATGCGGAGCGACAAGCGCTCAAAGCGATCGAAACACGATGCAGAAGTGAAGCCATGTCGAAGAATCGCAACAAGTGTATCTTAGCTATAATCTGCTGGGCAGGGCTCCACTTCGCGGTTTTGTGCTTCGTTCCTGGCGAGTGTGATCGCCGATTGCCTGCGATACGGCGTGCTGTGCAACCTCGAACAGACATGCACGCTCGCAGAGCACGCTGTGAAGTTTGAGAGCCCCCTCGCTTGGACCATCTTCGTACACAACGAAACGAAGCTGCAACCCATGCTGGTAACAGGACACCTTATGATGCGACATTTAGCGGCACGTCTACAAACCATCGAAGGTGGCCCAGGTGTTCCTGGAGCATTTACACACACATCTATATATACATGTATATATATATATACATACATATATATGTGTATACACAGTGTAAGGCATGCCAGGAGCTCTGGGAGCCCTCACGACGCACTGGAACTGGCCATATCTACCAGGAAGCTGGAAACATACTTACATGGCTGGATTCACATGCGGAGGATGTGGAGGCCGCGCGGTAGATATACACATGCGGAAGGCTGGTGGGCACTGCCATAAAAAGGGCCGAGCGCTAGAAGACATGCGGCCAGCTGTATATCCAGCTCTCGCCCAGGCTGGACGCGTCACGTGTACCCAGCTTCCTGGCATGGTAGACGACCTTCCCGGAGCGCATGTTACAATTCACTGCCTTGCTCGCCGCATTGGCTGCACATCCAAAGAACGGATGCGAAAAAGAAGCACCGCGGGACGACAGACCGCTCTCCCTGACGTCTCACTCCTCCGCCTCCACCTCCTCCGCCTCCGACTCTTCCCCACTGCTTGTCCTTCCCTACCCTCCCCACGCTGCTTCTCTTCTCCGCCATTCTGTTCCCCCTCGTTGTCCTCGTCCTGTTTCTGTTCCTCCCCTTCACCGTCGTGGTAATCGTCATCGTCATCGTCAACTAACCACACCAGCAGCTCAGCATCGATAGCGATTTGAGCCCAGCCTAGGGCTCAATGGAGGAGAACAGGAGAGGCGTCGGCAATGGTGGTCAGATGATGATGACCCCCTTTGCCGCAGACATGCTGGCCACTGGCCGGTCCTCCGAGCCTTCTTCCACTCGCAGAGGCCTTCGCCGCCCTGGCAAGTCCTCCGGAAGAAAAGGCGGGAGGGACCTCTGTATGGTCCCCAGGGAGGGCCAGCTTGACCCAGAAAGGCATGAGCCCCCGCGGGGGGGGGGGAGAGAGGGGGGGGAAAGACGGGCAAAAACCAGCAGGAGCCAAGAGACGAAAGCACTAACCGATCCGGGGGTGCGGTGAGCCATACGTGTACTCAAACATCCTCGCTAACCACACCAGCAGCTCAGCATCGGTAGCGATTTGAGTCCAGCCAAGGGCTCAAGGGAAGAGAACAGGAGAGGCATCGGCAATGATGGTCAGATGATGATGACCCCCTTTGCTGCAGCCGTGCCGGCCACTGGCCGGTCCTCCGAATCCTTTGCCGCTCGCAGAGACCTTCGCCGCCCCCTGCCTCTCACCCGCTGGCGCGCGCCTCGCGCGCCAGGCGGGGGCCAGGCGGGCTGCGCTGTGCCTCCGGCCAGCGCCAACGCCCTCGCGCCTGGCACCCCGCGGGGGTGCGCTGGCGCCGCGGGAGGGGACAGCTGTCCTGCCGCCCGCCTCCGGCGTCCTGCGGGCCGACGCTGGCGCTCTGAGAGCGCGCCGAACCCAACCTGTGCCGCCGGCCGCTGGCGCGCCACGCCACCGGCAGCTGCGTGCTGCGGGCCGGCGCTGCTGCCTGAGCGCCTGGTCCATGTCTGTTGCCGGTCCGCACGCCCGCGCGAGCCCGGCGCTACCCCTGCTGCCGCGCGGCTCCTCAGCCGGCGGTACGCCTCCAGCGCCAGCTGTATGGCCACTGCTGGCGCTCTGCATGGGAACGCGCCAAGCGGCAGCCGACCTGCCGCCGGCAGCTGGCGCCCCACGCGCCTCGCTGCCCGCCGCTGCGCGCTGTGGGCCGGCGCCGCTGCCCGCGCCTGGCCCCTGCCTCTCGCCGGCGCGCGCGAGCTCCAGCGCGCGCCCGCACCTGCCTGCGCCCGGCTCCCCAGCCAGCGGCTCACAGCACTCCTCGCGCCCGGCTCCGCGCCGGCGCAGTGGCCGCTCAAGGCCCCTGGGCCCACGCGGCCATTGCGAGGGCACCCTTCTTCACTAACGGAGCTCTTGCTGGGGGCACGCTGGCCCCCGCGTCACATCGAAGCCCCGGTGGAAGCCCTGGCGCCAGCGCGCCTACCTCCTCTGTGCCACGCTGTAATGCACGGGCCACTGCGCCCCTGCATCGCAATGGGTTCGCCGACTCAGCCGCGCGCGCCACCTCCTCAAGTCGGGCCCGCATGCGGGGATGATGTCCTCGTGGCGGAGGTAGCGCTTCGCTTGCTCCCGAATCCGTTCCCGGGCCCGCTCGGGGCTGACCCGGGCGGCCAGGGCCACCCGACGGAACGCCTCCTCATGGTGCCCCGCCTCGGTCCAACACTGCAGGAAGCGGGAAGCGGCCCAGCTCCAGCGAGGCGGAATCCGACGTCGGGGGCCCTCTGGCCCGTCGCTCCGCACGAGCGGCGCGCCCGAGCCTCGGGAGGCCCTCCCGAGTCGCAGGCGCATGCTCGGGCCACTCCTCCTGGCGGAAGGCCCGCTGGGTAAAGAAATCCCCAACGGCCCTCCCTTGGGCCCCTGGCCCCGCGCTTGGCTCCCCCAGGGGAAGGCGCGCGTAGGCGCGCGGCTTTAGCAGTCCAGAAGCCCAGAGGCCTTGGGATTGCTAAAATGGACGGCCGATTCAACATACACGCGCCACGCTTGTAAATAAGAAGCGAACGCTGAACATTGGACGTGGGTCTTATCATAGAGTTTGAGTCTTATAAGAGGATTTCGCTGCTTATTTCAGGACTTGTACATGCGTCTGAACATCTTGCGATATGGCAATGTCGCAGGAACGCGCTGCGTCCGCGGCGCTGCGTTTCTGTCGAATTACTCTGCATCGCGCGCGTTGCCCGCGGTAAACAATATAGCAGGCATCGGCATGTGTACAAATAGAGAAAGAGAAACATGGATAACGAGACATAAAGGGAGAGAGAGAGAGAGAGAGAGAGAGAGAGAGGCGGAGAGATGGAGGGAGAGAGGGAGAGAGAGAGAGAAGAAGAAAAAAGAGAGAGAGAGAGAGAGAGAGAGAGCGAGAAAAAAAAAACGAAAGAGAGAGAGAGAGAGAGCGATATCGAGCGAGAGAGAGAGAGAGGAGGGGGAGGTTGGGGGGGGGGCGGAGGGAGGAGGTATGGCGAGGAGGAGGAGGAGGTGGAGGCGGAGGAGGAAGAGGAACGTCTGGGCAGGGCGGATATAAAGTGCCACCGCCCGCCACTCGTCGCGCCGCAACGACGAGACGAACGAGAGGGCGAATAAAAATAATA
>CAUYUJ010015394.1:604677-644677 GCA_963575745.1 Prorocentrum cordatum
CTCCCCCCGCGCCCTCGATGCTCCAAGGGACGGCGTTCCCGAGCGTCTTTGAAACCAGCCCCCCAAAGCCTCCACCCTCGATCCGAGAAGCGCTTGGGTCGTCAGGATCTCGGTGGGCTCCCGCTCTCCCCCCCTGAGCCGGTGGCTCGCCTGGCGGCACCCTGGCGGCACCTGATGCACGCCCGAAGGGACCCTACCACAGAGCTGTCCGGGGGGAGGTCGCGCAAGGGGCCGCAACTCCGCTCTCATCCTCTACTCCGTCCTGGTCTTCGTGCTTCCAGACGTACTACACCTGGTGCAGCGCGAGGTCCTCCACGGACGCGTCCTCTTCCTCCCCGGGCGGGGCGACGGTCCCGCGGCGCCCGGGCCAGCGGGTGGCGGACCAGCTCCACGCGGATCCGCGAAGGACGGGCACGGCGGCGCCTGCCGCGATGCCCAGCATGTCTGCGCCACGGCGGCCGCTGCAGAGCTCCAGGGGCATCAGCAGCAGACACGCAGCGGCTGGCGCCCGGCGGCTAGCAATAACCAGCACCGCCAGGCGCCAGGCCGTCACCACCCCGTCACGCGGGCGCCTCCGCGGGTCGCGCGGCGCCATGGCCGCGCGCGCGTTGTCTGGGTCCCGGGGGACCCGAGACCCCGGCCTTGGGCCACCTGAAGCCGACCCCCAGCTTGGCCCAGAAAGGCTTAAGCCCCCGCGGGTGAGGCGACATGAATGAATGAATGAAGCCGCGTGTCCGTAGGCACATGAGCAAAGGCACGATCGTGCGCTAGACAATATACTTGCGCACTGCTGCTTTCCAGGCTTCCGCTGAAAAGGCGACAGCGGGGGGAAAAGACTGGCAAGCACCAGCAGGAGCAAGGAGACGGAAGCCCGGCCCCAACTCATCTGGGGGTGTGGCGAGCCATACGTTTACTCAAACATCCTATCGTCGTCGTTGTTGTCGTCGTCGTCATCATCACCTTCATCATCATGCCCCTCACTGCCCGAACTCGACCTCGACGACGACGCTGACGCCGACGCCGACGACGACAGCGACTCCGACGGCGTGGGCGTCGTCAGTACTAACAAGCAACAACATAAAGCAACAACTATCGGAGGTCCACGCGAGTTTCTTCGATCTGCGCTGGACCCCCCTTCCATGGCGCGCGGAGCGCGCCAGTGGCGGCGCTGGCGAAGCCGCCAGGGTACCCAGCGCCGACCCAACAAAAATCCGCGCGGACCTCGAAAATTATGACTCGGAATGTTTGTTCTTCTTCGATCAACGGCGCTCGGCGTCGGCGTCGGGTCATAGGCAACCTCGCGTAAATCCTACCCCTGCAGGTCAGACGTATGAACAATTGGCCGGGCTCAGAGCTCGAATGATATCTGCAGGCATGTGAACCTCAGCAGGGGCGTCCGATAATGCAGAAAGACGATTTATGAACAAAAAAGGGGAACGATTAAAACATACTCCCTTTGGTTCCTATGTGGTTTTTCAACGGGGGGAGTACGATTCAAAAAAATGTCTATTACACGTAGGCGCCGAATATTACGCCGAATACTCATTTCACGTCGTCGTCAAATTTTACGTTACATAATACGTCGACTTCAATTCTACGTCAAATGCCAATTCTACATCGGCTTCAAACTTTTATGCCAAATACTCGTTACACGTCGGCTTCAGTCAGATGCTCATTTGGCTTAGGATTCAAATTTTACGTCAAATGCACCATCCACGTCGACTTTTGAATTTATAATTAAGTTCAATTTCACGTTGGCTTCATATTTTACGTAAACCGACCATTCTACGTCGGCTTTAATCTACCGAGGACGGCAGGGGGGGAACGATTCCAAAAAATGTTTCCCGGCCCGCGGCTGGTTTTTTCTAATCATCCTCCGGGGCGCCGCCGACGCAACACGACCCATGGTCATGTATTAATCGTCATCCTACATTACCGCAGCGTCGACTGCACCCGCAGGGGCAGGGTTCGCAGGTGGCCGCAGATCATCGCTCTGGTCTCTGTCGGCTCGGACCGGTCCGGGCAGCCTCCTCCTGGCGAGGCGCAGCTGCAGAGGAAGCACCCCGAGGCTGCACAAAAACCTCTGGACGCCAACGCAGAGCGCCTGAGGACGACTCGTCGACGCCGAGGAGCGCCCGTGTCGGCGTCGCTGGCGCTCGGCGACAGCCTGCGGCGACGCCGTGCCTTCCGCAGAGAGGGCTGAGGGAGAACGATAGTTAGTGGACGAAGACCGGTACAAATTGGACTGGTCCGCCGTCGGGAATGCCTCTTGCAAAGCGGCTGGAATGTGTACGCGTCCCCGATGGCGGGAAACAATATGTTACACCGCTCTTCGTCCAGTCCATTGCGATAGGGGGGGACGGGTTCAGGGTGGAAGCATCGCCCTGGAATCGGCGACGAATCGCCGACAGATCGGCGGTGTGCCCCCGACTGGCACCGCACGCTGCTGGGCGGGATGGGCTGTCAGGCCCCCCATGGGCGACCACTGGGCGATTGGGAGGTCGATGCGGCACGCCCGGGTCGCGCCGCTGGTCCTGTCCCACTGATTGACGCGGCACGCTAAGCACGTCCCAGGCCACAACCATAACGTTCCGAGCTTTTCCCAGCCTCCCGTCCCACGAACCGTCAAGGACTTGACGACCTCTGCTGTCCTTCGACTCGCGCTGGAGCGTCCACGATGGACTAAATATTCTCTGGGGGAACTCTGGGTCTCCTTCGAGATTTGTCCGGGATCTGCCTCAATTTACCTGCATCTACCTCGACATCCCTGGCCTGATCCCCGCAGGTCGATTGGAGAAAAGTCCGAAAACTCGTCAAGCCCCGAGGGAACGAAGCCCAGCGACTCAGTCGCTCGGGTCACACGAAAGGGGGTGGGGTAAATGAAGGGGTCAGCGCATCAGCTCACGCAGCTGGTTCCCCCTGCGCCTCCCAGCGCCCGAAGTGCCAACGCGTATCGAGGAAAGCGCCCGGCGGCGGGGTCGAAACCGGCTGGATGCAACAGATTTCGGAACCCCACTGTCCTTCAGCAGGCGCATCCCACGCGAGTCTTGCTAGAAAAGCTCGTGGGGCACATTCTTCGTCGAGACTCGAGCTTCCTGAGATGCGCCAAGGCCTCCGTGGGCCCCCCACTCCTTTGGGGGATGCGAAACTTCCGTGGGCCCCCCGAGGGCAGGCCGATTTCGTGCTTGACGTGCCCACTGCCCGCCCCCCCCCCCTTCCATCCTACCCGACCTCGGGGAATGAAGCCCAGCGACACGCTGCATCACCCCCCCCCTTGAGCAGGGACCGACCGCCCCGGCAGTATGGCAGGCCTACAACGGCATGTTTTAAAAACAGAGAACGTCATAATAGTACATACAGTGCTTGTAGAAACTGAAGCCAATGTGTCAAAACAACACGGCCTCGACCAGCAGTGCTATGATGATAGCACGTCGTGCAACCCACAAGAGGCCATCAGGTCAATCTTTGGTGGGCTGGTGAGCACGCCAGGACGCCTCGCCACTGCTTGCCTCTCCTAGAGGAACAAAGCACGGCATTAGCATAAGATTTCGACGGTCCGCGCGAGTTCTTCGATCTGCGCTGGCCCTCCCTCCCTGGTGCGCGGAGCGCGCAAGGGGCGGCGCTCGAAATGCCGCCAGTGGGGGGATCCAAGAAACCCGCGCGGCGTTCCGAAACGTTATGTTTGTGCCGTCTTTCGTTCTCCGATCCTTTCCGCTTGCCTCTGACGAGAGGTGCCCTTCAGCCTCGCCGCGCGCGGGCCGCGGCGCGAGACGCGCGTGGGCGCTCACTCGGGGCTCGCGCTCCTGCCAGCCGCCGGCCGCCGCCGCCCCGCAACCAGGGGTACACACACATATGCACACACACACACATTCACACACACACACACACACATTCACACACACGCACACACGCACATGCATATACACACACACACACTTTTTCGTCGGCGGCTCGGCAAAGTCACTGCACAACGGGAGGAGACGACGAAGCGACGGCCGAAGGGGAGGAAGAAGCGGGCCGGGGCCGCTCAGGAAAACGGGTCGTTCCCATGGGCGCGTGGCGCGGCCGTGAAGCGTTTCGTGGCCCCATAGGGGGCTACACCCAAGGCCCAGTGCCACCGTCCGTATGCGTCCGGGAAATGTAATTTGGCATTTTCACCCGCGCAGTGCAGCGTTCCGTGGCCCCATAGGGGGCTCCACCGAAGCCCCCAATGGGACCGTCCGCATGCGTCCAGGTAACCCAATTTGGCATTCTCACTCACTCAGTAGAGCGCTTCGTGGCCCCAGAGGGAGCTCCACCGAAGCCCTCAATGGGACCGTCCGCATGCGTCCCGGAAACCCAATTCGGCACACCACCCACACAGTACAGCGATCCCCCCCGCCCAGTGCAGCGCTTCGTGGCCCCATAGGGAGCTTCACCGAAGCAGATATTCACAATTACGGTACCCACAACTGCAGATGGTTGGGACCTTCGCCAGGATAATTGTTGTTTGCCGCCGATTCGTCAGGCTCTGCCAGCCGAGGTTGCATGCTGCAATGCTACTGCTGCGTGCTGCCCGTTTGCGATGCCCTGTTCATCACCAGCATTGTCGCCATCCATCGTCACAATCACAATCGCCATCACGCATTGTCACCAGCATCGTCATCACGCATCGTCACCAGCTCTCGAGCGCATCACCAGCATCGACACCATCACAATCATCGCAGTTGTCGTCAGTTGGTTCCCCCGACAACTTCCTTATCCCCCCCTTGTCCCAGACGAGGGCAGGGCGGACTGCCGGTGCAAGCAGCGTGTTGGAGGTCATTGCTGGAACCTCCTTGTTCAGCGGCTGTTTCACCCTTCGTGTTCTTGCGTCCTAAGGGCGTCTTCGGATGATCCTAGGCGGAGTCCAAAACAAAACAAAAAAGGTCGCACAGGTATCCACTACTCCCTGCCCAGGCCCATCCTGAACCCAGCAGCGATGCATACGCCACGCCCTCCTAGCTTGGCCAGGAGGGCGTCCACACAGCTCCTGGGTACAGGAAGTCAGAAGGGCCTGGCCAGGGGGCAGTGGATAGTGTAAAATTTCGTCGCCCGATGAGGGAGGCTCCAGGGAGACTCAGGGTGGTGAGGTGGCCTTTACCGTACTCTGGGGGTCCTGGTAGGTGGAAGCCCCTGGGGGAGGAAGGGCCGCATTTCGCGCGCATGAACAGAACAAATTTCGGGCAAGAACATGTGAAGGCGTCTTCAGCGAGAGCCCTGTTGTGAAACGGAACCGGCCTCCATCCGTGCACAGGGTGTAAGACGAGCGCGCGCAGCGCTGAGGCGAAAACATCTTGAAAAGCAGCTGTGCTCCATCCGCGCACGAGCGAAACATGGCCACCCAAAACGCGGATCGAGAGCCCCCTCGCCGAAGGCCCCGTGCAGATATCCCCAGTGACGAACACTTCGAGGTGGGAAGCCCAAACACGAAGAACACAGTGGCACCCCTCAAAAGCTGGCTGAGGTCATGCTGCTCTTTCGGGCAACCTCTGTCCGATCGCGCCGCCATCCGCGGCGAACCCGCGTCGGATCCGCGTCAACATGTCGACCGTCGGCCCTCCTGCCCAGCCCAAATCCGCTCAAAATCGATCCCCGGACCCCTCCTGGAGTCCACTCCTCCTCCTCCTCCTCCTCCACCTCACCTCCTCCTCCTCCTCCTCCTCCTCCTCCTCGCCCGTCTCCTACTCCTCCTCCTCCTCCTCCTGCTCCTCCTCCTCCTCCTCCTCCTCCTCTTCCTCCCCCTCCTCCTCTGGCCCGTTCTCCGAGGCGGACCTGGCCGTGGCGACGAGAGGCCTCCAGGAGGCCCCCAAAGAAGACCAAACATGCTGGTGAGGCCCGCCGCTGTCTCGACCGAAGGTCTGGGGCAAGAGACCGCCTGAGAGTTGAGCAGGGACCGACCGGGCCAGTGTTCGTGCAAGCATACCACGACATGTTCTTGGAGCGAAGGCAGTGTACTCATAGCATTGAGCCGCTATCTTGAGACAGTGTCTCAGCCAGACATGCTCTGAGGCTGTTTCGAATACACCACATGAGGTTCCTTAGAGGCCTCCCAAGATTGGGTCCGAGTAGATGGGGTCGGAGGATCACGCCGCTTCACCGATGCATCCGCGACGTCGGCGTGGAGCAAATCGGTCTCCACACCGAGCCGCATCGCCGATGCATCGGCGATGCGGTACGATCCTCCGACCCCATCTACCCTGGCCCAATTAGGGAGGCCTGGACTCCAGGAGGCCCAGAGGAGAACAAGCAACAACTGGGGAGGTCTGCCACGGTCTCGACCGGATCCCCCCCTGGGATCCGATGTCGCGGAACAGAAATCGGGGGACAAACTAGACTGGGACCCTGGGCCCCATCTTTCTGTTGCATTCTGCGAGCTGGATCGATCTGTGAGGGCTCCGGGGCCTGAACCAAAACAAAATCGCCCGCTGCGAGAAATTATCCTGGCGAAGGTCCCAACCATTTGCAGTTGTGGGTACCGTAATTGTGAATACCTGCTTCGGTGAAGCTCCCTATAGGGCCACGAAGCGCTGCACTGGGCGGGGGGGAACGCTGTACTGTGTGGGTGGTGTGCCGAATTGGGTTTCCGGGACGCATGCGGACTGTCCCACTAAGGGCTTCGGTAAAGCTCCCTCTAAGGCCACGACGCGCTCTACTGAGTGAGTGAAAATGCCAAATTAAATTACCGGGACGCATGCGGACGGTAGCATTGAGACCTTCGGTGGAGCTCCCTATGGGGCCACGAAGCGCTGTACTGGGTGTGCGGAACGCATGCGGACGGTAGCACTGGGACCTTCGGTGGAGCTCCCTATGGGGCCACGAAGCGCTATACTGGGTGTGCGGGACGCATGCGGACGGTAGCACTGGGACCTTCATTGGAGCTCCCTATGGGGCCACGAAACGCTGTACTGGGTGGGTGAAACGCAGGGAGGAGGGGGAGGAGGGCCACGAAACGCTGTACTGGGTGTGCGGGACGCATGCGGACGGTAGCACTGGGACCTTCGGTGGAGCTCCCTATGGGGCCACGAAACGCTGTACTGGGTGTGCGGGACGCATGCGGACGGTAGGGAGGAGGGGGGGGGCACGAGAGGAGGAGAACGCGGGGACCGTCTCTTCAAAACGAGGACCCAACACCACAAGATGGTTGGGAAAAAACGCAAAGCCGAGATCTCTGGGCCATCCGAAATTCGAGGGCGACGAAATCTCTACGTATCCTGACCCCAGCAGCGGTGTATACGCCACAACTCACTGACTTGACTGGGAGGGCGTATGCACAGCTCCCGGGCGCAGGATAGGCCTGGCCAGGGAGCAGTGGATATGTATAGATTTCGTCGCCCCAACCCACTCCCCACTTCCCTCCTCCTCCCCCTCCTCCCCCTCCTACTCCTCCTCCTCCTCCTCCTCCTCCTCCTCCTCCTCCTCCTCCTCCTACTCCTCCTACTCCTCCTCCTCCTCCTCCTCCTCCAACTCTGGGAGATCCGGGGTGCGTCATATCGGCGGCGCGGCAGGGGGAGCGGGGGAGGCTCCTTAGAAGGAGGCTGCTTATTAGGGGGCGCCAGCCTTACATCTACTGACGAGGCCCGCGCCTTCTAAAAAGAACGGGTGCTTCTGAAAAGCCTCCCGCCCTCCCACGCCGCCCTCCGCGCATGGCCGAACTCTGGGATACTGCTTTGTTTTTGGGGAGGGAAAGTGGGGCGAGAAGCCGCCCGAGAGCTGCCCCCCAAAGAGAATCCTGCGGCGCTTCGGCGCGGGCCCGGCCAGGCCCGCCGCCTCGAGCTCGCGCGCCGCCAGGCCGCCGACGTCCGCGGCGTCCTCGCCCGCAAAGGGGTCCGCCTCGCCGCGGCGGGCATGGGACGCAAAGGGCACACTAGTAATACAAAGACCGTTGTTTTTTCTTTCCCTGATAACGGTCGTTACCCGGGGGAGGGGGAAAGGTTCAGGCGGGAGGGTAATGGTAACGGCGGCCGCGGCGTGCACCCGCCAGGGTGCGTCCGCGCCACCGGCGCATCAATCGCCTGTGCGCACCACAACATATATGGGGGGGTCCAAGCCCCCCCCCAGTACCCTCGTTAGCGTTACCCGGGTGGGGAGGGGGGGGGCCCAGGTAACAAGCGTTGCCCTGGGGAGGAACAAAAAAACGCGCCCACACCACTGCTGGGACCCCACACAAGACGTACGCGCACAACCACGTACATGAATACGCCCCCCCAGTCCGCGAGACCAGCCTCGTGATACGAGCGTTCGCGCAATGCGTAATTTCGAAATCAACGTGGATTCATGTACGTACGTCCTTCTTTCGCACACAAGACGTACGCTACGAATACGAAAGTTCCACGATTACAAAGGCTCCATGGAAACGCCCAGGGTCCAGTCCAGACAGTCCCACTGGGGCCGTCGGTGGGGCTCCCTATGGGGCCACGAAGCGCTGTACTGGGTTTGCGGCACGCATGCGGACCGTAGAACTGGGACCTTCGGTGGAGCTCCCTATGTGGCCACGAAGCGCTATACTGGTGTGCGGGACGCATGCGGACGGTAGCACTGGGACCTTCGGTTGGGCGCCTTGTGGGGCCACGAAACGTTGTATTGGGCGGGTGAAACGCATGGAGAAGGGAGGAGGGGGCCACGAAACGCTGTACTGGGTGTGCGGGGCACATGGGAACCGGTTCACTGGGACCTTCGGTGGGGCTCCCTATGGGGCCACGAAGCGATGTATTGGGTGGGTGAAACGCAGGGAGGAAAGGGAGGAAAGGGCCACGAAACGCTGTACTGGGTGTGCGGGACGCATGCGGACCGTAGCACTGGGACCTTCGGTGGAGCTCCCTATGGGGACACGAAACGCTATACTGGTGTGCCGGACGCATGCGGACCATAGCACTGGGACCTTCGGTTGGGCGCCTTATGGGGACACGAAGCGATGTACTGGGTGGTTAAAGCGCAGGGAGGAGAGAGGAGGGGGCCACGAAACGCTGTACTGGCTGTGCGGGACACATGTGGACGGTAGCACTTGGACCTTCGGTGGGGCTCCCTATGGGGCCATGAAGCGCTGTATTGGGTGGGTGAAACGCAAGGAAGAGGTAGGTGAGGGCCACGAATCGCTGTACGGGGTGTGCAGGACGCATGCGGACGGTAGCACTGAGACCTTCGGTGGGGCTCCCCATGGGGCCACGAGGCGATGTACTGGGTGGGTGGATCGCAGGGAGGATGGAGGAGGGGGCCACGAAACGCTGTACTGGGTTTGCGGGACGCATGCGGACGGTAGCACTGGGACCTTCGGTGGGGCGTCTCCATGGGGCCACGAGGCGCTCGCTGTACCGGGTGGGTGAAACGCAGGGAGGAGGGTGGAGGGGGAGGGATGAGGGAGGAGGTGGGCAGGAGAGGAGAAGTGCGCGGGGCACCGTCTCTTCAAAACGAGGACCCAAAACAGGATGATGGGGAACAATATCCCCTTGGTGCTACGGCCATTCGCAGCAGCTCGTCTTTGACAGGACCTGCACCATGCCTGAATGAAGGTTGTATTCTTGTGCCGCCGCCCTTCACGCACGTACCCTGGTCCCCTCTCTGCGCCTTAGGCAGCAACTCGGGCTCCTCATTCACCACTGTTGGTGCGCGCTTCTGCGCAGCTGTAGCGCTCCTAGGTGCTTGCCGTTGCTTCTCTCTGCCTATCCCAATCGCCTCTCTTTCCTGTTCTGCGTATGAGCTTCGACGTTCCTGCTCGTCGCCGACAGACCGACCGACCGACCGACCGACCGACCGAGGAGGAGGAGCACTACCCTCGAGCCCCCCGCGGCCAGACGATGTTATTTTGCGCAGGCGGGGCGAGGCGGCGAGCCCAACAGAGTGCGGGGCCAGCGACTGTGCAGTGGCGAGGCCGACACCAGCCGAGACAGGATGACAAGGTTAAAACGTGCTCCGTGCCAGAACGGGTTAAAAGAGTAGGAAAGGAGAGGAGGAGACAGGGGTAGGATGGTGGGAGCTCGAGCAAGGACGGCGGCAGACAAAGGTCGCCGTGCGGCCGCTCTCCTCTCGCTCATTGCTTCCCGTTCTGAAAACTGCACAGCACTACCCTCGAGCCCCCCGCGGCCAGACGATGTTATTTTGCGCAGGCGGGGCGGCGGCGAGCCCAACAGAGTGCGGGGCCAGCGACTGTGCAGTGGCGAGGCCGACACCAGCCGAGACAGGATGACAAGGTTAAAACGTGCTCCCGAAGCGCGCGGGTTCTCAAGAAATACAAGGCAGTCGACTGCAAGGGCGGCCTGCACGATCCTCATGCTGGCCTTGAAAGTGGCGCTTCCTACTCCAGGCGGGCTAGCTCGGCATCCGATAGCTGTGGCAAACCCCAAGGATGTTCCGCGGATCTGAGGGGCTTCCGAAGGGCTCTGCTGAAAGTAATACAAGGAGTGCCCAACCAAATGCCAATAACGGCCCGAGACCGAATCCAGCCCTCCAAGATCTTCAGGACACAAGGTCGTGTGACGTCCCCCCAAGAGCTTCTCAAGATATCCAGAGAAACAGTCCCATACCCTTGCTTGCGTAGACTCTCTGAAATACGCCCACAGCCCGAGAAAATATCCAAGAATACGCAGCGTGTGAACTTACTGGCCTTCCGTCGCTCTCGCTGAAAGAGCTGATGTAGGCAAGAACAGGCCTCGGCATCCGAACAGCTCATAGACTTCGCTGGCGCCGAAGGGGCGGCGCCTCGCCGTCACGGGTTGCGCCCGCGGCCTCGAGGCTGCGCTTGATCTCCAGAGGCACCTTCGACCAGATCCTCCGATCGCGAAGCTGAGTCTGGAGGGCCAGCGAGAAATTGTCCAGCACGGCCTGGCCGAAGGTGTACACTGCTGGCGGGACCTTGGCCATCTCCATGAGCAGCCTCGTCTCCTTGCCGCAGCGGCGGAGGCTGCGCTGGCCCCGCCGCTGGCCGCGGCGCTCCACCTCCGCGAGGGTGCGCCGCTTTGTCGCGAGGTCGCCCGAGGCTCCTCCGCGCCGCAGGCTGTAGAAGTGCGGCTTGAGCGGCAGCAGCCCCAGGATCCGCACGCAGCGGTTGAACTCCCGGCGCAGCGAGGCGGGCGTGAAGTCCCACAGGTTGCTCTGGCCGTCGGTGGCCTCCTTCAGCGCGCTCAGAGCGTTCAGCAGCCAAGCGTCCAGATCGATAGTCACCGACCCGTCCCACTCGCCTGTCTTGCCGGCCTCTCCGCCCGAGTCGTTGACGAGGACCCCCCAATGCACGTGCTGCGGGCCGGCCGAAGGACATGGCCTCACCAGGTGGGCCGCGCCGAGCCTGAAGGCCTCCTTGGGGCGCAGGTACGTGACAAACGTCAGAGCAATCCAGATGGCCAGGCGAGGCTGGCCGAAGAAGCTCAGGGCCCCCGCGATGGCGAGCGCCGCCACCTTTGGCAGGGGCAGGCGCTGGGAGCCCGGAGCCCTCCTCGTCCTCGTCCTCGTCCTCCGCCAAGTCGCCCATCGGGCCGGGCGGGCTGCCCTTCCATCCATGCCTGGAGGGCGTAATTTAGACGGGCTGGAGACAAGGGAGGGGAGGGCCCGATCAAGAGGTGATGGGAGAGTGTGGAGGAGAGGGAGGGGAGAACCCGCACCTTAAATCAATAACATGATCGGGGCCGTGCGACGGGGGTGTGAGCCGGGACAAGCGCACCGTAATGTGTGTATACGACACAAGGAACAGTGGCCGTGTGACAGGGCCGAGAGCACGACAGTGCTCACCGCAGTGAATGTGTCGAGGGATCGCGGCAGTGTGACAAGGGTGAAAACGCGACACTCTGCACCGTAATGGTTGTATGTTGTACAAGGGGCCGCGCGGCCACGCACTGACCCGGCCCCGGCCCAAGGCACGGGGGCACCGCGGCTCTGGTGATATACCCGGGACCACTGACCGGGAACCGCACGACCACCGCACTACGCTGGGTAGAGCCCACTGACCGGGACCGCACGGCCACGCACTGTACAAGGGGCCACAACGTCGACTCGACCCGGCCCCCGCTACACGACACGATCCCACTACTCGACCTGAATACCTGAATAGAGGGGGGCGCGGGGGGAGGGGCAGGGAGGGGGAGGGAGATGAGAGACACACATGAGATTCCTGGGATCGGAGCAGGCCTGCCCGCACACGTCCGCGCAACTCACGAGACAGCAAATATCGAGGTACGTCTCACGTGCAGGCCGGCACCTAATTCCCGACGTCTCCTTAGAATTCGTCAAGGAACAACAAATAAAAGAGCTCTCTCCAGGAAGTCTCAAACAATGCTGAATTAACCGCAACGATGGAGGGGGGAAGGGCGAGGGAGAGGGAAAGACGAAACAAAGCTCTCCTGCAAAGTGTAGAGTCAAACGATCCCATCGCGTGGTTGCGCCGCCGGGGGTGCCATGACGTCCCCTTATGCCGGCGCGGCAGAAGGGCCCGCTCGCGGGCCCTGGGGGCGGCTCAGGCCCCGGGGGCAGCCGGCGCCATAGGGCCGGCCCCACCCACCACAGGGCGCGGGCACCGCCGGTGGCGGCCTCGAGGGCCCCGCCGAAGCGGCCAGGAGCAGCCGCCCCCGGTGCAGCTGGCCAGCCCCGCTGTGGCCTGCGGGGCCGGCGCCGGTGGCTCCGCTTTGGCCTGCGGTACCGGGGGCGGCGCAGGCGGCGCACCGTTCCCGTCAGCGCCGCCGTCCCTGCCGCCCTTGCGGCCGCCCTTGCCTCCCTTGCGGCCGCCCTTGCCGCCGCCCTTGCCGCCGCTCTTGTCCCCCTTGCTGCCCGAGCTCTTGCCGCCCCCCCTGCCGCCCTTGCCGCGGCCCTTGTTGCCCTTGCCGCGGCCCTTGGCCTGCCTCCGGGCCTCCGCCGCCTCCTTCTCCTCGGGAGTCTTCTCGACCCAGAGCAGCACCTTCGCCGGCGGGCCCTGGCCCGCCGGCAGAGGAGATGCTGCTCGTACAGCGCCTGGAGACCGCGGCACCCTTCGCACACCAGGTGGCAGCTCTTCGTGACCTCGTTCACCTTCCTCTTGAGGCCGCGCACAACCCTTTCAAGATAGTCCTGGCGCTCCTCCAGCGCTCCGAACCGGGCCCCCTGCTCGGCACGGCGCTTTGCCAACGACATTACCACGCCAGTAAGCGGGTCAGGCGGGCGCGCGGGCGGGGGCGCGGGGCGAGTCGCGAGCTGAATCGGCGCGCGCGCGGCGTGGAGGTGGAGGGAGGGATGTGTAAGGACACATCAAGTATGCCAACAAGAGAGACAATAGCACACGACAAAAGAAACAAAATACCTGTCCTCCCGTCCCACCCCCGCCCCGTCTCACGTCGACTGCTCGCAACATCACTGCCGCACCCATCATGCAGTGAGGACGTCTCAAGTACGACAATGGTGCGATGACATGAAGGCAAGAAAAAACAACAACAAAGGGGGAGTGAGGTGATGTAAAGAACTGCCGGGCACCCAGTATTTTTAATTATCACCAAGGTCCCCCTCTGGGCGGCTGGGGGGCGGGGAGGAGGCTTACGGGGGTGCCGAGGACTAGAAAGTCAACGGCGGCGCTAGCAACGACTGGAAAGTCGTGCTTGAAGGGCCTCCTCCCCGGCACGGCGTAGAAACGCCGTGCAATTCGCTGGGGACTTGGACACGAAGGTCCCCTGTCCTGTGGCCCAATAGAAAACTGCACAAACCCCTCCCCCGGCAGCTCTTGTAGAACAACGCACCTTGGGCATGTGTGGCTTAGGCTCGCATCTTTGCTTTTGCCTTAGCAGAGAGACCTCTAAGCTGTGCCTTTGCCTTTGCCTTTGCCTTGGCTTTTGCTTTGGCCTTGACGTGGGGCTTTGCCCTCGCCATAGCCTTGGCCTTTGCCTTAGCGAGGCCTTTTGCTGCAGGTTCGATTACCCCGGGTCCTACTGGCGGCACTGCCGCCGGCCCAGCCCCGGCAGCATCTGCCGGAGCTGGCCCCTGTGCTCCTACGGGAACACCCTTGCACCATTTTTCATGATTGCCTAAGGGGCGGCACAGCTGCCCCTCCGGTGGCGGTGGAAAAATCTTACCGCATTTCCGACAGGTTCTGTTGGCCATATCCGAACCACGACATTTGAGCTCATGCTGCCTGCGGTTGTTCTCAGGCACAATTGCACCGCACTTGCGGCAGTTAGCTTTTCCTGGTGGCACCGCTCGTTCGGTGCTCGTGCACCGCCGGAAATGCCATTTGAGCTCCTTTGTAAGGACCCTCATGCCGCATTTTTTGCACACGTCCGTCTCCGTGTAATCAAGGTCCTGAAGGGCCGGCGCGGGTGCTGTCCACCGTTTGGATTGCTCCGAAGCATAACCGCGGCGGCCAATTTCGGCACACCGATCTGCTGTCTCATTGTCGTGCTCTCCGGTATGACCGCGCACATGTTCCCACGTAATACTACGACGCTCAGCCACTCGAGCGGTAAGTTCATGCACTGCCACGGCAAGCTCCTCATTCGCCTTGGGTTCCCAAATCCCACGGGCCATATTAGCTGCATACTCCGAGTCGTAACGTATATGGACCGGTACCTCCCCGTAGTCGGGGGCCTCCTCCAATAACCAATGCATAACTTCACCGATTGCACTTAGTTCCCCGGTGTTGTTGGTCTCCTCACGGGCCCCCAACCATCGATGGCCCCACGCTTGAACGACCACGGGCCCGTGTAACACGAAGGCCGGAACCATAGATGGAGCACCCGGCCCCTCATGCCGGAAAATCACCGCACCCCACCCTGCACGATACTCCTTGGCCGACCCATCGGTCGCAATCCACCAAGCAATGGGGGGCTCCGGATGAGGGCCCGATTCGACTCCGACCCATTGACCCACTTCCGCCTGTAATTGTCTCCTAAACTCCAACTTGGCGGGACATCTGCGTCGATGTACCAGTAATGCTTCCCACCCAAAACGCTGTGAGCAATCCGGACACTGATGCGACGCGACCGCGGTCAACACAGGGTCCCGCACGGAGCGAGTCGCCTCATAATGAGTCTGGGCCATATTTCCTTCTTTGAACGACTCGGAGCACACAGGGCACTTATATCCATCACCTGGGGGGTCTGCCTCTGCTGGGGGGAGAGGGAGGGAGGGGAGGGAGGAGGAGGAGGGAGGAGGGGGAGGAGGGGGAACCAACGGGGGGGGGAGAAGAAACCCAGGGGCCGGGGGAGGCGGAGGAGGGGGGGCAGGGGGAGGAGCAGCAGACGGCAGGGGTGCCCCCGGAATCCAACGATTCAGTGCCGCCCTATGCTCGGCCCCCAACGGAGTCACAGGGAAGGACTTATTGATTGCTCTCTGCCATGATTTGCGCACATTGGCTTTGCGAAACCAATCAATTTCATCTACCTCTAATCGACGGATACACCGTCTTAGCCAGGGCACCTGCCATGCACCGCTGCTTTTTTCATCCTCGAAGCCGCGCCGAGACAAAAAAAAACAAAAAGAGCTTGCTTCGGAAGACGCCAAACCGGCATGCGCGCCACATGACCGAGCCACTGCAAGGACAGTCGGGCAATCTGGTCCTCAATCGGTCGCCATCCCGCCGCTGTGTACATTGACACGTCTGTTATATGAAGGTCATGCATAATCCAAGTATCCATGCCGAACGCGCGCCTGACTGCGTAGTTGGCTACTCTTTGTAATCTCCTCACGTCGTCTTTAGTCCAGCGACGGGAGCGGCACCCCGACAAGATCGAACTGATCACACATGTCTGCATAATATGTAAACGGGTATCCAAACTGACCCCTGAACTTCGTCCTCGCCCGTGCTGTGACCCTACTGCCCAGCCCTTAGCTATGGCCCGCGCCAGGGCGTTACCGGTGCTAACTCTTTTTGCGGTGTCCGCGGCCTGTAAACCCGACTCCTCGTGCATGGCGCCAATATGGCGTACCTGCCCTTTTTCGAACTCCCTTCTCACGTCATGCGGTTGGCGCCGGCCCCCGGTGATGCGGAGCTGCTCTGTTTTGCCGCGGTTAACCTTCTCCTCCCAGTCCCTCATGGTATCTTCTAACAAAGAGGCCGCGTCCCGCATTTCCACCTCGAATCCCACTAACATCGTGTCATCCGCAAAGCCGACGTCACCGATGACGCAATCCCGAAAAGAGGACCCTGTTTCTGGCCGTGCCTGCGCTTGCCTGCGTGTCAGCGCCTTTTTATGGAGTTTCCCATCCACTTTGTGCGTCCACTCCACTCCCGGGACCTGTCCCGCATCTTCCGCCTTCCGCTTGCGCCGCAAGCGAAAATCACGCATCACCGCGTCATGGTAGACGTTAAAGAGCGGGGGGCTCGACGGGCCCCCCTCTCGCAGGCCCCGAAGGGGGTGCCACTCCTCTGACAGCCCGCCGTACACTCGAACCTTATACTCTGCATGCTCACGAAGAGCTTTGCATATCTTCAGCATGCCGGGAGGACACCCACGCAGTTCCATTATCCGCCATAACGCTGGCCGGCATACCCTGGGGCATGCTTTCTCAATGTCAAAAAAGGTCAGCACCACCAGTTCGTCCTGAGTGATCGCCCTCGCCTCTTCGATAATACGTCTGGTCACCTGCAAAGCATCATCCGTGCCCCGCCCGCGGCGGAACCCGGACTGTGGCCCCCCTAACCAAGGCTCAGACCACTCTGATATTCGAGACGCCACGACTCGAGACAGCAATTTCGAACCAACCGAAAGTAAAGTAATGCCACGCCACGTGTTTTTATCCTTGCGCGAACCTTTGCGCTTCCACAAAGGTATGACGAGGCCGACTCTCCATTCCTTGGGCCACGCCTCAGCTTAATGGCCGGCCTCCGCCGAGACTGAACGAATCCACATATCTTTTGCTACTTTGAAAACTTCATTACGGAAGTCCTCGCCACCATACTTCAAAGCCTCCGCAACGAAGCCGTCGTCACCGGGCTGACGGCCCGTCTTCATCTTACTAACGCATTTATTCAGCTCAATATCAGTCGGAATCGCGTCTAACCAATGTGCTTGTGTCGGGGTTTCCTGTACATGTTGCCACACCCTATCTGCTACCACTCCCGCATCACCAGAAATACGGGCGAAGTGTTTCCTCCAGGCTTCCCGCTCTTTATCGACGTTTTCCGTGCTCATGCGGCCCGGGTCAGCATGGCCCCGTTCGCCGCGACCCCGAAGGTCAGAAAATAATCTAAATAGCTCTCCTTGGTCGCCCCGGTGAGCCGCATCACTAGCACGGGCCCCAATGTCGTGCCAATATGACCGCCCCCACTGCCGGAGTGCCTTCCGCCGCTCCCGGGCCACGCGGCGACGCTCAATGAGTGCCGCGGGCGCTGTCTCATCGTCCGCCATTGCGCATGCCATCCTCGCCTTCTCAAGGGCGCTGTCCCGCTCACGCTTCTCTATTTCATGCCCCCTCAACCATGGAAGCTGGGCCCTGGCGGCTTTGCGTCCCAATATCTCTACGCCCGCCTGTTTGCAAATGGCACACAGCTGTGGCCAATTAAGCGGCTGGGGCGCCTGGAGGAGCAACTCCGTTACTCGCCGTGCGAATTTAGCCTGGTTCTCTTTTGCTGTGGCCGAGGGGCCCGACATAGCTGCATAATTTGGCACCTGTTTCGGTTGATACGAGGATGACGGCCCGGGCGCTTTCTTCCACCATCGACCCCCAAAGCGAAGCCCCACCTCCACGGGCTCGCGGTCTGTATAGGGGGCCCGCGCAACCACCCCATCCTCTCGTGTTCTCCAAGCGTCATCCGTCCTCCTCCGTTTGCGTCTCGTCGGGCGTCTGTTACCCTGGAAACCCCCTGGTCCGAAATGGAGGGTGCGCACGCTTACCACATGCCACCCGTCCCGTGGGCGCACCAATATATGATCCAACTGATGCCAAGAGCGATGCCTGGGGTGCATCCAAGTGGCCGGTTGCCGCTGTGAGAACGCTGTGCTCGCCACGAAGAGTGGCACTGATTGGCAAACATCCATCAATTCACGGCCGGATGCAGTACGTCGGGGATATCCTGACACCCCAATGATGTCCCGTTCTGCTGAATCCACTGGAACCCCTACCTCAGCATCCCAGTCTCCTCCAAGGATCAACAGGTTGTCAGCTCCCCGACAACGTGACTCGACGAAGCGAACCTCGTCGTGGAAGCGTTCTCGCTCCTTAGCAAATTCCGCCCCTGAAACAGGGGCGCACGCACAGAGGAGGGACATCCCTCTTCTTCTTCCTTTCCGCGGAAACACAAGACCCATGCACCGAATCCCCTTCCTCTCCTGCCCTCCCCGCACAACAGCGCGCGCGCCTCCCTCCCTCCATTTCTTCGTCAATCTCCCACTCAACAAGATTCCTACCTTCCCCCTAGTGATCAACGTCCACATCCATCCTTCATGTGTATATTCCCTCACACCACTGCAATCAAACGAGAGATCAGTAAGCAAAGCGAAGTCCCAGTGGCGACGAGAGCACAGTGTCAAAATGCAATCGACCTTCATGGCTGCATCTCCCACGCCGGCTGTGGCGCCCATCTTGCGTGCATTCCAAGTACCACCCGTTATATTATACACATCAGTTCTCTTCTTATTAAAACGCTTGATGATGGATAGACGATGCAAGGCCAAACCACGTTTACGTTTACGCTTAAAAATAGATCGGGCCCTCCTAGCACTCCGTCTCCGCTCGTATCTTGGCTGACGATCTCTCCTGGAGGGAAGGGTAGCTGGCTGTGGGCCCTGTGACCCAGAACACCAGAAGTGGCTAATAGCACGCGTGCCCGCAACCGGTGCGCGGGGGCCAGTTACGTCACCGGAAATACCCCCTAGATCGGTTAGCGGGAAAAGGTCCGAGGACCCAACCGCCCCGCCCACCTGTTGATCAGAGGGGGGTCGTGGATTCCCGCCCCCGGGCAAGTCCCTGAACGCCGGGGAAGTACCCGCCAAACGCACACCGAACGCAAGACCCGAACGCCCGGATACTCCCCCCGAAGAAAACGCAGAGGGGGCGCTCTCAATGGAGCGTGGGTTAGCCGAATCCATGGGTTCCGCACTCCACAAACAACACAAAAACATGAACACGATAATCAACCGGGAACATGAAGCACGATAAGATAAAGCATAATCATCGATCAACGCATTAATGTGACTCAACGCTGGACTCAAATCAACATTGAACTCAATCTCAAAATCAAAACACATCGACATCATGTTACAGGATTCGTTGCCCGACCTCAGGCGACTAGGACGCCTGTCCACGATGAGGTCGAGCCCAGAACCCTCTTCTTCCACGACGCACAGGCCCTGGATGACCTTGGCAACCGCGCCTTCAGCGACTTGTGGAGCTCCGGCACGAAGTGGGCCAGGGCCGCCAGCAGCTTGCTGCCCTTGTCGGGTAGGTGGCCGTCCAAGTAGAGCCTGTCCATGTAGGCCGAGACCGCTTGGTCCAGCCCCGCCAGGTCGCTCCAATCGAGGCTCGTGTGATGGCAGAAGTCCACAAAGCCCTGGAGGAGCGCTCGGTAGGCCGTCTCCGTATCTGGGGGCACCGCCACGTGCTCGAGGAGCGTGGGCCGCCCAAGGGGCGGCCGCGTCGAGCGCATGATGCTCGCCGCCGCGGCTCGGGCCTGCAGGGCGGCCGGCCGCGCAGCCGGCCGCCGCGCCACCGCCCGGGGCATCGCGGGAGGGCACCAGCAGGGCCGGCGAGGCTGCTGCCGGCGCGGCCGCGGGGGCCAGCCCACCAAGGCGAGGCGTGGCCTCGCCTGCGAAGAACTGGGAAGCCTCCCGCGTTCGGGCCGCGGGGTGGCTGCGGTAGGGCCCTACAAACCAACCACTCTTTCCCCTGGAGGGCTCGTCCGCGGGGTTGAACTCGCTGGGCAACCACCGAACGTGTAGTTCGGTCCCTGTAGCCAGAGAAAGGGCGGCAACCTTCCGAAGAGCCCGATGGGGGTGTTCAGAATTGGCCCTACCTTTGGTGGCCCCAAGGGCCAGCGGCACGTTATCCACGAGGGCCAATGCCCGAGAACCGCAGGCCTCTGAAGATCGCAGAAGGTGCTTGTAAGCCAAGACTAGCCCGTCCCCCTCTAGCTCCAGAATGTTTGCCGAGACGACGACCTTCGACGCGAGCACAACGTTCCAAGCCCCCTTGTCCAAGATAGCCCTAGGGACCTCATCGAAGACCGTGTTGGATACCGTTAGTCCGCTCTCAGATTCCCTAAGACCTGCTAGAGGGTCCCCAACGCCAGCTGATAAACAGGACGACGACATAGTAGAAGAAGACGACGGAGTACCCGAGCAGTCAGCACCGAGCGCACGGTCCCGAGCCTGCGCGCCACCCTCGACGTTGCATCTCCAACGCTCACTGTGTCGACCGATTTTCCCAACGGTGTCAAGCTCCAACTTCCGAGTGCAGACCGCGACTCCGTGCGTGCAGGCGTCCGAGCAGGCAACCGCAGGGTGCCACTTCGCGGAAATATTACAGCACAAAAGCGGCAGCAGGCTCCTGACTTGCCAGAGCTCGCGCAACACTGACGGCCACGTCTCAACAACCTTGGTAGGGTTAGCAATGACGAAGGCGTAACAGGCATCCAGGGCCACCAGGGCCTCTCTCTTCAACAAACATGCCCAGGTAACGTGGCCCACCAGGACCTGCAACATGGCACCACTACAACACCGTCTGCTGATAAGCTCCTCAATCCCAAGACGAAGCCTCCAAATATTACGCCTCTCGATGCTCAACCGAGTACCGCCCGAGAGCTCCATGCCCAAGAACGCACAATCAGCAGAACCCTCCTCCAACTCGTGAACCACCAAACCCTTGCCCCTAAGAACGGAGGTGATTGTATGCATGGACTTAGTAGTCTTATCACGATCGTGGCCGACTGTGAGGAAATTGTCAACGCACGCTGCGCTGCCAATCTGCTGCGCATCAGCGAGAAGAACTCCAGCGCGGCCGTCCTCTATAAGGAAATCCCCAGACAGGCCCGCCTCCGAGATGCTGTTCCTTAAGACACCTAGGCAAAGATGCATAGCCCAGGACCACCCCATAGGCAGCACCGCCAGGCAAGGAAGCAAGGGGGCGCCAGGTGGGACAGCGAGTCCGTTGAGGTAGAAGACCTTCACCAACGTGGAATCTATGACCGGGAGGGAGGAATACTGACCCAAGTCCGGCGGCAACCCCAAGCGGTAGGAAGCACAATCAAGATCCCCGGAGGCGATGTACACAGGCCTCTCCGAAGTCTCCAACGATGAGAACGCACTCGAGGTCGGCAGCCGGGTGCTCGGTGGTGTTCTGAAGTACGTGTTGACAAACCTTGTATCAAAAATGATCCGCAATCGACCGTTCTTCTTGGCTACGAAAAAAAACATCCCAGTTTCCCCTTGCGCCCGGCTGCCACCTCCCACGCAAGCATTCCACGCTGAAAAAGACGCAAGAGAAACTCTGCATAGGTGGAAGGCTGCTGCTTCGGCGCACTATCGACAAAAACACCGTGCGGGCAAGCCTCCCGCTGTAAGATGGCGGCCTCCTGCTCAGTTATCAGCAAATTTTCGCGCCAGCCGCCGAGCCACAAGCGATCGGCTGGGCTCAGAGCTTCAGCCAGAGGAATCGGCTTCGCTCCGAGCTCAGGCCAGGACACGAGGTCCTTGACAAACGGGCGGCGGGGGCCCTGGTCGGAGGAGTAAACCGAGGACCCGGCAAGAAGCTCGCTGAGGGCTTCCTTGCCAGAAGAAAAGTCACCTGGCGGGGGCCCGACCTGGACGCACCGACTGGTGATGTGCTCTAGAGCCTGGGCCTGGCCAGCGTTAGCAGGAGAGGAAGAGGAAGAGGGAAGATAAAGACCAGGCGGATCGGGATCGACAGGACGACCGACAAAAGCCCCAGGTGGGCCAGCAAAGACCGTCGGGCATCCATACAGATCATTCAAACTCTGAACCGCATCATCTGCCCAATCAAGCGAGGCAGTGGCCATTCTACGACGACGGACGGTGCTGCGGACCTCCCGCCCAGTCGGCACCGCTCGGGGTCGTCTGAGGACAGGAGGGGGAAGACGCTGCCGCCAGTGCTCACGGGGGGACTTCTCGGCATCGGCGGCGCCCCCTGGGCCGCTGAAGGCGTGGTCAGGCATTATCGGCGCCGGGGCCCTTGGGGTCGCCAGGCTTCTTTGACCCGCCCTTCGGTCGAGCGAGCAGCCTCTCCTCCCGGGCCTTCCGGCGCTCCTTCATCACAGCGTACTCTCTGCCCAGCTCCGCGCTTATCCACTCCTGTAGCAGTGGGCACACGCAGCAATTTCCTCACACCATATCCGTGCCATAGTAGAGATGGCTGTCGGACGCCTCCGTGTGGGCGTTCCCGGACAAGCGATCCCTGCACTTCTCCTCGATGAGCTGCAAGCTTCGGGCGGCCAGCTCCGCAGCCGCCACGTCTGGAACGTTGACCTGGTCGTAGCACGCCAAGGTCTCCAGCAAGCGGCAAGCCTGCTCGTGCTCAGGGACTCCTTGGTCCGAGGCGCCCAAGCGGCAGTCCGTGCGCCAGCGGCTATGCCGCGCCAGAGGGGAGCCCCCGTTGGCCAGCATGAAGCGACACACCCACCAGGCCGTCCTCGGCCCTCTGATGGGCCAATCAGGGTACGTGTTCTGCGTCATGCCGTTGACCGCGTCCCTGAAGTCCTTGTACCTCTGCCCGAGAGCATCGGTGGTGATGCCGAGGACGCGGGCGTCGCCAGGCGAGCCTACAGGCAGCCCTGACGCTCCCCCGATGCCGGGCAAGGCGGGCGCGGCTCCAGCAAGGGCGGCAGCCGCAAGGGGCGCCGGGGGCGCCAGAGGCGCCGCTGGTGCTGGGGCCGCCGGCACCAAGGCGCCGGCCGCAGCCGCGCCAGCGGGAGCGCCCGCCGCAGGCGCCGCGCCTCCAGCCGCAGGCAGCGCCCCGCCACCAGGTACCAGAGCGCCGGCCGCCGCCGCGGGGCCAGCACCCGGGCCGCCCAGGGCCGCTACCAGCCCAGCCAAGCCTCCGCCCCCAGGCGCGCCAGGCGCCGCTCCACCGCCGTCCGGGGCGGGAGCAGGCGCCGCGCCGCCGGCGGCACCAGTGTTGGGCGCCAGCGGGAGGCCTGGGGCGGGAAAGCCAAACCGCAGGGCAGCAGCATCACGAAGGGCACCCGCGGCAGCAGGCATCGGAGGGTGGCGGAAGCGGTACACGCGATCCCCTGCCACGAAGCCTGCCGCGCCGCCGATGATGCCGTTGGGAAGGCGTCCCCAGCGCAGCACATCCCCACCAGGGGCGACGTCCTCCTCGTACGAGTCGTCGTCCGGGGTCAGCGTCGTCATCACGGTAACGCCCCCTGGCGGGAGGTAGACGACCATCCTCTCATGCCATATGCGGCGTCCCGCCACGCTGCACAGCAGCAGGATGATGTCGCCTTCGCTCAGGCCGTGGCTGCCGATGAGCTGGTGGGGCGCGCCCACAGGCGCTGCAGCAGCCGCAGCCGCCACCGCCATACTAGCGACGTCTTAGCAGGGCGAGCTGCTCCCGCGCCTCCGTCGCCAGCTGCAGCTCCTCGCCACCTGACGCCACCGCGGCCACGGCGCGTACCCCGCTATCCCGCTGCGCGGCGGGAGCCGGGCCCCGCACGGCCGCGGACAGCCCTGGGCACCAAAGCGCCCCGCCGATGAAACCGAGGAGGCCGCTCACGAGGGCCACCAGCACGTAAGAGAGGAGAACGAAAAAGATCGGCACCTGCCGGGGAGAGCTGACGATGCTGCCCGGGCCGCACTCGAGGTGGCAGTCGGGACAGGCAGGGCAGCTCAGGGCGGGTGCGCAGCTGCAGGGCGGGCAAGGGGCTGCGGATGCCCGCAACACCACCCCAGTGGACAGCCCCCGGGCCAACTCCGCCACCGCCGCGCGAGCAGCGGCCTGCATGCGCTGGTCCTCTCCCCGAGGTCTGAGGGGTGCCAGCTTGAGCAAGGACGGCGGCAGACAAAGGTCGCCGTGCGGCCGCTCTCCTCTCGCTCATTGCTTCCCGTTCTGAAAACTGCACAGGAGGAGGGAGGAGGAGGAGGAGGAGGAGGAGAAAGGAGGAGAAGGAGGAGGAGGAGGAAGGAGGAGAAATGACCCCCCTTCGTGGACGCCCCCCACAGCCTCTGGAACACCCCGCCCCTCCTGCCACGCGCCGGGCGGCACCAGCGGCCCGTCGTCCGAGGACTCCCCTGCCGCTCGGCCCGCGGCCAAGCCAGCGGCCAAGTCCTGCGGCCCCGTCGCCCCGCGAGAGCGCGGCGAGGGGGGGGCCCTCGAGCTGAGGTGGCGGGGGGCATGGCGGCCCCCAGTCGTCGAGTGTGGCATCGGTGGGGCGATCCTCGTCGTCGTCGTTGTCCTCCACCTCCTCCTCCTCCTCCTCCTCCTCCTCCTCCTCCTCCTCCTCCTCCTCCTCCTCCCCCTCCTACTCTTGCTCCTCCACGCTCCTCCTCGCTCCTCCTCGCTTCTCCGCGCTCTCTCCTCGCTCCCCGCTCCTTGCTCCTCGCTCCTCCATCCTCCTCCTCCTCCTCCTCCTCCCCTCCTCCTCCTCCTCCTCCTCCTCCTCCTCCTCGCTCCTCCTCCTCCTCCTCCTCCTCCTCCTCCTCCTCCTCCTCCTCCTCCTCCTCCTCCTCGCTCATCCTCGTCCTCGTCCTCCTCCTCGTCCTCCTTCTCCTCCTCCTCCTCCTCCTCCTCCTCCTCCTCCTCCTCCTCCTCCTCCCCGTCCTCGTCATATTCCTCCTCCTTCTCCTCCTCCTCCTCCTCCTCCTCTCAAGGGGAGGTTGGGTCGGATGTAAATAGGACACCCCAGAGGACACCCCAGAGGAGAAGAGACACTCGCGCCTGAGCCCTCATGGGAAAGAAGCACGTCATGAAGCTTCGATTGGGACATAAGCGAGGAAGCCGGGGAAAAAGGAAAAGAGAATGAGGAGGAGGACCAGGGTAAGCCCAAGACGCATCGACGATGTTGCAATAAACCCTCCCGCCCAAGTTCCCTCGTCCTTTGTGCCTGCGAGGCTCTATTTTCATCGCGGGGAATGCCCCACTAGAAGAAAACAAAGTGATATTCCTCAACCGCGTGGAAACACCATTCTTGGGACTTGAGCACCGCGAATCAACATGATGACTTCATCCTGACAGTCCTACATTGCGCCAGAACGCGATTTGTGGGACTTCCACACGGCGAGTCAACGTGACTGTTGCGCCCTGACGTTCCTAAATCGTACCAGGAAAAGATTCTGGGACTTCAAACATGCGACACCGTGAAACTGTAGCAATACTTTAGGACGGATGTGCGCGGCGCAACGGTAAGAGCCACACTTTGAAAACGACTCGCCTTCCATCCTTGAAGCTGTCTCCCCATCTTACGATGACTGCGCGCGGCGCTAAGGCGAGGGAAACATGTTGAAAAAAGGAACCGCCATCTATCCTTTTTGAATAAGAAGACGCGGCGCTGAAACGACAACCAAATTTAGAATACGGCCCGCCCTTAATCCCTGATCTGTTGAGATTTCCCAAGGTTCAACATCATAAACAATGAGGAAATCCCAGGCGAAAGGCCCGGCCTGACCTACCGACACTTCTGGGGGTGCGACGGGGGAGAGCTATATGGAGGAGGAAGAAGAGGAGGACGAGGAGGAGGAGAAGGAGGAGGATGGGATTACAATTCGCTCTCTTCGGCCTCCTGGAGGGGCCCTCGTGGCCAAGGCTAGACGCAGCTCGAAAAGCTGGTGGGGCGCGCTCCAGGAGGTGTCCGAGGCTCAATGTTTGGGACCCCTCTGTGGCGGGGGGATATGGCGACCCCAATACCCCACTGCGTTCGGTTGGCAGCCAGAACAAAAACACGGGCCCAACTCGGGTATGTATGATGGGGGGGCCGTCCATCTTCGATGAGGGTACGTCTGAATAGCCCCCATGGTGTGCATCCTCCAATTTCTCGTTCTTTGATGAGCGGTCAGCTCCTGGGAAAGGGGACCTGGGGACTTGCATTTTTTCTTGAGCGGTCAGCTCCTGGAGAAGGAACTCGGGGACAGTGGGCGAGAAACCGCCTGCGACCGCTGGTCCGAGTGGAGCGCCGCCCCCCCTCTCCAGCGTCCATCCTCGACAAGGGGGTGCGTCCGAGAAGCCCCCAGGGTGTGTATCTCCGGGTTCCCATTCTTTTCTGGGCGGCCAATTCCTGTGGAGAGGAATCACCTGCGTCTGACAGGCGCTGGTCGCCGAGATGGCCCAATATGCCTCCAAGAAGCCCGAAATGTAGACCCAAGGCGACCCAAGATGGCCTGAAGACGGCCCAGGAGACCCCCAACACGGCCCACGAGAGCCACAAGAGGACCCCCCATTCGGGGGGCCCCAGGACACCAAATCACAGCTCCTGCTAAGGTGTTTGTGGGCAATTTGGAAGCGGCCCGGGGCAGTCCCGGGGTCTGTGACCCCCCAAAGGTTGGGGGGGCGGCCATGGGGGATGACGGCACCGATTTTGCCCCCCCCCCCCCCCCCCCCCACCCACCCACCCCCGCCCTGCTATATATATATATACAATATATATACATATATATATATATATATATATATATATATATATATATCGGATGCGGTATCGGCCTCTAGGACCTCCCGGGGTCCAAGAGGGCCTCAAGACTGCTCAATGCAGCTGCCCGAAGGCCCAAGATGGCTCCAAGAAGGCCCAAGATGGCCCCAAGAGGGCCCAAGAGGCTCCCAAGACGGCCCTCGGGGGCGATAAGGAGGCCCCGAAGAGCAACCCTAGAGGCCCAAACCAGTGATTGTCTGATGGGTTGTGCCAGAAGTTCGCGTTCTCGCCCTTTTCGACTCTCGGGCGCGAGGCCCCCAAGAGGCCCCCAAGAGGCCCCCAAACGGACCCCAAGAGGCCTCAAACTGCCTCCAACAGCCCCCCGAGAGGCCTTCCACGAGATTCCAACGAACAACCACTGCGCTCCTCCGGTGACCCATCGAAGGAGAGACGCCGAACATGCCTGGCTGGCACGGTGGCGGGACTTGCCGCAAGCACCTGGATAGATTCGCAGCGCACGGCAACACGATGGCGGCCTATAAATCCCGCTGGTCCTGAACCACAGCTGAAGGGTCACTATGAGCACTGATGCGCACGAGGGTGACAAGGTCTGCGCTGCAACACTTACACAGCGCGGCATTGCAATGGAGCCCGTGGGCCCTGGAGGACTGTCAGCTTTGGTAAGCAGTTCGAATGTCCTCATGGACAATCAGAGGACGTGGATAGGTTGCTGCATCACCCGGTGTCCTGCAAAAGCGTGACGCCGCATAGATGCCGTTCTCTCGTCAAAGTTGGGTGAACGACTGTCAGATTTGGTAAGCAGTTTGAATGTCCTCATGGACAATGAGAGGGCGTGGATAGGTTACTGTATCACCCGATGTGCTGTGAAAGCGTGTCGCCGCATACATGCCATTCTCTCGTCAAGTTTGGGTGAACGACATGCGCCTCTCATGCAACAAGCCTGCAATCAAGCGGATGTCCTGCCCGTCGAGCCGGTGAATTCACAGCGGGCAACAACAAACTAACGTACTAACAACATCAGGTGCTGGCATACAGCCGCAATGGCGCGCACACCCACGCAGGCCCACGTGCGTGTGGGAATCATCGAACACAGAACCCGGCAAGCCAGATTTCGACATATACTGCGCTATCAGCTTTAGTGATCAGCTTGGACTATCCTCACGTTTGCTCAGAGGACGTGGATAAGCGAATGCATCATGGAGCTTCGCAGCAAGCGGCAACACTATGGCTTCAGGTTCATCCCAATGGTCTTGAACAAAAGTTGGAAGGTATCTATGAACACTCATGCCGCACAGCATTGCAGTGGAGCCCGTGGGCCCTGGAGGACTGTCAGCTTTGGTAAGCAGTTCGAATGTCCTCATGGACAATCAGAGGACGTGGATAGGTTGCTGCATCACCCGATGTCCTGCAAAAGCGTGACGCCGCATACATGCCGTTCTCTCGTCAAAGTTGGGTGAACGACAGACGCCTCTCATGCAACAAGTCCAATCAAGGGCGTGTCCTGCCCGTCTAGCCGGTGAGTTAGTACACCGCGGGCTCCATATCAGAACAAACAACGCACGAACAACATCAGGTGTTGGCGTACAGCCGCTATGGCGCGCACACCCACGCAGGGGCCTGGTAAACCAGATTCCAACATACACTGCACGATCAGCTTTGGTAAGTACCGCGGACTATCCTCACGTTTGCTCAGAGGACGTGGATAAGCGAATGCATCATGGAGCTTCGCAACGAACAGCAACACTATGGCGGAAGATTCATCCCGCTGGTCTTGAACGAAAGCTGTAAGGTCACTACGAACACTGATGTGCACGAGAGAAAATGCCAGCTCTGCAACACTTTCGCCGCGCGGCATTGCAATGGAGCCCTTGCGTCCTGGAAGATGATCAGCTTTGGTAAGCAGTTCGAATGTCCTCATGGGCAATCAGAGGGCGTGGATAGGTTGCTGCATCACCCGATGCCCTGCAAAAGCGTGTCGTCAGAATTATGCCGTTCTCTCGTCAAGGTTAGGCGAGCGACAACCGACCATCATGCAACAAACCTGCAATCAAGGGGGTGTTCTGCCCGTCTAGCTGGTGAACTCACAACGGGCCCCTTCCATGTCACAACACACTAACAACATCAGGTGATGGCATACAATCGCTTCTGGCGAGCGCACCCACGCAGGCCCAGGTGCGTGTCGGCATCATCGAACACAGAACCTGGCACACCAGATTTGAACATATACTGCACGATCAACTTTGGTAAGCAATTCGGACTATCCTCAACGTTTGCTCGGAGGACGTAGATAAGTGCATGCATCATGTCCGCCACCGTGCCGCCTGGCACGTTGAGGCGTGCTTGAATGCCGAGTGCTGTCTGGCAAAATTTTTGCAATCTTCTAATGGGCCCCCCGCTCCGGGACGCCGTGGTGTCGCATCGCCCATGCTCCAAGAGAGTCCCTGAACGACCATGGCGCCACCCTTGGACTCCCTAAGGCTTCCATGACGGCCCGGGAGGCCCCCACGACGGTCCAAGAGGGCCCAGAGTCGCCGAACGATCACTCGAAGACGCCCAAGATGGCCTCAAGATGGCGCAACAAGCTTCCAAGGCGCCCCAAGAGGCCTCCAAAGAGGTCTCCCAAGAGGGCCCCCATAGGCAAAAATCATGTCCCCTGCGCTGTTCTAAGGATTCTGGCGTTCTCGCCTTTTCGGCTTTCCGATGCTCCAAGGAGGCCAAAGAGGCCCCAAAGACCATCCCCAAAATTGCCCAGGAGGCCTCCACGAGGGCCCCAAGACGGCCTAAGAGCGCCCCACGACGGCCCCAGAGGCGCCCAAAACGGCCCCAAGACAGCCCCAAACGGGGCCCTAGAGAGGGAACACGAACCGAAAATCAAAGCGTTCCGCCCAAGAGGCCCCATGGGGCCCCCAGGAGGCCCAAAGAGGCGCCCAAGGGCCCCCAAGAGGCCCCCAAGAGTCCCCATAACGACCCCCAAGAGGCCGCAAACTGCATGGTCAGCTTTGGTAAGCAGTCCGGGTTATCCTCACATGTGCTCAGAGGACGTGGATCGGCGAATCCATCATGCAGCTCTGCAGCGAACGGCACCACTATGGCGGCATACTCTTCCCGCTGGTCTTGAACCAAAGCTGAAGGTCACTATGAACACCGAGGGTGGCAAGGCCTGCGGTGCAAGACTTACGCCGCGCGGCATTGCAATGGAGCCCGTGGGCCATGGAAAACTATGACCTTTGGTAAGCCGTTCGAATGTCCTCATGGACAATCAGAGCACGTGGAACTGTTGCTGCATTACCCGATGTCCTGCAAAAGCGTGCCGCCGCATACATGCCGTTCTCTCGTCAGAGTTGGGTGGACGGCAGACGCCCCTTGTGCAAGAAGCCTGCAATCGGACGGGCTCCCCTGGCAATCTAGCTAGTGAGTTCACAGCGGGCCTCTTCCATACCACAACGTACAAGGGCACTAGCACCATCAGGTGTTGGCATACAGCCTTTATAGCGCGCACACCCACGCAGGCCCACGTGCGTGTCGGCATCATCGAACACAGAACCTGGTAAATCAGACTTCAACATATACTGCACGATCAACTTTGGTAAACAGTTCGGACTATCCTCACGTTTGCTCGGAGAACGTAGATAAGTGAATGCATCATGTCCGCCACCGTGCCCCCTGGCACGTTGAGGTGTGCTGGAATAAAGAACCTGGAAAACCAGATTTCGACACATACTGGACTATCTATCAGCTTTGGTAAGCAGATCGGACTATCCTTACACTTGCTCAGAGGACGTGGATCAGGGAATGCATCATGCAGCTTCGCAGCGAACGGCACCACTATGGCGGCATACTCATCCCGCTGGTCTTGAGCCCAAACTGGAAGGTCATTATGCACACTGATGTGCACGAGGGAGACAAGGCCTGCGCCGCATAAATTACGCCGCGCGGCATTGCAATGGAGCCCGTGGGCCCTGGATAACCCAGCTTTGGTAAGCATTTCGAATGCTCTCATGAGCAATCAGAGGACGTGGATCGGTTACTGCACCAACCAATGTCCTGCAAAAGCGTGTCGCCGCAAACATACCGTCGTTTAGTCAAGGTTGGGTGAACGACAGACGCCTCTCATGCGACAAGCCTGCAATCAATGGGGTGTCCTGCCCGTCTAGCCGGTGAGTTCACAGCGGGCCCTTCCATAGCACAACAAACAAACGCACTAACAACATCAGGCGTTGGCATACAGCCTCTATGGCGCGCACACCCACGCAGGCCCACGTGCGTGTCGGAGTCATCGAACACAAAACCTTGGACATCGGTTTTCAACATCTACTGTACTATGAGCTTTGGTAAGCAGTTCGGGCTATCCTCACATCTGCTCAGAGGACGTGGATAAACGAATGCATCATATAGCTCTGCAACGAAGTGCAACACTATGTCGGCATTTTCACCTCGCTGGTCTTGAACCAAAGCTGAAAGGTCACTATTAACACTGATGCGCACAAGGGTAACAAGGGTTGCACTGCAACACATAAATCTCTCTCACGGCGTTGCAACGGAGCCCGTGGGCCCTGGAGGACTGTCAGCTTTGGTAAGCATTTCGGATGTCCTCATGGACAATCAGAGGACGTGGATAGGTTACTGCATCAGCAGATGTCCTGCAAAAACGTGTCGCCGCATACATGCCATTCTAGCCGCGGGCCCCTTCCATATCACAACGTACAAGGGCACTAGCACCATCAGGTGTTGGCATACAGCCGCTATGGCGCGCCACCCACGCAGGCCCACGTGAGTGTCGAAGTCATCGAACACAGAACCTGGTCAACCGGATTTCGTCATATACTGCACTATCAGCTTTGGCAAGCAGTTCGGACTGTCCTCACACTTGCTCAGAGGACGTGGATAAGCGAATGCATCACATAGCTCTGCAGCGAAAGGCACCACTATGGCGGCATACTCATCCCACTGGTCTTGAACCACAGCTGGAAGGTCACTACGAACACTGATGTGCACGAGGGAGACAAGGCCTGCCCTGCAACACTTCTGCCGCGCGGCATTGCAATGGAGCCCGTGGGCCCTGGAACACTGTCAGCTTTGGTAACCAATTCGAATATCCTCATGGGCAATCAGAGGACGTGGATCGGATACTGCATCACCCGATGTCATGCAAAACATGCCGTTCTCTCGTCAAGGTCGAGCGAGCGACAGACGCCCCTGATGCAACAAGCCTGCACTCAAGGGGGTGTCCTGCCTGTCTTGCTGGTGGGTTCACAGCGGCCCCCCCATATCACAACAAACAAGCGAACAAGTAGCACCATGTCTTGACATGCAACCATTGCTGCGCACAACCACACAAGTAAACGCAGGTGCCTGAACCATCAAACACAAAATCTGGACACCCTGACTTCGAAAGATGCTGCACTGCCGACTTTGGCAAGCAGTTCGACCTGTCCTCACGTTTGCTCAGGAGGACGTGGATCAGCGAATGTATTATATAGCTTCGACGCGCATGATAACACGAAGGCTGTGTACTCTTCCCACGGATCTGGTACCACAGCTGGAAGGTCACTATGCACACCTAATTATGCACGCTGATGTGCACGAGGGAGCCAAGGCCTGCGATGCAACATTCAATCCGCGTGGCAATACGATGAAGCCCGTGGTTCCTGGAGGACTGTCAGCTTTGGTAAGCAGTTCAAGTGTCCTCATTGCTTATCAGAGGACGTGGATACGTTACTGCATCACCCGATGTCCTGCAAAAGCGTGCCACCGCGTCGACGCCAACCTCTCGTCAAAATCGTACAAGCGTCACATACCAATCGTGTAGCAAGCCTGCACTCCAGGGTCTGCCCTGCCCGCTTGCCGGGGGTGAGGGTAGGAAGGCGTGCGAGATGATTGGCTATCCTCCTCCCCCGTTCCCACCCCCAGGGGTCCCAGATCCCGCTTTGGGGGGAGGGGGCGGGAGGGAGCGGGAGGGGTGGGGCGAACTCACCAACGCACCTCCAGGGGTCCTGGTGCCCCAAGAGCACCCTCCGATGCTTCAAAGATGCTGTAAATGCCTTCTGAGATGTCTCGAGAAGGGTTTCAGCACACCGGAGAAGCCTTCAGAACACCTGAGACGGCCTCGAGACGGCTCAAGGGGCCCCCAAGACGCCCCAAGAGGGTCCCAAGGAAACCCTCTGGAGGGCCACAAAAGTGAATCATCACTAACTTGCCCGAACATTTTCGGGTTCTCGCCTTCGCGGGCTGCTGAAAGAGGACCGAGAGGCCTCCCCCAAGACCAGCCCAAGAGGCCCAGAGGGAGCCCAGAGACGGCCCGAGATAGCCAAGAGACGACCCAACAAGACCCCCAGACGGCCAAGAAGGCCATCAAGAGGGCCCCGAGAGAGGGTCAAGAGGGGAAAATCGCAGGGGCCCCAAGACCCCAAGACCCCCACTCTACTCCCAAGAGGCCGCCAAGAAACCCCCAAAGGCCCTCCGAAAGCCTCCAAGAACCTTCACAAGAGCTCCTAAAGGATCGCCACCGATGCCCCCAAGAAGCCCCGCAAAAGCAGAGAACGAGGAATACGAATCAACATCTACACGAATGAAATAGAAAGCCACATCTCTCTTCTGCGGGTCGGCGGAATGGCGTGAGCCTCTTGAACAAGCGAACGCGTGATCTGGTAGAGTAGTGTTCGAGATATGCTGCACGATCAGCTTTGGTAAGCAATTCAAGCTGTCCGCACGTTTCCTCGGAGGACGTGGATAAGTGAATGCATCATACAGTTTCGCAACGCATGGCAACAAGACGGCGGCATTCACCCGATGTCCTGCAAACGCGTGCCGCAACATAATATTGCCATCCGCTCGTCAAGGCCGGGCGAAACACAAACTCAGACAATGATCGCACCACTTGTGTAACAAATCTACACTCAATGGTCTGCCCTGTCTGTCTCGCTAGTAAACTTACAGCGACCTCCTTACATACCACAGCAGATGCTAGCCAGCGCGGGCCCCAAACAATTTGTTTCTAACAACATGTGTTGTGTTGCAACCTGTGTGGTGCAATCTGTGTTGTGCAACCATTGTGGTGCAATCTTTGTGGCGTAAACTACATTGCAGAACTTGAAATTGTCAACTCCACTGCTCGCGTCATCACCCCGCCCTCCCACCCGCAACTTGGTCTGCAAACCCCCCCCGATTGCCATGGATGCTTGGCACTGGCTGGCGCATCCCTGTGGCCGCAATTATGCGCGCAAGCTCGCGCGCAGAGCGACCAACTAATGTGGCACGACCGACGCGGCAGCGATGGCGCTGGCCGCGGGGCACTTCCCAGCGCGTCTCGCAAGCCGCGCTGACGCGCGGGCACTTGACTGCGAGTCGGTGACTCGGGCGTGCGCGGCATTGTGGCGACCCCGGCACCGGCGGAAACGACGATTAAAGTAGCGGCGATGGTGGCGATAATGCAATGGGGGACATTGGACAAGGAACCCTTCGATAAAGCATCCAGGACGTGGAAGCCGGTGGAACTCCAATCGTGGATCGGCCCTGGATATCACCGACGCCATCAACAGACAAGGAATCCTCCCAGGCTTGCAGCCTCCTGGGCACATTCCTTAACGAACGCCTCCACCGGAACAGTGACAATCGCAAGGGAAATGTCGGCGAGGCTGCTAGGTCACGCCGATGGCGATGATGGTGATGCCCGTGCTTCGTTGACAAACGTTTTTGAAAATTTCGAAATGCGCGCGCGGCCCGCCGGCCGGCCGACGCGCGCGAATGGCCCGCAAGCGCGCGTGGGCGTTCAAATGATTCCAGCATGCGCGCGCGAGACGCCCACGTGGTCTTGTTTGACAAGGGTTTTGTCTTGTTTTACAGAGGAACTGTCAGGCGCATTCGCAAGAACGCGTGCAAGAATTCAACAAAAACGGGATTGGAAACCGATTGGTGTTTAAAACGTTGCACGGCAAGCCGGTTTGGGAAATCAGGCGAAACTTGAATTTGTTGGAATATTGAAACATGCGCGCGCGATGACGCGTGCGTGTGGACGTTGTCACGCATGTTGCAACATATTCATTGACACGGACTTTTCTCGATCGGCGAGCGCGCGCATATTATTCTTTGTCAGGCATGGGGGGGGGAGAAACACAGAGAGAGAGAGACAAAAAACATACATATATAAATATATATATATATATATAGTAAAGAAATGGGCGGGGGAATGAAGGGACCCCAAGGAAATCTATGAGTTCCTAATTAGGACGAACGATGGAACACAAGCGTGTGCAATTTGCAAAGTTCAAGGGGTGCCAGTCGTCTAGAATAGGAAATATGTGTGATGCGGTCTGCGTGGTACAAGTATTTCGTTTCCGCAATGGGTTGTCAAATCCACTGCTCGGGCAATCGCTTTGCGCACCCACCCGCAACTTGGTTTGCAGAAGCCATGCGGCGGCGATTGCCATGACTGCTTGGCGCTGGGCGCGCTCGCGCGCGCAGGCTCGCGCGCTGAGCGACCAGCTAGCGCGGCGCGACCGGCGCGGCAGCAGTGGCGCTGACCGCCGGGCACTACCCAGCGCGTCTCGCAAGCCGCGCTGGCGCGCGGGCACTTCAGCTCGAGTCGGCGACTCTGGCGGGCGCGGCATCAAGGCGACGTCGGCCAGTAACGGCAGACGCGATGAGGAATGTGGCGATGCTGGTGACGATGCTGACGATGACGACGGCAAGGCCAATGACGTCGCCGATGCTGGCCACGTCGACGACGATGACGACGTCGACGCGTCGGCGACGATGGTCAAGGAAGGATTTTGACGCGCGCGCGCGGCCGACTGGCGCGAGTGGCCCGCGTGATCTGCTCTGACATGGATCACGCCCCCCCCCCCCCCCCCGGCCCCTCCCTAAGCACGCGCGGAAGGGCGTTCGAATGATTTCGACACGCGCGCGCGAAAGGCCAGTTGGCCACAATGGATGGACACGCGCTGCAAACAAAAAAAACAAACAAAAAACATTAAAGCACGGCCTCCTGGATGAAACATTCACGAGAGCGCGCGCGCAAGCTTTTTGTTCAAAAGGGGCCCGCTGCAAAACCACATGTGCTCCTTGTGCTTTCGGGCCACTCGATTCGGTCTCGGAACCCGCGCGAGACTGGATAGTTTTGATAGATTCTGGCACACGCGCGCGCGACGACGCGCGCGCGTACACTACGTGTCCCATGCGTTGCATGGGATTCGTGACAGTTGATGATTGGTTACCAACTAGTGTACGCGCACAATGCTATTTTCAACGGGTTGCGAGGTCGGGGCCGGTCTGGCTGGCCCGGGATGGCATGCATTCATGTTCGCAATGAACCATGACGCAAAGACCCCAGACCCTCCTTCGACATAAAAAAAAGAAGAAGAGCCAAAAAAAAAGAAGCGCCACAAAAAAAAGAAGCATGGTTGGCCGCCGTAAAAAAAAAGAAGCGCCGACAATATAAAAGGAAAATCGACAAAAAAATTGGAGAACAGAATTTCCAACATTTTTTTCATTCATTTTTTGTCGACTTCATTTTACATCCGTCGCAACCATCTTGCATTTTCCCGGCATTTGTCCGGCATTTTTCCGGCATTTTTCCGGCATTGTTCCGTCATTTTTCCGGCATTTTTCCACCATGTTTTGTCATTTGTCCTGCATTTGTTGTTGCATGTTTCTTGCATGTGTGCTTCCATTTTCGTACACGCACACACACACATATATATATATACATATACATACATACATATATATATGTGTGAGTATATGTATATGTATATGTATATGTGTGTGTAGAAATATGTATACACATTTGACGTGTCCATTATGTCCAATGCATATGTGTATCCATGCATGCATGCATGTATACACATGTGCATTGGACATATATTCATATATATATATATATATATATATATATATTGCATATGTGTATACACATTTATGCACATAACATTGGACACGCTGGCATGGGCGTCGAGGGTCAGACGTTGACGCGCTCCTGGTGTGTAAAACGAACGCGCCCGTCGTTGAGGCAAAAACCACAAATGCGGGGATCAAGGTGGCTGACTTGCGGCGGGCAGCCCATCGATTGCGAGACCCTGGTTGTTTGTCGACCCACGGCGTGTCACATCCCTTGCCCGTTGCGCCCGCGTACACCTTACATGGACTTCTAGTGTTCTGTGGTGTTGCCTCCTCAGTCCCTTCTCCTTCGCTGCAGCGTTGTGGCTGAGATGGTGCGGATCGCGTGCTGGGCCGCCCCAGAAGGTTCGAACGCTGTAGAATACCTTTCGCCTCTCGTGCAGGGCTCTCTCTCGGACATTCTGGCTACGCATGGGCTGTGCCCGAGCACGTGCATGAAGACGGGGCACGACCAGGTTCCAATGCGGGAGGAGTGAGGAGGAGAAGGGGGACGAGGAGGACGAGGAGGAAAAGGGGGAGGAGGAGGAGGAGGAGTTGGAGGAGGAGGGGGAGGAAGAGAAGGAGGAGGAGGACGAGGAAGACGAGGGCGACGAGACGAAAACAGGACGGCGCCGAGGAGAACGATGAGGAATAATGACGCCCGCCGACCTCCCTCGATATAGGTTTACTTGGAGAAGGTCGCGGGAAGCCTGCTCCCGTGGTTCCGCCTCGACCCCAGGGGCGGGCACTTCTGCCAGGAGGACGCGCGCGCTTCGGTGGCCAAAGTTGCACAGGCATTATCCGTGCAGCTTCGTCCTCCGCCACTCCTCGGGCATTCCCTCTCCCTCTCCTGCTTGCTCCTTCTCCTGCTCCTGCGCCTGATCCTGCTCCTGCTCCTGCTCCTCGTCCTCGTCCTCGTCGTCCTCGTCGTCGTCGTCGTCTTCCTCCTCCCCCTCATCATCATCCTCGTCCTCCTCCTCCTCGTCCTACTCCTCCTCCTCCTCCTCCTCCTCCTCCTCATGCCTCGTCATCCTCCACACCTGTTGTCCTCAATATCCTCCTGCCATTCGTCTTCCCTCTCCTCATCCGACTCCGAAGCATCCTTCCCCTGGGATTCCCCCCCCCCCCCCCCCCCCCCCCCCCCCCCCCCCCCCCCCCCCCCCCCCCCCCCCCTTGTCTCACTCACCCTCTTCCTCCTTCTCCTTCTCCTCCTCCTCCTCCTGCTCCTCTTCCTCGTCGTACTCCTCCTATCTCCTCCCCGTCCTCCTCGTCATCCGACTCCTCAAGCCCCCTAGATGTCCGCCTCTAATGGCGACCATGGGGACAATCAAAACCTATCTTCCTAACCTCGTGTTCCTCCTCCTCCTCCTCCTCCGCCCCCTCACCCTCGCCCTCCTTCCCCCCGCCACTACCACCCCCTGCCAGCAAGGGGGTTGGCGCGCGCCGTCGGAAGAGGGCGCTGGAGGAGGAGGAGGAGGAGGAGGAGGAGGAGGGGGAGGAGGAGGAGGAGGAGGGGCGGGGGGAGGAGACTGAGGAGGAGGACAAAAAGGAGGAGGAGGAGGAGGAGGAGGAGGAGGAGGAGGAGGAGGATGCTGTGCCCCCGTCGGAATATCACTGCCACACCCCTCGATATCATCTTGCGGCCTCCCCCAGGCAGAAGAGTTGACCGTCAGTCTGCACAAATTCGCGTTCGCGAATGGCTGGTCCGAGTCAGAGTCGATCGAGAGGTTGGCGTTTTCATATCGGGTGATGATGTCGCACATCCGTGCAAAATATGATCAAGCTCAAACGTCGGAGGCCTGCCAGCTCAAGATCCCAGAGAACATTAACGAGATCTTCAAGGTTCTGCCCCCAATTTGAAACACCGCCACTCACATCACTTACTATCTCCCAGCCTCGCCGCCCTCCTCCTCCTCTTCCCCCCTCCCCCCCTCCTTCTCCTCCTCCTCCTCTTCCTCCTCCTCCTCCGTCTCCCCCATCCTCCTCCCCCTCCTCCTTCTCCCCGTCTCCCTCCTCCTCCTCCTCCTCCTCTTCCTCCTCCATCCCCCTTGCCCTCCTCAGCCTCCTCATTCGCCTAATCCTAATCGCCCTACCTGCGCGCAGCCCGAGGTTATCGACCGCCACCACCAGGCTGGCGGAGAACTCGGCGTATCAGGAGCATCACGGATGCAGGGGCTGAGGCGCGTGAAACAGATTACCTTCCTCTTCCTGCCCCACCTCCTCCTCCCCTCCCCCTTCCCCCTCCTCCTCCTCCTCCTCCTCTTCCTCCTCACCCTCGTCCTCCTCATCGTCCACTTCTCCCTTCTTATCATTCCTGCTTTTCATCTCCCTGCTCCTCCGCCTCCCTTGATTATCCTGCGCTGCCCCCTTCACTATTTTGTCGGACGCCCCTCGAGGCTGCAACATAAGCCCAACCCGTTCTCCAACTTCCGCGACGACACGGCCGATGCAACCGCGGCTCCAGACGGCGACGAGGCGAGCTCAGACGAGGAGTATTGCTCGGTAGTTGCGCGCTGGTTCGATGGCCAGAAGGCCGTCACGCTGCTCAGCAACGGAAACCAGATGGAGGGGACCTTGATTGCTGGGGAGAGGGGCCTCATCGTTGCGTCTCACTTCGACGGAACCCTAGTTGAGACGGAGCTCCCGAACGATTTCCTGCAGGACGGCGCCATAGTAAAGCCAGCAGCTGATGACGGACCTGTTGCAAAGAAGCCAGCAAATAAAAGTGTTGCAAAGAAGCCAGCGGACGCGATGAAACGGCCAGCAGCATCGCCTGGTGGCTCTGACAAGCGTAGCAAAGTAGATGATGACGACAAGGAGGACGGAGAAGATGATGAGCCAGAAGATGATGAGCCAGCGCATGATGAGCCAGCAGATGCCCCTCAGATAGTGACCGCCAAGGGCCATACGTCGGACACGTTCGTCCTCTTCCTGAAAAAGATCGGGTGCTCTGCCAAGTTCCAAGTGCTCCAGGTCAAGCGGAGCGACGTCAAATTTGAAGGGGTGACGCTTGAGGACTGTCCATCCCCATCCCCCTGCTGCTCATCCTCCTCCTCTTCCTCCTCCTACTCCTCCTCCTCCTTCTCCTCCTCCTCATCATCCCATCTTCACGCCTCCCTCATCCTGACAGGATGCCATCGAGATCGTGAGGAAGGCCGTGCAGACCGAGCTCCTATCGACGCTGCTGACGGATGCCCAGCAGGCTCTCCCCGTGAAGGCGGGCCTCCTCCTCCTCTTCCTCCTTGAACCTCCTCCTCCTCCTCCTCCTCTTCCTCCTCCTCCTCCCCCTCCTCCTCCTCCTCTTCATGGTTCTCTCTCCTCCTTCTCCTTCTCCTCCTCCTCTCCCTATTTTTCTCATCTTCTGCATCCCTCGTTTCCTGCTCCTCCTCATCCGAATGTCCTCTTCTCCACCTCATCTCCCTTCTCATTTCCCTGGTCCTCGCTCTGCCAGCCCGATGGGCCGTCAGGATCTCGACAAGGAGGTGATCGAGAAAATTAGGAAACGCGCGAGGGAGTTGCGAGATGGGATCTTGGCCGCGGCGTGACCGCGCGTTAGAAAAAAAACTCGCCCACGCGGCGGGGCGTTCAACCTTGAACGCCGCTTGTGGGCCACTTGTGGCCCAGATCAGGCGA